>JAXDDW010000039.1:2082500-2087500 GCA_034670385.1 Hoplostethus mediterraneus
CGGCTTTAACCAAGTTTGAACCCTTGAACCAGTTCACTGCTTTGAAAGTCGGTTATTCCCGCATGACCTTGAATGCAGCAAAACACCAGCACACCCTAAGTGAAAGTAGTAGGTAAAAACCATCTCCATATTCAGGGTGGCTCTCATCATAACTGCCATGGGAGCTGCAGACTGGACATTTCCCAAGTCTACATCATGGTAACTTCACAGGAAGTTAGGAATTTCTTTGCACCTAAGATCTATGAAACCTGACATCAAACATCACATCGCTAGCTCAGAGTTTGACAAGTGATCCTGGATGCAGGCGGCAGCAAGGGGCTACAAAAATGGGCGAGGCTTATAACATATAACACTTAGAGCCCCGCCCATTTGTGTAGCCCCGCCCCATCCTGCAGCCTGCATCCAGGGGTACCTCGACCACATTTGCTAGGCAGCTAATGTTTGCGCTAATGTTAGCCTTAGCAATCTTCCTTAACATTATACAGTAATGGAAATGCACTTCCCACTTTTTGAACGCCACGCTGGAATGTGATCGGTTGAAGAGTCGTCAAGTCATCGATGGGCAGGCAGCAGGTCGGTCTGGAGTTTAGAGAGACTTCGATGGGAGGACCTGGGTTCAAGTTGTAGGGACAAGTGTCCTTGAGCAAGGCACTGAATTCCTACCAGCTCCAGGCTAACCCCTGACCTCTGACCTCCCAAAAGCAATAGAGGATCACAGTGTAAACATGGGTGTCAGGTGGGTATAGAAAGGTGTGGTCCTCGCCGTACCTTAGCCTAAGTGAGAGGAAATGTTATCATGTCGTTTTTCGTCATTATTATGGAGAGCAAAGATCAAGATCCTTCAAAATCTACTTGGAAACAACAAATGCACCATCATGAGAGCATTCAGAACCAGTGGTCCCTCTAAGCTGATCATTTGGTGACCAACATAATTTATCACACTGACCAAATAATATTTTGCCTGTCATCAGTCATCACTTTGTCAACAGAAATGTATTTGATTAAAATGTGCTTGGAAGTTTGCAAAGTACATTACATGCAGGGCTTTACCTCATGACAAGATACAAACACTCTGAAGTGGCTTCATCCCCATTTGACAGCAGCTTCACACGGACCTTTTCTTCTGCGATGATAGAAAGGAGAAACAACAAACTAGCGGGGAGAGTAGAGAAGAGTGATGAGAGAGGCGGAGGAAAGTGATGGAAAAATAATAGAGGGGGGGAGAGGAAACAGAGAAGAGAGGTAAAGATGAGAGATGAGAGGAGAAGGAGAAAGAGACAGGAGAGAGAGCTAATGTGTCCTCCAGGCTCCACTTGGCAACATCTGGTTTGCTACTCTATGTGCCTCCAGGTCAGGGAGGATAGAATAGAAATGATGAGGGAAGAGATAGAAACACAATAGAAATGACGAGGACTTCAGATACAACAACAGATAATAGAACCAAAAAGAATAGAACTGGAGCAAAAAATAGGGTCAGATAGAAGAGAATAATATGGAAAGAATAAATAACCTGGTTTGTCATTGAGAGTGGTGATGTAAATAGGAAGGCAGAAATAATGTAGATTTCTTTAAAAAAATTCCTACATGAATTTTCAAATGATTGCAACATTTTCTGCAAAATCCTTGCAGGCAAAGTAATAAATGTCCTGCTAAAAAAAACACCTCACATTCTTCTAAATAAGGACGGAGACCACAACGATTGCAAATCATCCTTTTAACCACGACGAGAGCCCTTCACCATCATCATCACTCTCATGAGGTAGAGGTGGTTTTATACATGGACGTCCTGTCTCGCATATCTGCAAGGTCATGGGTGTGAGTCTGGATCACGGCCGCCATCACGCCTGCTTCAGACCTCCTTCTGTCTTTTCTGTTATTCTTTATGTTACTTTTGTGAAAAGAAGCAGGTTGATGTATCTCATCTTAAAGAAGTCCTGCCGTCTGGTGTGGAAAACCATCCAAGCTGCTGTGTCAGACGTGGAGGAACAGTCGCGGCCGTGAGATTCCAGTTGATTTATGACTCTACTAACTATTCAGACTAGAGGACACATCTGGTTTATTACTCTGATCCCCGTCTGCACCAAAGGAAAGCATTTCTCTTGTGACCAAACCCTTTTTTTTTTTGCAGACTTTGTGCAGGCAAATAAAAATACATCTTTCTTTTGGGTTTTAGGAAAACTGCTGCCTCCCGATTTCTCCTGGGCTCTCGGGACAGTAAGGTGACCAGCGTCCTTTCCATCCGATGGCAATGAGGTCAGATAGATGTACTGATAGTACGAACATTCAAGACGCTCACCGAAATGTGCTCTGCAAGCTGAAATGGTTTAAAGAAGAAGGAGGAGGAGGGTTGGACCAGACAGAGCTGCAGTCTGGATCTGGACTGCAGCAGTTGGAGTCAAACAGCTGAAAGCATGGCGACAGCATCAAACGCTCCACCGCGTCTTGAACTGGATCCCAGACCAAATAAAGCGGTTGACCAAACGAAATATGGAATTATTTCACTTAGACCGATAACCAAGCGACATAAACACCGCTGTTTAAAAGTTGCTGCAAATCAAGTCAATGTGGCAACACACTGCTTGCTGGTGTTGCTTGTTTGGTGCAGTGTTGTAGTATTGACTTATTTGAGTTTAAATTCTACACTAGGTAGAACAGCGCTGGGCGTTCTCTCCGTTTTCAGCGTCATCTGGAATCTGCATCAATGCAAATCATCTTGAGAGATCCTCCTTTTTCGTTAGTCGTATTTCACTGTCAGGTTTTCTGTTTTAGTGCACACACCTCCGACGTTCAGGAGCTGTCACCCTCCAATATGAGCTGCCCTGGGAGTCCACTGGCACCACATACAATCTCAGCTCGCAATATCAATAAACAGTGCAGATTACTTCTTGAAAAGTGTGATCCTGGATCTAAAATGAAATATGACCTAATGCATTTTTCTCTTCTGCTTCTGTGGGTCGTAACGTTCCAGAAACCCCTTCAGCAGAGAAATATGCGTCTACCTTTCAGTTCCAAGTGAAAAGGTCCCCAGGGTTTTCAGCAGACAGCAGTCCAAGGCCCTGAGCCCAATGGGCCCCCAGGGGCCAATATGTAACGATCACTTACGGGGCCGCGGTTATTTTCATTGAAATCCTAATAAATAGCGTCTGTAATTTTATAATAAGTCATAAAATGTCATAAGTAAGCCTATAATGTCAAGTACTGTACAAGTACAACTACCCTGATGGAAGGATTGAACGTTCTGCAGCCAAGAACAAACAGACAGCAAACAGCACACACGTTTTATTACTATACTGGTGAGGGCCTTCACTGCATTCATCCCCTTAACCCCTAACCTAAACCTAACCCTAACCCTCACCTAAAACTAACCCTCACCTAACCCTAACCCTCACCTAACCCTAACCCTAACCTAAAACTAACCCTCACCATAAACCCGAATCCTAAACTAACCTCTTGTAGAAGTGAAAACCGGGAAAATGTCCTCACTTTGCAGGATGTCCTCACAAGGAAATACACACACAGACACACACACACACACACACACACACACAGGCAGAGTGTGTGAGTTGCTGGTAGGGAAGTTCTGTCCTGCAATCCTGATTCCAGGAATTGTTAGAGCATGGAAAACTCTGACCACCACCCTCTCCTCCTCCTCCTCCTCCTCCTCTTCCTCCTCCTCCTCCTTCCCTTGTCACTTTCACACTTTTCCTTTTCTCTTTATGTAAACCTCTTTCCTCCTCCTCTTCTCCTTCCTGTTACATAACCTTTTTGTCTGTGTCAACCTTTCTTCCTCCTCCTCCTCCTCCTCCTCCTCCTCCCTCCCTGCTCCATCTTTCCAGTGTGTCTAGTCCAGGTTTCCAGGTTCTTGTTGGACAGGGCCGATGAGTTACAATACAGCCGCAGTGGAAACGACACTAATATGACTTTAACACGTCTTACTTCTTCACCTGATCTATTTATATCCAGTGACATCGGGTTCTGGGCTACAACAGATGAAATGTAGAGCTGCACTAGGACGTTTTGCACGTTGGCGGCTTGGATGGCTTGTAGAAAAGTGAGGCTTTATTTTGCCCAGTCAGAACAGAAAAGCAAAGCAACAACGTAAAATGCAAACATTTAAACTACATAAGCAAAGAAAAAGGACATCAAAAGAAATACTAAAGTTGAGGCCCACAAATGAATAACACAAAAGAAGACTGCACCAAACAACTGACCCACAAAGGGGGTCTATATACTAGTGGGCTAGTGCTAGTGCTAGTGGTCTAGCTCACACAGACACCAACGGGGAAAACATCATTTCAGACAAAGAAAAGGTTCCAAAATAAACTCAACTAATGACAAAATACAATAAACTAAACAGTAACTGTGAATACTAATACAACCAAACTCAAAAAGGGAATATCCACATGCTGCCATTTTTAGTCTTTGGTTAGAGTTCCCCCGCCCAGCCCAGGAAGTTGGTCTCCTCCACTTCCTGCGTTCAGCTTAAAGGAGTGACTCGAACTTCAACTCCTCGTTTGGGCAGGTGGCTCAGCAGCATGTGGAGAAACGAAGCAAAAACCCAGGTGATATATGCAGAGACTAGCACCTACCAAAAGTGGTCCAAGGAAGGACAACCGGTGAACCGGCGATAGGGTCAAGGGCGCCCAAGGCTCGTTGATGTGCATCGGGAGCCAAGGCTAGCCCGTCTGGCACAAACTGCTGAACAAGTGAATGCTGGCTATGATAGAAAGCTGTCAGAAGATAAGATGAGATGGCACCAGGATGCATTATGGGAAGAAGGCAAGCCGGCGGAGGCAGTGTGATGCTCTGGGAGATGTTCTGCTGGGAGACCTTGGGTCCTGGTGTTCATGTGGGTGTTACTTTGACTCGTACCACCTACCTGAACATTGTTGCAGACCAAGCACACCCCTTCATGGCAACGCTATTCCCTGATGGCGGTGGCCTCTTCCAGCAGGATAATGCACCACACTGCAGACATTGTTCAGGAATGGTTTGAGGAA
>JAXDDW010000039.1:2092500-2280000 GCA_034670385.1 Hoplostethus mediterraneus
AATGTACCAACTAATCAAGAGACATATTTTACAGACTTTTGAACTGTAATGAGATTGAACCAAGCCTGTTATATATTTGAAAATGTGATTTATGATCTATTGAATTAAAGAAACGTAAAAACATTTAGCATTTTATGGGAATTTGCCGTTTCCATTCTGCCTTTTTAATTTGATACCTCATAATTAAAATAAAATCCTAGAGTGACAAGTGACTGGGGAGGAAAACCAGCAGACTTCAACTGAAAAGAACAAGGCATCCGCTTGACCCCTGTGACCCCTGTGACCCCTACCAGTGAACGAGTGTGGCCCCTCCTCCCGCCACCGCTTCCTGGATGAACAGGAAGCAGTCGTCCATGTGACTCAGGAGGTCCGAGGTTGCCTCGTCCAAAACGTTGACCCACTTCCTGTGGAATCCTCCATCAGCAGGAAGCAGGGTGGCGGAATCTACAGAATCCACCGACAGGATATGAGTGACAGCTGCATTGGCCAGTCCCTGGCTGTCGTTGAGGTCGGCTGCAGTGCCAATGTAAAGGCCGGGATCTACCAGGAGCATGACTGAAGAGACAGAGATGGAGGGAGAGTTAACCCTGACATCCTCCAAGTTCAGAGGTGCGGGATGAGTTTAGCCTTGTTAGGGACTCCTGCACAAAGCATTGAAGAGAGCTTTTATCATGTGTTTTGTTGTGTTTTAATGAATGCACTCCTTTTTAAATGACACTTTGAATACACTTACACTGACATACACAAGACCATTACAATCTTTTAATGAAACAGCGCCTTTTATCTGTAAGCCGTTTTAGAACAAATGCTTTTATTGTTTTAAACTGAAGAATATGGTTTTACAGATGTCGATATATATGTGACTGTTTTATTTATTTGATTGTTTTATTTGCCAAAGATGTGTATGTTTTTATAAATTCGTGTCAATAAATTTTTTTCAAATGAAAAAAAAGACATCCTCCAAGACGGGAGTAACAAGGATAAAAATACTCTATTAACTAACTATTAAGTTATGTAGAGATCCAGTTATTCCTCATGGAAAAGCATATTTGAACTCTAAATTTTGTTTCTTCATATAGAACATGAAACCATAATTCAACTGTTTTTTGATATATTGTTTTGTATATATTTGCACAAAACGTTTTTTTGGATGGACCTTGAATGTTTATTTCTTAGATCTACTGGTGTAATGGTTCAACCTGACAGTAAAGACATTTTACTTTTACCTGACCACCATCTAGATAAAAACATTGTGTATTTAACCAATCTTGACAATTTATTTGTTTTAAAATATAAATAGTACCTAAAATACTGCATTATATAAGAAGTTCTAAGAAAAACACTTGACATTTCTGAAGCCTTGTGATTTTACTTTTATTATACATACATTGTGTTTTTTCGATGTCGATACAATATTTCTTTGTACGTTTTTCTGTATTATGCCTCCATGATAATTGAATTGATAAAAAGTGGAAAAAACAGATGGAGAGACAAAGAACAAGAAAGATTGACAGAAAGAGTAAGCCTATGGCAATCACTACACTGAAGATAGTTTCATGGTTTTAGACTGCATCTATGATAGCTGTAATAAAAGAAAACCAAGACATTTTAAGTAGTAATCAATAGAATGTAGTAAATCAATAGAATAAAGTTAAGGAGTTATTACTTTAAAATCCAAACATTGAAAATGATTTAGTATGAGAAGCTAGTCAGATTCAACCCATTAAACAGTAATACTGTATAATTTATTACCATTTCACCAAACTCCATTCAAAGACCGGGCAGTGTAGTGTTGCCTTGTTTATCGGCAAAGGAACATATATAAAATATGATTCAAGACCTTTTTCTGAATAGCTATGCTCTATTCTTCCATTCGGCACTCATCCAATACACCAAATAACAATTACCTCGACAAAAAGTCAATTAGAACGGGTTCACCTGTTATTCCCGCCATCTTCCTCCATCAAATACAACCGTGGAGTGCGGTACCAAGCTAAGCACACCAATTCTAAAAATTGAGATTTGATTAAAATAAAGTGCCGTTTGACGAATCATTTATATGCCGAATTTACCAAAATTTAAAAAAAGTAAATTCGTAAAAGGTTTTAAGTCTAATTTAATGTTCTACCAGGTAGGTGTATTTGCAACAAAGACCTGCCAGATTTTGAATGGAGTGAGGTTGTCTCCATACAAGACAACGGAACGTCTCGGGGCTCAACTGACCACAGCTTCGCATTAGTGCATGTTGACAGCCCAGCTGTGTTACTTAGCAAGCCAGGATAACTTCTAAACCTTGTCAGCTAGCTCTGCTCAAACGCTTTGATTTTCTTGATCTTTAGCTTTCCAATGAAGCCTTCGTGTTTTGGTTACTATTAATAAGCCACACTCGTTAACATAAAAAACGGCCCTAAACAAACAAAATGATAAGTCAGAGAAAGTAGAAAAGCATTGTGGTTCCCAACCTGTTTGGTTCGCCTTTACAATCTGTCCGACCGGAAACAAGAACCGGAATCATTTGGTTCCAGGCAACAAAAACTTTGCAGGAAAATGTTCAAATTTTAGGATTAGTTTTCTCAACACATTAATAGCAAAACAAATGGGAATATTTAAATTATTATTATAGAACATAAATCTAATCGATTTTGAATGTTAAAAAAATGATTCTATTTTCTTTGCAGATAATTTACTTCTACTTATTGATATTTCTACTCACCAGTCACAATTTTAGAAATAATTGCGTCCCTTCTACTCATTTCCATCAGTTTTTCTTTTTGATCATCTGAAAAACTGTCAACAAAAAGTGCAGATAAACCTTTGCAATGTGCAATGCTATTATGATGCAAGTTTGTTCTTTCACTTCTCAGTCTAATTGATGTTCTCTGTTAGTTAAGATCATCCATAATCTTATCTATTCAGCACATAGGTGATAGATGGATTGGATTTTCTGTGAGAAATTGCTAGACCGGATCTAAAAAGGTGACTGTGGACCCACAAGCATCCTCTCATGGGAGCTACAGATGTCCTAGGTCACTTTATGCATTATAGGGAAAAACCAACAATAAAATTGAAGTGCAAACGTCATTCTTTAACCTCCTAGACTCAATGAATCTGTATTTCTTCTCTGTTGTGTTTTTTCTTCCAGATGCTCATTAAACATAACGTTTCATAACATCTGACTGGCCTCCTATTTCTCAACACCTACAATGTGTGTGAGAATATGTGTGATGCTCTGAAATGCCCGCCAACATGCATCCCACAGTCTGTACATGGTTACGCCGTGGGGTTCTAATAAAGATTTACTATGTGCTTTAATCTGACCGTTCGACCAATTAGAGGGCCTCGCTCTGACCACACCCCTCCTCTGGGGCTCGTTAAAGAGCTGCCGATCACAGATAATTAACTTCTGGAAATACAAAATGGCAAAACAGAGTTTACACACACACACACACACACACACACACACACACACACACACACACACACACACACACACACACACACACACACACACACAGAGTCAGATGTGACTATGTAGCCATGAACAGCAGGTGAATGGGAACATAGTGGGAGTGTTGTGGTGTTTGGTTTGAGTATTACTCCTTGCTTGTAGTGAGTCATTGGTGATGTATCTCTGTACCAGCTGGTCCGTAGGAGTGTTAACAAGCTGAGAGGTTACACACACACTATCCTACACCCTCTGTCTCTTCCATCACCTAACACCTCAGCTTCAAACAGCCGTCTGCTTTAAGGCATCTCTGTGTTATTCAGTACACAGTGTTGGTCTAGCAGCTAGACCAACACATTAGTCTAGCCGCTAGACTAATGTGTTGGTCTAGCTGCTAGACCAGTGCATGGTGCTGATAAAGGATCTCATCCAGTCAGTGCCATCCACCGCTGATGTGATGGATGCGATGCAGTTTGATTGATTATATATTTATTGTAGAAATGATCAATACTACACTGGTTGTCTATGAGCAGACCTTAACCTGAATCGATTCTAGTGTGTTTGTTGGGATTCCACACAAGTATGCATGACTGTTTTTATTATTATCATATTTTTTTATCATACTTATTATTTCTTTAATTTAATCTTTATTTTTTACATTTTATTTCATTATGGATATTTATTATTAGCCCTCTTAGCCTTATTCATGCCATAACTTGAACTGTAAAATCTATTCTGCTTCCACCAAAATTATTTATATGTATATAATTATATATAATTAAAATGTTTCATTTAATCATACTGCATACTCATATCATATATACCATCATATCAATAGTATATTTTCATATCGTACATGGTTTTTATCTATTATACATTTCTACACTTATACATGTCCTAGTGTTAGAATACTTTGGTTACGTTATGTTTTAATTTGTTCTACTCTTATTTATATATATATATATATATTTTATATATTTATTTATTTATTCTGTTTTCCTTTTCTCCAGTTTTGTCTTTTTTGTCTCCCACAATGTGTCATGACCCAGAGATGAAGCTAAATTGAAAATACACTGTGAAAATGATTTTTTGAAGATAAAACATCTAATTCCTAAGGTGGTGGCGAAGTGCAGGAATGAGCCACAGACCTCAGGGATGGAAAAAACAAAGATATTTTTTGCTCAGTAGAATTATGATTACTTCAGTTTAACATGACCTAAGTTGGTGTAAGAGCACTTCTCTAGAAAATCACCAGTCAAAATGTACATTCCTTGTTAATTTAAAGGTGCTATGTGTATCATTTTAACATCAATAAATTATTGCCTCACTTTAATTCTGAGACATTAGTGTAATTACCGTAAACAAACCAGACCATCACTAGCAGACTTGGCCGCCTCTACCAGCCTCCACTCTTTTACATCGTGTACCACCGGGTCGGATTTGGAGGGAAATCTGCTGGATTGCTTTATGGCACAAAACAGGAAGAGGGCGCTGGTCTTCCATCACTGGTGTGAGATAGAGGCTACCGATCATCTTGACCAGTCTCATTTGTTAATGGTCATTAATTAATTTGACAATGATGTATTGTTGTTTAAAAATGCTACACAGAGCACCTTTAAAACACACAAACATTGTGATTTTGTGCATATTCTAAATAAAAAATCTGAATATAAAAGGATTTGAAAGAAGAAGTGGATCTAAAGTGGCCTAACTTAAAAAATCTATTCAAGAAAAGTAGCTAGTAATTTGTAATTAGTTACTTTCCATCTGAAGGCGCTTACTGTGTGTATGAGGTCATTTACTGTCGATGTAAGAAGTTAAATGCGTCTTTGGAGGTTTTAATTTGTCTGGTGGTGTAATGTGTGTGTGTGTGTGTGTGTGTGTGTGTGTGTGTGTGTGTGTGTGTGTGTGTGTGTGGTTCTAATTAAAAGTGTCTTGTCCCGGCTCTTTGGTCTCATATATAAGACCGACAGGCTGACAGACAGAGAAGAGGTAAGAGGCGTTCCACTGAGAAGGTAACTACTCTCACTGATTCTCTCCCTCTCTGTGTGACTCTCTGTCATTGTCTCTCGCTCTCTCTCTCTCTCTCTCTCTCTCTCTCTACGTGATTGCACGGTCTTGGATGAAGAGGATGAAGATGAAGATGCTGTTGTGGCTCCTATTGGTGGGCCTTGCTGTGACCACTGCTGCCGCTGGACCAGGTATGTACACACACACACACACACACACACAAAATAAGATTTGCACAAAATACTGAACATGTAATTGTGAAATGAATCTTTTTCTGGTCTCTCTGGGCTGCATTACAGGCATTTTATTAGTGCAATAGAATATTATTAGAATAATGTTTTCTTCCAATATAATCAGACAAACATCAGAAAATTACATTCCATTTAATATCATTAAATGTAATGGAATGGAATGTTAAATGGAATGTCATTATCATATCAATATAATTTAATATCATTAAATGACATAATATAATATGTCATTAACTACAATTGACCCATAAAGTTCAATCCCTTAATTCTTTTGCACATTCTTTTGTGTTTATTATACCATAATAATCATGTACTTATAATGCACTTATACAAATGATGTTCAGTTCTTGGTTAATTTCAGTCATTTTTCCACTAAAATATATGGATGAATTGTATTGAAAAGACGAGGAACTGCAGGGGGTCCAGTGAGTCTTCAACTCAATAACAGGAAGGGTGAAAAATCAGCTAACTCATCTCTCTCTCTCTCTCTCTCTCTCTCTCTCTCTCTCTCTCTCTCTCTCTCTCTCTCTCTCTCTCTCTCTCTCTCTCTCTCTCTCTCTCTCTCTCTCTCTCTCTCTCTCTCTCTCTCTCTCTCTCTCTCTCTCTCTCTCTCTCTCTCTCTCTCTCTCTCTCTAGCCACCTGTGCAGGTCGTTGTGGCGAGGTTTTCGCTCGAGGCCAAGAGTGCACTTGTGACTTCAGCTGCCTGCTTCACAACGAGTGCTGTGAGGACTTTGAAGCTGTTTGCACCACCGGTAAGACAACAGATGACACCTGAATGATTGGGTCACTGCAGCAGCAAAATAGTAACAGGATGCAGCAAAGAATATTAATACTTAAATCCCTGCATCTAACAAAACTTCCAAACTTTATATCCACTAAATGACGACTGACGGGACGTTATTATTTGGTCAGTGTGATGAATTATTAGCTGTGATGTCGTTCCCAGCTCTGTCCTGTAGAGGGCGATGTTCCACGTTGTTCAGGCGTGGTCAGCTGTGCGAGTGCGACCCGGACTGCATCCGCTACAACACCTGTTGTCATGACTACCAGCTGCACTGCGGTGAGGGCCAACATCAACACTGCCACTGTAGCTCAGCAAGTCCATTTCCTCATGACTGACTATTCAGTGTGTGTGTGTGTGTGTGTGTGTGTGTGTGTGTGTGCCAGAGACATCAAAAGGCGAATATATAATAATAAATATTTTAACATCAATATTTTGCTACTTTCCCCAGATGCCAATGATGCCAGTGTGCCAGCCTCGCCCCACAGGAGGTACCCGTCTCTGAGGGCCGTGGCTACAGGTTGGCAGCCATCTCTAACTAACTAACTAACTAACTAACTAACTAACTAACTAACAAGCAGCAGAAAAGTCAGAACCGTCTTTCTTATATTTCTGACCCACTTTTTGAGTTGAAATTTCCTTAATTCTTCCTTAATCGGCATTGGTAGTCAACACACTGGAATTAGTGGATGAATTTGATGTGGTGAATTACATTACATTACATTACATTACTAGGTGAATTCACCTAGTTCAGATAGTAAATACTATTTGGGAACTCGGGATTCGGCGGTGGACCCTGATTTCTACCTGTAGTCAAGTGCAGGGAACTTCATTTCAAATAAAACCAACACAATGCAATTTTCATCACATAACTTACTTTGTGATTGCAACATAAACTAGCTGCTGGATTTCTGCCTCACCAAGTGTCACCAACAGTGAACCCAGGGGCATGATGGGAGTCGGTGTGTCCTGACAACAAAGCTGAAATCCTTTTACGTAATTGTCTCCGACTCCTCTCTGCCCCGCCCCCCCCCAGGAAATCGGAAATCAGGGAGGAACAAGAAGCGGTCCAACAGCGAGAGTGAGGAGTGGTTCCTGGGTAAATGTAGTTCTAATGCTGAATTTGTAGTCCAAATGTGATAGGTCTAAAAAACTATGAACATACTCACTTAGTTATTTACTCATTGACTCATTTCCAGTTTTACTACCTGATGGACATTAAGTATATTCAAACTTGAGACTAGGAACTAATCTTAAATGATGAAGTCAATCAATAGATCATATAGTCAGCCAGTCAGTCAATCAGTCAATCAATCAATCAATCAATCAATCATCTGTGGTACTGACATGATCATGCTGGTACAGGATAGTAAATGTGACCCGTATGTCTGTCAGACGCCAACAAAGCGAAGGGTTCCCGCCCACAATCCCCTAGGGCTGAGGGGCAAGGGGCTCTGATCCCGGACCTCCTCTACCCACTGACTGACAACTCCTCTGGCCCCTCCCCTCCCACTGCACCAACCAATCCCTTTCAAGATGGTTTGGCGAATTCATTCATTCTTCCTTTCTTTCTTTCTTTCTTTCTCTCAAACAATAACCTTTTACTGTTCAAGTTGAAACATGCTCTTTTGGTCTCAGCTGTAATCTGAATGGTCTTGCTTCATGTCACCCTCCCTCCTGTCTCTCCTCCAGGTCCTCTGACTCCCCCTGGTCCTGGAGCTGCTGGTGGTAAACTGAACCTCCAGCTGGTGCTGTCACATGGAGGAGCGAGTCAAGGTCAATTCAATTGTTGGTTAAATGTAATATTTATTTAATTTGGTAGACTTTAATTCAATATAATCTCAACATTGATTTATTTATTTAGCTCGGTAAAATGTGGGTTGGGAAAGTGGTTGAGTAACACTCTACCTTCCCTCAACCACTACTGTTAAGGTGCCCTTGAGCAAGGCACTGATACCCAACTGCTCCAGTGGAGCTGCCCAGTGGCCACCAGTAGAGAGTATGGTTGTACTGGGCTCCCAGTGTGAATGTGGAGCTCAGGTGACTTTCTGATTGTAATGTCTTCTGCTGCCAGACCTCAACGCTCCAGCAGGGCTACGGCCCCAGACCCAGACCCAGCACCCTGCAGGACGTGGCCCAGACCCTGGGCTCTTCTCTGGGGGACGGAGGCTAGTACATGTTAAGAGTCTAGTACATGTTTCAGTAATGTTATCTCCTAAACCACGAGAGGATGAGAGCTTCCATGAAGAGATTCATTTTGTGCCTGTGGAAATTCATCCGCTGATTTCAAAAGCACAAATGTGTCAGTCAGAATGAAACCTGACACCAAGTCAGTTATATAAGTCAACTTTGAATGGGCTTCCTAATGCAAACTGTGCTGTGTACATGTCTGGATGTCCATGTTCTATCTGTGTGTGTGTGTGTGTGTGTGTGTGTGTGTGTGTGTGTGTGTTTCTAGGTCCATTTCCTGATAGTAATCTATGCAGCGATTCTCCCATCAATGGACTGACAGCTCTCAGCAATGGGACCATACTGGTATTCAGAGGTGAGTGTGCATGTTAGCATGTGTGTTGGTGCAGATACTAAATACAAAGAAAAGTGTATATCATTTCTGTACGATATATAATCTGTGTATGCGTTCATGTAGACCGGGTGTATGGCATTTGGATATGTGTTTGCTGTATGTACGGTATTTATTGGGTGTGTGTTCCAGGTGAGTTGTTCTGGTCAGTTGACCCGGTCAGTCGGTCAGCCGGACCCCCGCAAAGTATCACAGACACTCTGGGCATCCCCTCTCCCATCGATACCGTCTTCACACGCTGCAACTGCCAGGGAAAGACCTACATTATCAAGGTACAAATACTACCAGAACTTCTACTACTACTACTACTACTACTACTGAAAAGCCGACTTTGCCAATTTGTACAAATGTAACTTCTGTCATTTTAGGATAGGAGCTAATATCTCAGACCAATTTTTTATTGAAACTCTACCTGTTGTCAGTAAGGTCACTGTGATTGAACTTTTCCAGGGAGACCAGTACTGGCGTCTAGACAGCAACATGGTGGTGGAGCCTGGCTTCCCCCAGTCTCTGGCCTCTGGGTTCTCTGGTCTGACTGGAGGCATCGGAGCTGCACTACCGCTACCGGCCACCAGGAGCAGACCTGAGACCATACACTTCTTTAAGAGAGGTGAGGAAGACGGACAGCTAGGGCATGTTGGGAATGGGATGCTAACATGCTACATAGTACATACATGAGTATGAAAGAGTATACTATGATAACCGTGCTAAGCTAACTTTAAATGAAAATATATTGTAGGTTGAACACAGATGTAAACCAACATTAGCAACTATTTCAGAAAGTTTATCTCAAAGTCAATAAAAATATATAAAAAGTCACCGTTTCTCCGTCCACCATTACTGGGTTTTTTTTTTTGTTTTTTTTACCATTACTGGGTTTGAAATGGCGCACGGCTAGGAGGCTACGTAGCAGCAGCAATGCATTTTGGGGCATCTTGGTGAATTGAGAAATTCTTGCTAATTTAGCATCCATCCAGGCATTTCTTACACACATAAAATCACTGTGTTACCCACGTGAAACATGGTACATACATATAGCATGTAGTATGGATAGTAGCAAACAGACCCCTAGTCTTTTATCTTGAACGACAGAACGGCAGCCCTGGAGCTGACCTCTGACCTCCAAGTGTCTTGCTCAAGGACACTTCAGCAGGGTGTGGGGATTGAACCCAGGTTCCTCTTTGTCCTCCCTCTAGGAGATACCGTGCAGAAGTTCAGCTACCCACCAGGCAGCGCTCCATCCTGCAGAACCAAACCCAAGTCTTCATCCAACAACATCCAGCCGCCCCGCCAGGCCGGTTAGAAACTACCAATAATCCAAGCAGCCATTTATGCAGCTTCTTCGCTGCTAATTGTTTAAAAGCCCAGGACACTGTGAACACATTGAAGTGGACCTGAAATGATGAATATGATGTGACTGTTTGCCGTTTGTACT
Source organism: Hoplostethus mediterraneus (assembly GCA_034670385.1). Lineage (NCBI taxonomy): Eukaryota > Metazoa > Chordata > Actinopteri > Trachichthyiformes > Trachichthyidae > Hoplostethus > Hoplostethus mediterraneus. The sequence continues at coordinate 2,103,005 of JAXDDW010000039.1, forward strand.
TGCTGATCTCCAGGCGTGCGTCTGAGCGGAGAGATCAACCTCAAAGTGTTGGTGAAGGGATTTCCCTCCCCGGTCACCTCGGCCCTCTCCATGCCCAACCCTCAGAGGAGCGAGAGATACGAATACTACGTCTTCTCTGGACGTGAGGACCTTATCCACAATAGATGCTGGATTTATTCTACTTTATTCTAATTGGCTTTAAATGGTTTCAAGTGTAAACAAACTGCCTTAAGCACTCAATCCTCTCCGTCTCTTTTCAGCTCTGTTCTTCAGCATCAAGATTTCGGGTGACCTGCCGGCCCTGACCAAGCCCAGCGCCTCTGCAGCCTTCACAGCCCCGCCCCGCCGCAGCTCAGCCGCCATGGCAACCGGACCCGGCGGCTTTAGCAGCATGGCGGCCCAGAACGCCAAACCTCCCCACCCGGCCAACTCCATCAGAGGCTGGCTGCAGTGTCCCTAGGGTGGCCCCGTCGTAGGGTAATCTGCTTCAGCACAACTAACACGCCTGCCAGAAAGTTTCAGTACCAGAATCTAAAACGTTTGACAGATGAGTCAGATAGTTGAAACATAAATTAATACCAGCGTTTTAACAACACCCAACCAAAGCTAAATTACATCTCCATATAACACACACTGATTAACCAATAAATGCCAATCCAAATTTCCTTCCTTACTTCCTGGAAAACATATTTCATAAACCCTTTTATTGGATGTTTCCCTCCTCCAATCAAATAAAACCTGCAATTCAAATTAGAAACAGCGGTGCGTTTTGGGCCTGTAATGTGGTCATATTTAAATATGGTTTGGATATGGGCAAAGCAGTCCTGTGTCACGCTCCACCAACGTCCTGATTCAACCTGAAACGTGGAATTACAGAAGCAGGACCCCGTGAAAACGATCCCTTGTGACTTCAATAATGAAACCACACAACGCAGCTGCTCATTATTAAACTTTATTGGTAAAACAAAACAGCACAGAGCAAAGTGAACATACTAACAAGATTAAAAAACTATGACCGCTATCGAGAATATATGTGAAACTAAATTACAAAACAACTAAAAGCTCCACGAGCCCCAATGATGAAAACAAAATGAACTAAATATCTTGAAGGAAAGATCACAAATCACACGAGGCTCTCCTGTCATAGTGTGGTTATTGATTGGTTATTGATTGGTTATTGATTCTGATTGGACAGAAACAGAACATTCTAATCCTCTATAAACCCAGCAGTCATTCTTCTTCCTGATTGGCTGTGCTGACTAGTGCATCATCATCATCATCAGGGATGCTCCCTCAGCCCATGGCTCCTCCTCTTCCTCCTCGAGAGAACGTGACACCTGGAAACCGATGGAGGAAAACCAGGGAGAGGAAGCAGTCAGGCTTTGTTCCATTTATACTCAGTGACTGAAATGATCATTTCTATCTTACTGTGTACGTGTGTATTATCCCCATGATGGATGTGGTGTCTTTGCTGCTCTCTGCTTAATGATAATAAACAGCTTCTTCATTACAACCCCAGTGGATGGAGTCTACTCTGTAAACGGATCAGTGCCTATCAAAGCTGTGGGTCAGGGCCCCAGAAGGGAGTCATGGGAAGATAAAAAAACTGGCCCTGAAAATGACCAGATCCACTAAAAGACCCGACACCTCCCTGAGACGGTGAGGTGTATTTTAGAGTCTTACCTCTGCGGACGAGCGTGGTCCTGGCGTCCCCCCTCCCCCCTCGGGTTCCTCGGGTTAACATGCTGCTGTTCTGGGACAGGGGGCGCCGCTGAGGCACGCTGCTGGTATCTACACGCAAAACCAGAGAGCAGGAGAAATGAAGAGGATAGGGCACAGATGAGAGCAAATTTTTCCCTCCCTGACATTAATTCTATTTTCAAAGGCTGAACCGATCATAAACGTGATGCGTGGTGAGTGAGAAGTAGAAACCTCCTTGCTTTACTTGGCTGTTCTGTGAGGACGTTTGAGCTCAATTACTCAAAGTCATTTCACTGAGGTGATAAAGGCAGCTTGACTGTAAGAGTATAGTCACTGACTTTCTCTGCACACATGGAAATAATGGTTGACAGTGTTCATGATGAGAAGAACACTGTTGAAACTGAAATCCCAGTGGAGGAAGTGGGATAGATTACCAGGGTCTTGGCTGGTAGACGGCAGACCAGCATCGTCACTCTGCTGGCCTGTAGACTCCATGTCTGTCTGGCTCTCTAGAGAAGCCTCGGTACTGGGACTAGAGAACACACACACACACACACACACACACACACACACACACACACACACACACACACACACACACACACACACACACACACACACACTTTATAAAGAGGTGAACAGTCTGGTCTCTACTACAGTTGGGCTGAAAACCATCTAAGATGTTGGGTGGGTGGGAGTAAGTGGTGCATGAATGTGTGTGTGAGTGAGTGAGTGGGTGTGAGTGAGTGTGTGGGTGGGTGTGTGAGTGTGTGATGGTGTGTGGGTGGGAGTAGTGAGTGTGTGAATGTGTGTGACGATTCTAAACCCTGGCTTAGTGGCAGGTTAGTGTCCAGTTACAGAGCTCTAGAAGAGTATGATGACAAAAGAAGTGCCAAATACACATACACACATCTAAAAACATCTAATGCAATGAATGTGAGAAACAAGTTGTACAGTGACTAGGGTGGGCAATATGACTAAAAATAGTAATTTAACCACTCCATATATACTATAATATACTATAATTAAATCACGATTACGATTATAAACATGATTATCGCCCATCCCCTAACAGTGACCCGTTTGTAAGTTCCTGACTTCCTCAGAGAATTCATCAAGTTCCCTGACTTTCCCCTCTGAAGTCCAGAAAGTCCATGACCAGTGGGTCTGTGCTATGGGACAGTTCCACCAGATAGAGATACTGTTCGATATTTAGGATGGATGAATACAGATTTTGATTTGGGAGACAAAATATAGACTCTTCTGTTGTCAGCCCTCGCTCTGACTCAGTCAGCCCAGCCCTGATCGGTCAAGAGAAGCTCACCCCTCTCCCTCCTGCTCCATGAAGACCTCGTCTCCGTCGTCGGCAGCGGCCATCACGGTGGAGGCGGTTACCATGGGAACAGACTGGGAGGCCATGTTGTCACTGCTGTCTGAGGGCAGAGACTCCGTAAAGACCGTCACTGACGGAGACAGAAAACATGATCCAGCGTGTACTACCGACAATACTCACCCTCCTGACTCCTGCACAGTCTCTTGTGCTACACAACCATTTCAACATACATTTATCTGCTAATTTATGTGAACGTATCAAATTCCAGGAGAAGATTGCGAGAGTATTTCACCCCCTTTACTCAAGCTAAACAGTCTCACTGGCAGAAAACAGGTTCAGGTTCTAGTGAGATGTAAATTTGACCTTTCATGCTATAACGTTTTATAATGAGGTCCCATGTTAATGGGAATTCAGGCTGTAAAGTACAGTGTGGAATATATGATATTACTACAGAAATCAATGAACAAATTGGACAGGAAAAAAAACTAGGCTTACTTAAAAAGGTGCATGTGTAGCATCTTTACATCAGTAAATCATCACAACTTAAATAAACAATGTTGGAGGAAATAAACCTCAAAACATGAGTTAAGTCTATACTGTGGCTATTGGTGTGTATTATCTGTGTGTACACCTGAACACTGGATGATGGGATGAGTATTACGAGTCAGTATGTGTTACCTGGTGCAGCCACCTGCAGCGGTGTGGTGGGGACACTCCTCCCCCCCCCCTCCTCCTCATGAGCAGCCAGGAACAGAGGCGACTCATACATACCTAGACCTACACACACACACACGCACACACACGTTTTACAAATTTAAGCATTAAGTAAAATGTTTCATAATCTCGAAGGATTTCAGTGGAACTTGTTAAATTCATGAGGTGTTCAAGTGCAGTCATGCTTGAAAGTTTGTGAACCCCTTTTGTAATTAGATTTTTTGTTTTGTTTTTACCATTCAATCCTTATTTAATCAAAATGAGCCTCATCTAACCTGAAATAAATACTGTCATATGATTTGTGAAGTTAAATGAAGCAGTTAAGTACATCATTGGGCATGAACTTAACCAATCACAGGTCGGGTCTTTGGGGAGGAGTTTGTGTGACACCGGTAAGAAACCTGGTCAGTTCGGTGTTGCCTGATCGCTGTACTGTTCACACAACACAACCTTCTGTCTTGTAAGCGGGTATGTTGAAGTCGCTGTGGTCTGCACACCACATGACTGATCGGCAACAGGGGGGTCACACTTTACAAGATCTTTCACCGAGAGAAATCCCCAACGAGTCTGTCTGGTCTCCAAACTACGGGAAATGACGCGAGACGGGATGTTCTTCCTCCAAATGTAAAAGTTGTTAATTTGCAGCAAAAAAACAAGGAAGAAAAACAAATGGAGGAGAGAACGGTTTGGGTGGCTCCCCCCTGGTTAGTGTATCAGAGTAATTTGGACCATCTTATTCCTCTATAACATCTGAAATAATCACCACCCCCCCATAAGGTTCACAAACAGTCAAGCAGGACTGTGAAGGTTCATGTGTATGTAGGTGGAATACCTCCTTGTGAGGCCAGCTGTCCCAGGTCAGAGTGGGAGGCTGATGTTTGAGGCAGCAGGTCTTCTGGAGGTCCAAACCTGAACCTGGTGGAAAGACCCGCGACCTGAGGAGAACTAAGAAGGTGACAAGGGTTGGAGTGAGAGTGAGAGTGAGTGAGTGAGAGAGAGAGAGAGAGAGAGAGAGAGAGAGACTAAAGGTTGGTGCAGACCATTTGATCAACATCAAAATGTTTGTTTGTTCGGGACTATCAGGAGTTGGAGGTCTGCATGTGACGGGTTCCCCCACTGTGGCCCCGATATAAAATTCATACTTTTCCCCCATAACTATGTCAACGTGCTTCCGGGTTTGTTAATGTTGTTTTTCTGAAGGAACCAACAGTCGGAAAATACAGTGGCTGATTTGTCTGATATTCCTTTACTTTGTCAAATAATGGATCAAATTCCCAGACTTCCCCGGTGTGGAATACGCCTCTCTGAATGCCATGATCAATTGGAAGCCTGGATATCACCTCAATAAAGCTGTCAGTGAGGTGTATGTACAGCGTGTATATATATATATATATATATATTTATATATATCTTACTGTATAGCCTCAGCAAAACCATCCGTGCGGTGTGGGACCACCAGAGTGGGAGTGCTGGGAACCATCCTGTCATCATCATCAAAGAAATGTTGCTGCAACACACACACACACACACGCAGATGTTTTACATGACATGCTAAGTACATATAACCTATTGGAGATAGATGATGCAATACACACAGACACACACACACACACACACAGTCCCTTACCTGACTGCCTATCCCAGGGGTTAGCTGAGGTCCTCGTCCTCCTGATGGTCGACGTAGCTGAGAGGATTGCCTCTGAATGACAAACACACACACAATCACCGAGTTCACTAGATGGGAAATGTAGTGAGTTCATCTGATTGTGTTCCTCTCAACAGTTGATTCATAATTTGATTTCTAACAATAGCGTATAGCGGTGTGTGTGTACCTGTGTGTGTGGAGGTCCCAGCTCCGGGGCAGGAGGTTGGATGTAGAGTCGTGGGGGGAGTGGGTGAAGAGGGCGGCGGGGATGGGGGAGGCAAGGGGTGAGGGAGGAGGAGGGGGGGGGGAGCGGAGGAGGTAGTAGGGGGGATGTGCAGAGGCTCTCTGGGGGGGTCAGACTCTGATGTGGCACTACTGCTGCCTTCACCTGGAAGGAAAGCAACCATCAAAAAATAATAAAGTGTCAAATTTAATGTTAAAAACAGTCCAGAAATTAAACCCTTTACACACTTTGTCATTCCTGAGAAAATCCTCATTCATTTCCGCCCCCCCCACTTTCCCTGTTGAACCATGCCTGGTTTGTTTGGGACTATGGGATCTGCAGTAGGCAAGTTCACTCCGTCACCTGCAGGTGGCGCCAAAACAACCACCATCAGAAAATCAACTTCTCTACGTGTTCAAGCCCGGAGCTGCTTACTGTTGTGTGACGGCTCGGAGGGCCGATGGGAGTCTGAATTGGAGCCGCACAGATTCTCCTCAGTGTTGGTGGCTTCTGAAGGCTCCCCCCTCTTCATCCTCCTCCTCCTCCTCCTCCTCCTCTCCTCCCTCCCTCCTCCTCTGCCTCTCTGCTCCCCTCATTACTCTCCTCTCCTCCGCCCATCCCTTCGTCACCGGCATCGTCGTCGTCTTCATCCTCCTCCTCTTCTTCCTTATACTGAGACAGAGACAGTAGGGTGGTAAATTATCTCCAGACAACAGATAGAAGCAGTTGTGTGAACAGAACAGAGCAGCACCTCTTCTTCTTCTTCATCCTCCTCCTCTTCCTCCTCCTCCTCCTCCTCCTCCTCTTCTTCTTTCTCCTCCCTCTCTTTGCTCTCACGGCTCTCACTGTCCGTGTCGATGACAATGACAACCCGCTCCTGATTGGTGGCCTGAGGGGTCATCTGATCGGAGGGAACAGACTGGGACACGCCCCCTTCCCCGACCTCCTCGTCTTCCTCAGCTGGGATTGGAAAGCATTCCTCTGGCAGCTCCTACACACATCACACACAAGTAAAGTCGACTTCCAATTCATCATATATTTGATTCAAATCTTGCAGCTCTTTCAACATGGAAAAAGGTCAATTTTAAAGATTTTGAATCGTGGTACAAAACACCGTCTGTTAGCAGCTTCAATCAAAAATATCAGTATCAGCCTTCACAACCCGTATCGGTGGAACTCTGCTTTCTACCTAACAGTACTGACGAATCCTTCAAGTTGTTTCCACTGGTAACTGACCTGGCTGCCGTCTGCAGAGTCCTGTCTTTCTCTCTCTTCCTCTAGCTCTCCTTCCATCCCCTCATCACCCTCCACCTGAAACACACACACACACACACACACACACACACACACACACACACATTATATTATTACTATATATTATATACTATATATATTATTATAGTATTACACAGCTGAAAGGTTCAAGGTAACAAGTTAGGTAATGATGTAAGATTTTAAACTAATGTCATTACTAATTATTTACTGCTTGGGTCCAAACATTTATAAGTGATTAATTAGATAACAATAAGTTGATTGATAGTTTGTTATGGCTTACTAACTTCAGTATTACTGCTGAACCTGTGCAGTGTTCACACTTACACAGGTATTTCCCAGTGATGGGAAGCTTCAGCCACTACCAAGTTTAAAACAATGCTGCTTGGTAGAACTTTGAACTAACTTTTCTTATAATCTAACTTAGTTGAGTAGTTAGTCTAAAGATTTGTTGAAACTTTAATTGACTGATACAATGTTTTTATCGTCACAGAAAGGTGGCAGAACAAACCCCCCCAAAAATTATGTTTAAAGATTTTGAAGTAGTAGTACAAAACATCAGCTAAAGGTCTAGGGGTCGGTCTAGGGGTCCAGGGGTCCAGGGGTCCAGGGGTGTGTACCTGCAGCGCTATCGTTGGTCTCATTCGTAGCTTCTTGGTGGATGGAGTTGTGTGTGAACTCTCCGGTCCGCCCTCCTCCTCCTCCCTGCTACGCTTTGGGCCTGCTGAACACACACACACAGACACACACAGACACACACAGACACACACAGACACACACAGACACACACAGACACACACAGACACACACAGACACACACAGACACACACAGACACACAGACACACAGACACACAGACACACAGACACACACACACACACCTATTTATTCTGCAACATGGCACCCATACGTTGCATTCATCTCATATGGGAAAGATAGTAGATACAAGTTTCCCACTATAAAGTACCGTCAGCTTTCAGATGGTAAATACTACAAGACAACACCACTCTCAGCTTGAGAACTTTCTCCAACTGGTCCTATCAGGCTCCTCCGTGCTGCTCACCTGCTCCAATCAGAGTGGAGGATGTGGACGGTCGCTCCGCCTCCATACTGGGTGCTGCCTCCTGACTGGCGGCCTGCTGCTGGGTGGGCTGGACGAAGGCGGTGGCCTGGGAGCTGGTTGGCTGAGTCATGGAGGCAGGTGTGTTCACCATGCTGGGGCTGGTGGAGTGCACAGAGCCACCGGCACTGATCAGCACTGGAGAAAGAAACACATTATAGACAAACGGACTCGATCGTGTACATGTTGTGTTTAGACTTTTATCATTGGCGGAAACACAAACATACATGTTGGAAACACTTTGCGCCGATATTTAAGGTCCTTTAAACATGCTTCCCCAAGATACTGTATTCTGGAAAAGCCTCTGAAGCACCATCTAGACCAGCGGTGTCCAACCATGAGCCATGGAGGGCCGAGAGTCTGCAGGTTTTCACTCCAACCAAAGACTACACCAGGTGATTTCACTGATCAGTCCCTCCTCTCTGGTTGAAGGTGTGTTAATCAGTGAAATCACCTGCTGTGGTCTTTGGTTGGAGTGAAAACCTGCAGACTCTCGGCCCTCCATGGCTCATGATTGGACACCGCTGGTCTAGACCATCATGGGACACTAAAACTCTCCACTGTAAGCCAGACTAATTTTTACTAAGTTTTACAGACGGACACCCTGAAGGTGCTGAGTAACCTCAAAAGTGGAGCGCTTATCGGAGGTGGATGACTGGACGATAATAAAAACCATAGAGACTCATTTGATTTTTACTTTTCAATCTCCTCTCATCCCTCTCTTTGTTACCCTCTTGGTTGTCGGTCTGTGTGGTCGGCATGACGGTAGCGGTGGGTGTCGGCATGGAGACAGTCGCCGGGGTAACCATGGGCCGGATGCTGGCGCGGGGCGTGGCCTTGTTGCCGGGGGATGGGCTTGGCTTGTTGCTAGGTGACGGCGTGCTCGGGGTGGGGCGGATGTTGGCAGTGGGGGGGTCGGACAGACTGGAGCTGGCGGAGAAACGGTTCAAACCAACGAAGAATGATGTTAAAGCGTTTGGACTTTTAGTAGGTCTGTTATTTACCTTATACTCAATGGGACTTTTGATTTGACCTTTGATTGAGCAGTCGGGGTCATTTAGCACATTGTGGTGTGACTGTCATTCAAAACTTTGAGTGAGTTTGTTACCTTCCTCGGTCTTGGGCAGGACTCTTCAGAGAGATCTGTCTCTGGTCTGCTGATCTGGGCTGATCACCCGCCTACACGTAGAGACACAAACAGACAAACGGTCAAATAAAGATAATGACTATCGGCACAAAATATCCACCATCAGCATCTCCAATCCAAACAACATCAGCATCAGCCTTGAACAGCCCTGCCGGTCGAACCCTGGTGTGGATGAACAGCGCGGTACCTTAGAAGCGCTCTGGTCCTGGGTTTCCTCTCGGGGGTCGGGGTGCGTTTGAGTCTCCCTCAGCTCTCTCAGTTCTCTGTCCAGTCGGAGAAGTCGTCCTTCATACTGAGACTTGAGGGCGTTCAGCCTCACCTCCTGTTCCTCCTTACTCTGTTTCAACTCCTTTATCTCCTGACAGAGTTGCTCCTTGGAATCTGGAGGTAAAGAAAGTGGACAGATTTTAGTATATTTTATTGAGCTTTTATTTTAATGTGAATTTTTACACCGGAAGATTTACTTCTACTTAAATCAAATTTCAGCAAAGTAACAGTACATTTATTCATCATTTCCACCCCGTGTGGAGGACACATGGGGTACAATATCAAACTAACCAGAGAGGACAATCCAACGCTTAATTGGCTAGTCGTGTGTGTGTGTGTGTGTGTGTGTGTGTGTGTGTGTGTGTGTGTGTGTGTGTGTGTGTGTAAAACGTACTGTTTAGTTGGTTGATTTTGGTCTTGGCACCCAGGAAGGCCTTCTTGGTTTTTTCTTCTTTGTCAGCCATCTGCTGTCTGAGCTGTTCTTCACTGCTGGCACGCTCTGACAACTACAGGACAACAACACTCTTACACCTTCTAATCTGCTTTATTTGATTACACCACGACACATTGGAGAATTCCTTAAATTTAAGATTTTTAGTCTTACTTTTCATCACAATCTAGAGAGCTGACACGGCCTCCACATGTAGAAAAAAAGTCTAATCAACGTTTGCGGTACCTCCTGTCTGAGTTTAGTCAGCTCCTCCTGTCGTGCCTGGTTAGCGTCGCTGGCAGTGTTAGCATCGCTAGCCTGGCTAGACTGGGAACTCTGGTTGGCCTGGGCGGCTCGGCTAGCTTCATTAGCTTCAGCTAGCTGGTCCTGCAGACGCCTGGTCTCGGCATCGCGCTCACTGGCCGCCTGACAGAGAGGAGAATGAAGGAAGGAAGATGAGACAGATGAAGAGTTGTGATGTGCGTGCAACGTGGCTCACAGTGGACATAAACATACTAGCTTCAGCATGAAAAGGTAAAATAATTGAGTGTATAGTGTCCTACCTTCTGCAGGCTGTCCAGCTGGCCTTGCAGCTCAGTCACCTGTCAGGAGGAAAGAACGGATTGAGATAGACCAAATTAATTCCAGGTTTACGCAACAGCAGTAACAGGAATTACATACTAAAAAAAGGACACTATTAAAGAACAAAGGGGAGGGGGGGGGGGGGGGGGGGGGGGGAGAGAGAGAGAGAGAGAGAGAGAGAGAGAGAGAGAGAGAGAGAGAGAGAGAGAGAGAGAGAGAGAGACCATCTCACCTTGCTCTCTGACTGACTAAGAGAGGTCTTGAGGGTGTTGACCTCCTGGTTGTGGCTCTGCTGATTGGTTGATTGTGTCTGCTGTAGTTCTTTCTGATTGGCTTGGCTCTGCTGAAGGGCTTCTCTAGCCTGCTGGAGTTCCCTCTGGATTTGCTGAATCTGGTTCTGACGGGCCTGCGCTTGAGACTGGGCCGATTTCAACTGGTTCTGTAACTAGAAGTAAGAAGCAAGCAGATGAGGCTGGTTATCAATGTGGAGCTTCTGGGTGAATTACTGTTGCATCTGGAGCTTGAGGGATTCATGCTACATTCATGTCCTAATGGGACTAACTGTTATGATTCAGATCAATAATTTTCAAGTGTTGAGGTGCGTGTTCAAACTTGTTTGAAGCCATCAAGACTTAGTAGTAGTTTTCTGTAGAATTTGGTTGCTCCTGATCAGCTTTTTAGTTGAGTGACCCATTTGAATTCATGTTATACAGCAAACCAAACATTGCAATGTCAACCACACACCAAAACACCAGCAAGTGTCCTGTCATGGTAATATAAGAGTTATGATGAGAAAATGACCCTATAACAATATATATATATATTCCTTATAACGCCTGACTACATGTATTTCCTTGTTGAAGATGTCAGGAAGTATTCACCACCTGAAAGCTTTTCTAGTAAGAAGCTTGTATGTACCATTTCCCCCATATGACATGAATGCAGCATAGGGGAGGTAATATTGACAGTAGAGTGATGTAACTTTTACATAAACGTTGTAGTTGTGTTTCAGACAGTATTTAATACCTTGTTGCTTGCTTGTTGAAGCTCTTTCTGACTCTGGGTCATCTGGTTCTGATTCTGTTGGAGTTGGGTTTGGGTCTGGGACAACTGGGTGTGGACCTACAATACCAATGCACAGGTACAACATAAAAAACAGGTCTTTGTCGATTTCGGCCTCTAAATGGAAAACTGTGATAATCAATGCATTTCATTATTTTGCAATTCTACCCTTTTGTTGTACCCACTTTCCCTCAACTCTTCCCTTAGAGTACCTGTGTTAGCTGGTTCTGGTGCTGTGCCAGCTGGGTTTGGACTTCCTGGAGCTGCTCCTTGGTCTGCTGGTTCTCCTTCTGGGCCTCCTCTAATTGCTGCTGGGACTTCTGGGCCTGGGGGAAGAAATGAATCAATAGACACTTTCCTACACTGGGGCTCAATAGGTCTTAAGAGGTCTTAAGGGGACCAAGGCTTTAAAACACAAGACTGAAAGCACCGTTTATCTATTCAAATAAACCCCAAGTAGTTTTGATAGAAATCAAGTAACTTATTTACACTTACAAGGAAGTTGCCTTGGACAATATGAGCCTACATAATAACACTCAACCAAAGTTAGTCAACAGTAGTGCCATGAAACCATATTAACACCAACATCTGCTCATTTTCATGATTTTACTTGTATTGAAGGTTTACATGTTTTGTTTAAATCAGATTTCCCAAGAGCGTTTGAGAAACCCATGAAAAACCCATCGTGTACCATTACACTGGCATTACTTTCAAAACAAGTACAGATTCTGTATGGTATCTCATGAAAAGCACAATTTTTGAAATACAAATTTTTCATCTGATAAAAAATAAATAAAAAAGGTTAATAAAGGCTGAAATAAACAAAAAAAAACAACAAAAAAAACACTCACCTCCTCCTGTTTTTTCTGCGCCTCGTCTTTAAACCTGGTCAGCTCTTCTTTGGTCTTGCTGAGCTCCTCCTGGACCCGAGTGATCTCCTGCTGCACCTCCTGGCTCTGCGCCGCCTCACTTGCTGATTTGGCTGCTGTTTCCTCAACCAGCTGGAACACACAGACATAAAACACCATCACAATCACACCCACCAAATACCAGTAAAATCTGTGTTTGGCAGATAAATCAGTAAGTGGTACCAGTCACATTGGCTGGTAAATTTTGAGACGATACCATTTGAATGCTTCGGTTATACACAGTCTTTAGTGTTCGCCTGTTTCTTTTCTTCTTGGAGAATTGTAGTTATTTGGAATTGTTTGGCATTAAAATACTCAAATTTAAAGTTTGAATAGTGGCAGAATTTGTCGGTATTGGTATCAGCCTTTAAAAACTTCAGATTCTCGTCAGTTAGGCTGTAACTGTCTTTCCATCCAGCTACTGGACTAGCCAACTAACCAATCACCCAGCCGGTGGGCCAAAAAGCCAACAGACCGCCACCCAGTCCCACCTTGTCATGCTGGGCTTTGAGCTCCTCAAAATTGGTCTTGTAGCGCCGTGCGATCTTCTTGACCTGGGTGATGGTCTTGTTCTTCTCCAGGAGGTCGTTGGTTTTAGTCTCGAGGTCTTTCTTCGCCGTGTCTCTCTCTGAAGTCAGCCGGGCCACAGAGTCCCTGAGGGCCTGCACCTGAGCCTGGGCCGAGTTACTGCTGACATTGGATCTAATCAACACATAATACAGTTCAGTGTTATTTTTAGAAAAACGGATTTATTTCCACATCGTTGGGCAGCAATGCCATAAAAACAAGCAATTAAAACAACACAAGACAAAATAAACAGTAAAACACAAGGTTATAAAATTTAAAATTTAAAATCAATGCATGTATAGACGGAGCTTGATGTATATTGACTGGGTTCTACTTGATCTAGTTTAGTTTATAAAAGTTTATAGCAGCTGCATTTGGACTTGCCGCAGACACGAGGGGGATTTCTTCTTATTATTATTAAAACATTATTATTATTATAATAATACCATGACCGCTTTTGACCAATGCTGTCTTTTCACTAAAAGCTTTTTTACTGCCGGACTAGCTTGTAGCTTGGCGGTCTTTATCGTTAGGTTTGTGTTGCTTCTTTGTGCGTGCGTGCGTATATTCTACCTAGACAGCTCAGTCTTTAGCTTGGCGGCCTCTTCGGCTAGCTGTGTGATGCGTTTCTGCTGAGCATCTCTCTCATTGGCCAGTTTCTGTCTCTCTTCAACGTCGCTGTCCTTCTGCTGGCTCATCAGTTGCTGTAAGGACACACACACACACACACACACACACACACACACACACACACACACACACACACACACACACACACACACACACACACACACACACACACACACACACACACACACACACACACACACACACACACACACACACACACACACACACACACACACACACACACACACACACACACACACACACACACACACACCAAAAGAGTCAAGATGAAGTGAAATTGATGCTCAGGAAGTGTAAGACACGTTTAGATGAAACTTTAATGATCCAAAATAGTAAAAGGATACAGCAAAATAAAATAGAATATAAGCATGCAAGTCTGCTGTTGGTGTTTTAGCTCCCAACACAGTGACTTACACCAGTTGCTGGTTGGAGCAAATAAGGAGTATGAAACATAACACAACTAAATGACACCACTAGAATGAAGTAGAACTATAAGAATGAAAAGTGTTCAAATATATGAAAGTGAAATATATGAAAGTATGAAAAAATGAATGAAAATAAAGAATATTAAGATATGTGCAATATATAACTATAATATATAATTTAAAGCACATCCAGGTCTACAGAAGGCCATTCATAAGTATACAGTGCGTAGGCATGCAGATGTGCACTTTAAAACTAATCACTTGTACTGTAGGTCCATACATGCGTGTGCGCGAACACAGAAACACCCACACTGCACACATATACACTCTTACCCTCCTTATCGTACACAAACACACACACACTCCCGTTACCTGTGCCCTGGCCCTCCATCGTTTCAGGTCGTCCTCCAGGAGCCTGTTAGTAGCCTGCAGGGAGCGACTCCTCTCCGACAGCTGGGACAAAGACTGCTGCAGCGGGCTGATGTCCAACTGGAGCTTAGACACCTGATAGACGGAGAGACAGACGGAGAGACATACATTGGATGTCTTTATGACTCTAGCTTGAGCGACTATGAAGATGGCAGATTTTCAGACCTCTTCTGATAGTCTTTAATTGAAATTCTCCATTTTGAGAGCGCACAGGTAACAGAGAAGAAACCTCTCTAACTGCAGCTTGACCAATCACTCTCAAATGTGGCCATGGAATGACTTCATTCCGGCCAAACCACAATTCCACACAAACCTCAGAAAAACAAAATAGCCACTGCTAATATTACATGAGTGGGAGGCACAGGGGCAACCATGACATGTCATTTGTTAAATGATATGACAAAAACATGTTGTGGCGACGTCTACTCACTTTAGCTTGAGCTTGTTGCAGCTCCTGCTCCAGTCGGTCTCTGTCCATTTTAAATATCCTGTTGCTTTCCTGGAGAACGCTGATATTGTCCATCCTCTTCAACTGCTCCTCCTTCTGGGACAGAATCTTCACTGTAGCCTAATAGAGGGTGGAGGGAAGCAAGCCGGACAACAATTATGACCAACAGGTTTTTTTTGGTCATGCAGCTTTTGTTCCTTTTAGCCCACTAAGTTAGCATCCTTGATTTCTTAAGGAGTAAGAAACTCCAAAAGCAGATTCAGCACAAACATGCACAGACCACCAATTCTGTTGTAACTCACAAAAATCCATTGGTGAATCACACTTCAACTTACATTTGAAGCATGTGCCCGACAATTTGCAATTAGCATAAGGAAACATCCCAGTAAGCCAAAATAAGGTCAACAAAAAAGATAAACAAAAACCAGCAGCACTATAAACCTGGCAGCAGGATGCCTCCTGGGGCAGCAAGAACACAAAGGAACTTTTCTCTCTATCCATTTTCAAGTGTGAGCAGTGGAGTCCAGATAAGCACAAAGCATGAAAAAAAACAACTAATGCAGTTAATGTGGCATTGGTTGTAAAACGCACATCGAGTGAAATTAAAGGGAAATGATCTGATTTGAAATTAGATGAGTCAGGTGTAGGACTGCAGCCTCGGGAGGGGACATGACAAGGTCTGAACAGAAAAGCTGGATGTGCACTGCAACTGGAGAGGTTGCATTGACGGGTGTGAACTACAACTGTCCGCTGGACCAACACTACCACATCGGACAACATACTGCTGGATTATTGATGAGGATCTGAGAACGATGAGCCTCCATCCCTCCCTTCCCTACCTTCATCTTCTCCCTCTCGGTGTCCACGGCCTCCTGTAGCTCCTTCAGCTCTCGGTCTTGGTGTTCAACTCTCTGTCTGTAGCGAAGAGCTTCTCCCTCAGACACCTCGCATCGAGCTAGAGCGATCTCCTTCTCACGACGCACAAACCTACAACACACACACACAACAAATTGCAATTAAGTTGATTAGATTGGATGAAACGCAATTGATCCCTGTAGGGAAATGGGATCATTGCAGCAGCAAATAGTAGTAGGATACAGGAAGGAAAGGAAAAATACAATATTTACAGCAAATGGGGCGTAAACATAATGCAACTGACAATTACAAGAACAGAATGTATTTATTAAGTAGAAATAAAGTATGATTTATAACATGTGTGCAGTAGAAAATATTGAGAAATAAAAAATATGTACCATATGAGAATACACACAAAATATATGCAGTATGCAAATAAATAAAAAATGTAAAATATATTACCAGCATCATGACAATATGGTAGATACCTTCATTGTAACCCAATTCATACCTTTTACCCTCATTCAAATCCTGAAAATCTGCCAAACGTGTCCTCTCTATCCCAGGACATAACGCAAGTACACAGCCACGGTTGGTGTTGCAGTATTACCTGAGTATTTCTAGTATCTGTTCGGTGGTCTTCCCCTCCTCACTGAAGGACACGTTGAGCGGCTGCTGCTGCTGCTGCTGCTGCTGACTCCTGGTGGCCATCTCATCCATCTGTTGGTGCAGGAGGGCATTCTGCTTCCCCAGCTCCTCACAGCGACGGCTCTGATTGGACAGATCCTCCTGGGGGGCAGGATAAGAACATGCTTATGACCAATCAGAAACACATTCTTACCTAAATCTGACCAAATGAGTGTCT
Source organism: Hoplostethus mediterraneus (assembly GCA_034670385.1). Taxonomy (NCBI): domain Eukaryota; kingdom Metazoa; phylum Chordata; class Actinopteri; order Trachichthyiformes; family Trachichthyidae; genus Hoplostethus; species Hoplostethus mediterraneus. The sequence goes on from JAXDDW010000039.1 coordinate 2,119,648, forward strand.
GTGGTCTATTGTGTGTCTAATTGGGCGTCTGTGACAATGAAAACAGTGTCTCCTGATATTTGTATAAATATTCATGACTAAAGCTGACAAGTCACACACACGACAGTCATGTAGATGGGGAAAAAACAAATCCTGTCCCCATTGTGGCTCCAAGAGCTGCTTTAACCATTCATGTTTTAATAAACCGATTTCACATGTGGCTCAGTAAATGTCTCTCTTCACCAGCCCCATCACTCGCTTCATCCCTCTCTCTCTTCTCTGCACATACATCCTTTCAGTCTCTTCTCCAGTTGAGGCTGATACTGATACTGTTGGACTGAAACCAACCAGTCCAAGTTGACATTTTGTACCGCTATTCAACATCCCTCGCCCTACGTTCAAGCATTTCTCCAGGTTCTCTCAGTCAATCCTCCTCCTCTCTGATCTGTTCTCCATCCTTCTACCTTCAGCTGTCTCTCCAGTGTTATCCAGGCGGCGGTTTTCTCCTGCAAGAGGGAGGTGGACTTGTTGAGTTGCTCCTCCAGCTCCCTCCTCCGCGCGGCTCCTTGTTGTCCCTGTTTCTTCAGCTCCTGCAGGGCCTCCACGTCGGCGGCATGGAGCATCAACTCCCTCTCGTACTTGGCCTGCGCCTCCATGGCTAGCTTAGTCTTGGAGGAGAGGGGGAGAGAGTGTGTGAATGAGTGAAGATAGCAGGGCAAAAGTGTGTGTGTGTGTGTGTGTGATAATAAAAGTGATATAAACCTGCAGCAGGCTGTCCTGTGTGGCCCGCTGTTCCTGTGTGACAGCAGCAGCAGCCCTCTCTAGCGCCTCCTGCTGTTCCGCTTGGCTGGCCTTCAGATTGCGCTGCAGCTCACATACCTGGACGAGAGAAGAGAGAGGCCAGTGTTTCCCGTGCAAAGTTAATATTTGGGCAGCACGCCAAGTCAAGTGTTGTTTTGGATTCATTTCAGGTGCCATGATGCATGAAGCTGGTGACTTTCTTTGATGTCGTTTTCAAACAATCACGATTTAATGCTGCCAAGCGCCAAAAGTGACCATAACTCATTGCACCTATGACGCAGTGCATCTGTGTTCCTTTATCTATAATAAAAACACTCTGGAGAGGCTACATATATCAATATACTTATTACTTATATATTTATTACTGTGTGAGCATCGGTCTCCGGACCATGATACTGGTGTCACAAAATGGAAATGTTCATGGAGGACGAGATGTGACAAGAAACAATGCAGGGTGTTTCCACACCAACTGCTTCACGTGTAGTACTTTGTGTGTGCGTGGTGTGTACAGCCATACTTGTTTCTCCTAGTACTTTGTGTGTGTGTACAGCCATACTTGTTTCTCCTAGTACTTTGTGTGTGTGGTGTGTACAGCCATACTTGTTTCTCCTAGTACTTTGTGTGTGCGTGGTGTGTACAGCCATACTTGTTTCTCCTAGTACTTTGTGTGTGCGTGGTGTGTACAGCCATACTTGTTTCTCCACAGCGTCGACAGCCCTCCACCTCTCCTCCTGTCCCTGCTGCTTCTCCTTCTCCACCTCCAGGATCCTCATCTCCAGCTGCTTCTGCACCTCATCAGACTCCTTCAGCCGGCTCTCCAGAGGGAAGCGTGACTGGAGAACGACACCAAGGAGGTGGGTTAGAGAGAGAGTGTGTGTGTGTGTGTGTGTGTGTGTATAAAAGGAAAAAGGAAATGCGGAGAAGAGAGGAGTGTTACATATTTCTCTGTCCAGCATGTGTGTTCCAGTGTGTATATGTTTGTGTGTTTGTGTGTGAATGACTGAGAGGGAAAAAGAGCAGAAAAAAGTGGAAGAAAAGTAATGACAAAAAAAAAAGAAAAAAAAAGGTATACCTGCTTCTCTTTCTTCAAACTGTCCTCCAGAGTCAGTACCACAGCTTTGTACTTCTCTACCATAGTGTTGGCGTTCTTTAGCTGCTCTGCTAGGTCACTGCTCCGGTCCTCAGTGGCTTGCAGACGACCTTTCACCTCTGCTAGCTCCTGCTCCGACTGGCTGGGCTGCTGGGAGGCCGATGGTGCTGGAGCTGAGAACGTACAGAGAGATGAGCAGTAGTTTGAGAAATGATGCCGGTAATGCTCATAGTGAGGCTATTAACAGCAGACATATTTTCACCACGTTTTCAACAAAAGCTTCAAAATGAGCAAGTAGAAAAAAGCATCAAAAAGCTTAAAGGTCCCATTTTACAGGAATTCAAATTTTCCTCTATTTAACTACATATGATCAAAGACATTTCATGCAGTGGTTAAATTCAGCGTTATTGCATTGTAAATCCATGTTTTTTTCCAGGCAGTTTCAGACCGATGCTAGTAAACGCATCACAACAGGACTTGATCCTGATTGGCTCCACTAAAGCCACTCAAATCTGCCCAATCAGGCCAGTTTGCAGCACGTAAACAGGAAAGCCTCCAGATTTAGACAGATTCAGGCTATACAAATAAAATGTGATTTGATTCGATTTGAATTAGCGGAGCTGTTGTTGTCAGCAAATTGGGATGCGGTATTGTGACTGTTCTGCTTGTCAGAATTTAGTCACACTACATTTAGTTTCAGTTCTGCTACATAATATGGGCCTTCACATTGTGCAGTACTACTGCTTACCCCTGAGTGGTGCTCTGAAACCCAATAACCTGGTTGCAGGGGCATTACTGGGGGTGATTGTCGTGGTAACGACGTCAGAGGTGGTGGAGCCTAGCTGGGCTCTGAGGGTCGCCACCTGCTGCTCAGAACTACGCAACAACTCCCTGGTCTTCTGCTGCAGGGTGTTCTGGGTCTCCAGCTTCTTCTTAGCTTCTAACAGCTGGGCCTAAAGAGGAGGGATGGGTAGCATAACAGAGAAGAAAAGAGATTACTCAATCATTAACTGCTTGGTTCTCTGTTTTAATGTACTCCACCTATCCAGTTGTTTATTTCTAATCAATGAACCTAAAGAGCAGAGAGGGATGAATGGAGGGAAGGATTAAGGAGAGGACAGTGATGACTGAAGAGAAAAGAGGGTTACAGGTATCACTAAAATGAAATCTAATAAAATCATCATGTTGAATATGATATAGTAACTGAGGAACTAAGTGAAAGCAATGGACAACAAGTGTGCTAACGCTTTCTAGGTGCTTGGGTGGAGGGAACTAAGAGAATTGCTGAACCAAATAGAAAATTCATGCGCTGATATTCAAAATCTCTAAATTTGGCAATTTTCATGCCAAATAAATCCCCATCCTCAGTGTTTACTCCAGAATCTTATTTTTATCAGGAGGGAAAAACTTCTGCAACAGCATTTAGTCCATCATGGGACACTAAAACTCTCCACTGACAGCCAGACTAGGGGAGATAGCGGCTCGTTAAAACAGGGGGAGGCAGGTTTCACTGCAGGTTTTACAGAATGAATCTCCAGGAATCTCCAACATATCTGAAGTGGACAACATTGACCGGCTGATATTTGATTTGAAATAAAAATTGGCCCAATATATCAGTCTAACATGAACATATATCACCCACCCATCCATTCAGTATCCCAGAGCATGTGTTTCTTTGGTGTTCGCGTATGCAAATATATACATACGTCCATACTGCGCCCCAGGGCGTGTCTCTGCTCTACTTCCTGGTCCAGCTTGGCCTTCATGGCAGCCAGCTCTGCCTCCAGACGCTCTATCTGGCTGTTCATTCGCTGGCGAGTCTTGGTGTCTGTACGCTCCATCGTCAGCTAGACAGATGTGAGAGAATGAAAGAGAATGAGAAATTTCTCACATACAACCAGTGAAATATTGATAAATTATAAAATAACATCAAACAAATCAAACAAACCTATCATATCAGAGGTGGACAACACTGATATCACCGCTAATATCTGATTTTTTAATCAGTGTAATACTAGTGATTTAGCAAGCAAATTCATTTCCTCAACATGAATATTATTTGCTACTCATTGAGACTAAATGGACAACAAGACATTCTGCTGTGCCTTTGTTTGTTCCAGTGCTACACCACATTTTGGTTATTGTCTCAAATGGAAAAACAACTGTGGTATTTCACTTGAGAACAAAGATGAGACTCCTGCTGTATTAAATACCTGTATAGTCTTGAGGTTGGTGAGCAGTAGGTTCTGGTTGCGCTGCTCAGCCATCACGGCTTCCTTCTCGGAGTTGAGGCGGCTCTCTGCCTGCTTTAACATGTCTCTCTCTTTAGTCAGGTTCTCTACTCGCACCTGCAGCCAGAGAGGGCAAAACAGATCAAGGAAACGATGACTGATGGAGGATTGGAGGACGGACAGAAACGAAAGCAAGGAGGGAACAGTGAGTGGGATAAATTAGCCCCTCCAGGACTTTGCCGTTTGAGTTTTTTGTAATTATTGTAGCAGGTTTACTCAGAAACTGTCTAAACTAAAGAGAGGATAATTGATTTCAGTCCCTTGGTTTGGATGATGTGCTCATCTGTCCAACTGTTTTCCTAGCTCCTTGTCTTTCTCCCTCCATACCTCTTCCAGTGCCAGTTTTTCAGTAGCCTGCCGCAGGTCTTGGCTCATGGTGTGGATGATGTGTTCATGTTGTTGCGCCGTAGCGGACGTTTTGTGGTTCCTGTCCTGTAGAGCAGAGATTTCCCTACGGCAGGCTGAAACCGTTTCCTGGAGCATCTCATACCTGACACCGACGAGTAGGCAGAAAAAGAAAAAAGAAAGAGAAAAGACAGAAAGCACACAGAGTGTAATGGTTACCTCAGGGACTGGATTACCTGCTTTAGTCTACCTAACCTAACCTATAGACAGTGTGGTTAGAATAACTAACTAGCTATGTAGGTCACTAACTAGACATTTTCATATAAATAAATGTCTGGTCTGCTCCTCTGTATCACTAATAATAGAACAGCCTACAGCCGGTGTCTGGAAGGTCTTTCCTGAGAAAATGCTCTGGAGACAGGAAGTGATGCATTTTACATGCATTTACGATTTGTTTGGAATACATAGAAGAACTATGTATGAAGTTAGCGAGAGCTCAAGACTACACGACAGCCACCTACAGAAACTCAAACATCATCCACAGAAAATCCAAGGAAAAGGACGTCACAGTGCTGGAGACCCTGTTTGATTGACAGGTGATCTCTGGGAAGTGCAGTGAAGAAACACCACAGTGATGAGCGCTGAGCACCAAAGATGGAAAGAATAAATAAATAATGATCTTTAACACACCTCTTGTTGTTAAATTCCAGCTGAGAGGCCAGCTTGGCCTTGCTGGAGCGAAGCTCTGTCAGCTGTTTCTGCATCCTGTCATTGGTGTCATTCATCATTTTGTCGTTTTCTGCCTTCTCCTTCTTATACAGGGTGAAGGCATCGCTCAGCTGGATGCACACACACACACACACACACACACAGAGATTTGAAGATGTCATTTTTCAAGTTCATAGGAAGATGAGAAGAATCCAGATGAAGCGGAGTGTGAGTGTGTATATGTACTTGTTTGAGGGCAGCTTTAGCCTGTGCAGTCTGTGCAGACTCGGCAGCAGCAGCTCTTTGTGGAGTAGAGCGAGTAGCTGGGACTGAGGGCCGCAGCTGAGGAGGCTGGGAGGAAGAATCTGAACCTGGAGACACACGTGGTACTTTAATGTAATGGTCTATACAGGGTGAAGTAAATTAAAGCAGAGCGTGTGGTTGCCAAGGGCTCGGTCCTAGCAGACATCGGGTCGCAATGGGAAATGGCTGACAACAAGGTGAGGTTGTTGAATCTTGGTAACCAGCCCTCTGGACAGGCACAAACCTTCTGCCAGACATTAGGGTCAACCATTCTCTGAGCCCGAACAGCCTCAAGATGTCACTGCAATCTATTTGCATTTACTTGCATCTTAGGTCCAAACGTGACCATTCAAAACCTTGGAAGAAATGCATCAAGAAGCGCCTGGTCAAAGACAGAATCTGATACAATAGCTTCCTCCATAAGCACATACGAAACAAGATAGATAAAAACGCTCTCAGAAATGGAAAGCTCCGTCAGAGTCCACCATTCACCCTCCACCATGTCACTGTGCCAACGCTGCAGACCAAATTTCAAAATAAGAGTGACAGCTGTTCAAACAAACTCAACAAACCCAATAAACAGCACTGTATGATACAGCATTGTGACCTTGTATATTAGGATTTGCATGTCTGGTCTGGGTATCACTCTTATTTTGAAATTTGGTCTTGGAGTGCACATCATGGTTGCGGACATGATGTTTTTCCATTTCTGAGACATTCAATGTTTTATTTAAAATGTTTTATATACCTCTAAATTGTTGTATATACACTCAGAAGAGAAAGCATCAGATCCCGTCTTCAGCCAGTTGTTTCTTGCTGCACAGAAAGACTTAAACTGACCCTGCCATAGAAGTGCAGTGTCTGACTTCACAGTGACCCAAGTGGAATACGTTTACTTTAACATTAGTATTCACCAAGTAGCTCTGCTCGGTCTACTCTACCTTTGACTATCCATGTCAATATCTGAAGAAAAATACCCTTTGGTTTTTTGGATGTATACTACTGGAAAAACAATCTCATCTACATAACAGGTATGACTTTTTGGTTACAATTGTACATGGATAATTTCTTTTTTTTTTTTCCACCTTGAGGAGGCAGGCTGATGCCGGTGCTCTGTGACAGCAGTATCTTGTACATGTCTCTCTGTCTGGCGCTGGAGTCGGCCAGTTGTTTCTGCTGGTTCCTCTGCTCTCTCAGCTGCCCCACTTCCTTCTGCAGCTGATCCACACTTGCCTCCAACTCTGATACACTGGAGAGGCAAGACAGAGCTAGTTGGTTAATATAGGTTTACAGAAAAAAAAAAACTCTTCAAGTTGGATATCATCAGTCTGTGATGTGAGTGAGTGACTTTTGACAACCCCCATCAGAACTCGACCAGCCTCGACTTCACCTGGGTTTTTGTGTAGGTGGAGAGAGCAATAACCAAAGTGAGCAAGAGAGCAACAGTTTCCAGTGAGGGAGTCGTACATGTCAAAAATTCTTGGTCATCTTGGCTTCTGTCGGTGGAGAAATTGGTCTCTTCCTCTCCTACAGTGGATTTCTCCCTGTGTGATTGTTGAACATCGGTCTAGAAAAGAAACCCTTGCTCTTTGATTCTGAGAGGCTCACACCAAAACCTGAAGTTTACCGCTGATGTTTTATATTCCATCAAACTCCACTGTACCTACACTGGAAATATAATATATAATAATAGTACCGTGCTGATATAACTTGAGTCTGCTGTCTCTCCTCCTCCAGCTCCCTCAACCTTCCCAGCAGGCTTTGGTTCTGCCTCTGCAGCTCCTCCACGCTGCGGAAGGCCAGCTGGCGAGGGTTGATGACCTCAGAGGAGCTGGTGATGTCAGCGGAGCTGCCGTCCTCCTTGGTCACCGGACATCCCCTGGCTTCCTCCAGTGCCACCAAGAGAGCACAGACCTGGTCGAGGAGAAGAAGAATGCATGAAGTGACGCTCTAGAGACTTCATTTCTCATCTGTATGTACTGGACATAATAGACAATAATAATAGGAAGCTGCTCATGTTGTACTATCACAATATGAGTAGTGGGGATTCAGGATTCCAAGACAATAACTCTCCAATACTTTTACTGTCTTTTGAAAACCGCTGCATCTAGACTTCCTGTAAAGCTGTGAGGGATGTTTGTGTACATACCTGGGCAGATGTGTCCTCCAGCTGTCTCTCTGTCTTGAGTTTGTCTCTCTCCAGTGCAGAGCAGCGTTGCTTGGCCTCCTCTTTCCCTTTCTGCAGACTGTGGATCTCCTAATGAAAGTAGAACCAACATGCAACTTTCATATATACAGAATGTGTTGGCACCTCTAATCATAAAAGGTGAATTTGTTCCTTACCTCGTAAACAACTAAATACAATTTAAACCTTCACTCACACACACTCACACACACTCACACACTCACACACTCACACACACAATGACGTCATCCCTCACCGTGCGGGCCTGTTCCAGTTTATTACATAGGGAGGCCATGGATCTCTGCATGCTCTCGTACTCCTCTCTCTGGCACTTGAGGACGGGGGCCTTGGATTCGACCTCCTGGACGATCTCATCAAGCACCCTGCTGACTCTCCTCGTCTCCTGCCTCTCCAGCTGCAGCTGAGTCTGGCATTCTGCATAGGAATTATACAGCTAGACACAGAGGGAGGATGAGGTGTTAACACCAGCTATTACAATTACACCGTGAGATGTCAAGTATCTCTTTGCAGGTGGCGCGCAGGCAAGATCCTTTACTGCAGCCTGCAGGCACAGATCGCTGTCTAACCTGCAATAAATAAACTGCTAAATAAATAAAAAGAAGCATCAAGACTATGTCTACTATAACTATGTCTTTATAAATCTATATTTTTAACACTGGATGTCCTGTTTGGAAAATATTGCTCTTCTCCTTTTAGCGTCCTGCCATGTTGATGTAAGCAAGGAACTAAACTTCAGCTGAATTCTTGTATAGGCTACAGGACTATGACCGTCTAACTGGATAATTATCACATTTATGTTGATGAGCGAGTAGGTTGAGGTTAAATTATGTTGGACAAAGCACAATGTGTTGGCATGACGTTCTAACCCTTCTGTTTCTTTAGATGGATCAAAATCAGTCGTCTTCAAGTATATTATCAGTTGACCTTTTAGCAGGACCTTCCAATGACTCTTGTCCTAAAACATCTACATGTAACAACAGGAAGTGCATTGTTGTGTAGCTATGATTGTAAAGACGTTATTAGCAAATCCGTGATTTTTAAGGACCCGTGGATACCCTGATCAGACGGAGCAGCTCGGGTGTGCGTCCAAACAAACTCTCACCTCAAAGAACTTCATACCAGGCTTGACAATCTCGGCTATGGCAGCTGCTGAGGGACACATGGAGTCCAACTGCTCCTCTGTCAGAGAAGGCACACCTAGACAAGAACACACACATTTCATTTATATGCTAGGATGTAAACATACATACTCTCATGCTCACTCACTCTCTCTCTCACACACAACTTTTATATACATAAACAGAGCAAACAACATAAATATGTCTGAAATGAAGGCTTGGTGTGAGAGTGTGTGAGTGAATGTGTGTGTGTTAGGGTTCGACCACAATGGATTCTGATATTTTTGGATTGACACTCTAAAATAAATATGTGCTGACACAAAAAAAAAAATCGAATTTTCTTGCTGAATAGGCCAAAACAATTCACCCAGAATTGTATTGTTGGCAGGGTGGAAAGGCTTGAAATAGGTAGGATGACAATAATTATAACAATAAAAAAAACAAATATCAGGTTATGGGTTTCCCACAACCAATCTAGTATTGAGCAATTCTACAATAAATATATAATCAACCTGCATCCTATCCATCATATCAGTGGTGGACAACACTGACTGGACCAAATTAGATTTTTAATAATAAGATAATAATAATAAGGCCATTATCAGTAAACGGTTATCAGTCTACCCCGTGTGTGTGTGTGTGTGTGTGTATTTTCTCACAGCACTGTTTGTCAGCAGCCTTCTTCGTGGCGTTCTCCAGCTCTTTCTCCATCTTCTTGAGCTTCTCTCTAAGCTCCGCCTCCAGGCGAGCCTTCAGCTCCTCCCCCTCAGACACATTCCTCTCTAGTACCTTATTGGCTGTGAGTACAGTGACAAATCCAATCATGTAGCTCATCATCAATAATAAATGTCACATTCAACTTAAGGCCAGATACATGGTTTTAGAGTCAGATACAACTTCTGATTCGCTCTCTGATACATCTGCTAATAAGGATTTTGTTTGTAGTCGGGTGGAAAACCTCCTTGGCAGATAACAGTGTGTCTTACCCTCCCCAGTGTCTTTGACCAGCTTGCTGAGCTCTTCCACTGCTCTGCCCAGTTCCTGGTTCTTGGCCTCAGAGTCTGATGCAGCACCCTACAGGGAGAACACAGACATCAGACAGCGGCCACCTTTACCTGGCTGTTGGCCATACTCTGGTTAAGGTCTTATTCTTCAACGGGAGAATGAGTCTCCCCGTTACCATGAATAAACCAGCTAACAGAATAGTCCCTCTTCCTCTTTGACTGAGCAATAATAAGTAATAGTCATCTACTAGTAGTCTAGTGATAGTCATCACCTCTCCCTCACGTCGTGATCCTCTCTACTAATCATTCTCTACTCTATTTTGTCTAATAAAGTGGAGATGCCATGAAAATAATCTTAATGTCACAAGTACCAGACCTATATTGAAAATGTCACAGTATCACTTGGACCATTCATTTCTTACCTTGTAGAGTGAAGACAACTTGATGTGAGAGTTGAGTTCATTGCGATATTTCTCTTCCATAGCGCTCTGCTGGTCTTTAGCCTTGAGACGAGACATGGAGAGCAGGTAAGCAGAAGCATCTCCATATGCATGCATGCCTGCTTGTGTATCAGAGTTACAGTCTATGGCCCAGCCTGTTCATCAGACTTTCAAACCACAGTGTGTCATAGATTGAGAAATAATCAGGATTATTATAAGGATCATTTCATTACACTTTTAACATATTGTAGTTCATTTGGCAACATGATCAGTTGAATGTAAAAAAATAAATAAAATAAATGCTTTTAGGATCTAAAGTCTTCAGGATCCTGCCAAATGCATGTCCATGTCACCTATGTGTAAAATACCATAGATCATTTAAGAAGCAGGACAGGAATTATGTGTTTGTTGTCACATTTATTATATAAATTGGTTCTGTTTATTAATGCAAAAAAATCACCAATCACCAATTCAATTATTGATTGAGGACAATGTCAGTGTGTGTAGATTACCTGTTTTAGTTTATTGTTGAGGTCTTCGGCTCTCGTGTAGTGGCTGTCGCTGGTCTCCTTCAGAGAGGCTAGCTGGCTCTCTAGTCTGGACACCTGGTGGAGAGAAACATTTCAGTCACACATTATTACTGCGGCGGCATTCAGACTGGGGTGGAAGACACCAAATCTGGCGACATTCACTTTCAGTGGGACACACCAGCAAAATCTGACAACACAGGGCAAAGAGTATAATCTATAGTTACTAATAATGTAAGAGATAAATATCAACAAATATCAGCCAGAAATAACTATGTTCCAACACATCTGCTCGGTCTCTGACTGTGTTCTGCGTGTTACCTGCTCCTTGCTGTTTTCTAAACCACAGCGTAGCTCCAGGATCTCTTTGCCCTTCTCTCTGTGGGTCTTCAGCAGTTCTTCAGTCTTGGTCTTCAGTTCAGCATTTAACCACTCGGTCTGCTTCTGGAGTAACTCCTTCTCCTGCTCCATACGCTTCTCCCGGTGCTGCAAAACAAACACAAAATGGGTATGGTGCATTTAAAAGTGGCATACCTAGAGTCCACTATCAATAGATTGGTGTTTAGAAAATAAACCAGTAAACAGTAAAAAACCTGCAACAGACCGCCATATTTTGCAACTTTTTACGGAAATTTTATATAGTGGTAAAGTGATTTAGGGGGTTTTGCCCTTTAAGTTTTTGCACATAGTAGTAATAAGCGCACCTTTTAGTAAATATGGCATGGAGTGACGATCCATAGGAGTAGCCAAAATAACCTCAAGTTATGCACAGGGATCCTTAAAGTTTCATCTTAGTTTTATTTCAAGTTTATCTTCTCTTTGTAGGAAGAGAAGATATTGTATTGTATTAGTATGTACCTGTATAGACGCCTCAGATGACTGTATACCATCCAGTTTTAACTGCAGCTCCACCTTGACTTTGTTGGTCTCTGTCAACTTCTCATTCAGACACTTCACGTCCTCTGCAAACACACACACACACACACACACACACACACACACACACACACACACACACACACACACACACACACACACACACACACACACACACACACACACACACACACACACACACACACACACACACACACACACACACACACACACACACACACACACACACACGTAGATGAGACAAACACAAGAATGATTGTCCACATATTAACAAATATTATCGAAGGAAAAACACTGAAGCAGTGAGTCTACAGAAAAGTGGGGCCATGTTCCCTGTGGAGATGCATCCCTTTCTGAATAATTTATTTCTCAATTGCTGTGGTTAAAAATCCGAGTTGATCTCCTGTTCATTTGTGTCTGGCTTTTATGACAAAAGAGGATTTTTTTGAGTGATCTCAATAAGTGATCAAACCTGGTATGAGTATGAACATCTTACCAGTAAGGTTCTCCACCTCGTGGGTTCTCTTCTCCAGCAGTCTGGCCAACTCTCTCCTCTCCGCCTCGATCTCATACTTGGCTTTGGTCTGACACACACACACACACACACACACACACACACACACACACATACACACAATTAAAAGTAGAGCAAAATTGTTGGTTGTTGAGCACCTCTGACTAAAGCACCATTCAAACTGGATTCATATCCCTGGTGGAGATCATGTAATGTATGTTTTATGGGTTAAGTGTGTAATTCCAGAGGACCAGTCATATGGGGTTTATAGCCCCTGATATAAAACATCATGATCTACATTTTTCCTTGTATGCGCACACTGGTCAGACAATTTGCTTAATGTGTTGTTTCATTACAGAGATGTCAATTCAAACTGGATTGCTATAATATTATAAGATTTAATTAAAAACGATTTAATTTGTAAAAATTACAGACATGGCATATTTGTATGGATTAAAAGATCAGACTCCATTGGTAATAATTACAATTACAAATACAAATGTTTAGTGGATGGTACAATCTGGTTTTGGATTGCCTCAAAAGCACCGTGAAGCACAAAAAGCCCACAAAGGTTGAACTGCTATCGGTTATCTTCTCTACACACTTATTTGTCAAATATTGGGTGTATTTCTAACAAATCCTTGCTCTTCAGTCAAAGTTTGATTTCTCTCTTGTTCATTTGCTGGGAGGAAAAATGCTTCCGAGATCAATTCTTTTTCATCAATTTAACAAACTAGCACAAACCATCTTGATGACATAATATCATAATAACATCACATCCTCATGACGTGTGTGTGTGTGTGTGTGTGTGTACATATGGTCACCTGTTGTGGTGGTTTATCTTCCGAGGTCTCGCCCTCTATTCCCTTCAGAGTGCTCAGCTCTTCATCTGCACAGACAGAAGCATATCAGGAGCATTAAGACACTTCTGCTGTGTTCACATTGGAGCAATCCATACCAGTTCGCATTGGGGGACGTCAAGGACATAAACAACACCAAATAGTTACAAGGAAAGGTCATGTAATTCATAGGCCTTGATAACCAGCAACGTTCTGTCACGGAAGATTAAGGATTCAGATCACTCTGACCCACTGACTTGGAGGTGGTCTACTCTCTACCAGGATGCAACTATTTCATCAATGTATCCACACTCTGTTGTACAGAGTTAAACACATGAACAACTTTTTTGAAATAACATGCCAAGGACAACAGGAAATTCATTGTTGAGGAACATTTGTGTAGTGTAGTGTAACCCTGTTCTGTATTAATCTAAGAATAGACAGCACAAAGACACTTGACCTCTCATGACTGGATTTAAGACATTTCAATACTTTAAGGCTTTAACTTTAGGCCTAAATAAATAGACTTTTCATGCTTTTGAAGGACCTGCAGATAGCCTGTATTTGGACTTGGATCCAAGTCCAAATACAGGCTATCTGCAGGTCCTTAAAAAGTGTGTCCATGTTGAGCGCAACATCACAGTGGATGGATAAACACATCAAACTAGTTTCCAGCATTTTGGCAATCATAAATGAAGCACACTGTAAAGTATAAGTGCCATCGGTTTGCTTTGTAGAACTGATTCCCGGCTGACCAACGTTAGGTGAAACATGCGTGCGTGTACTCACTGAGTCTTTTATTCTCCTCTTTGACTGTCTGCAGGTCTCGAGTGGTAGACAGGATCTGTTCCTGACTCTCAGCCAGTCTCTTCTCAATGTCAAAGTATTGCTGCTCTATGGGGCCAGATAACATACAACGGGAATACATGTTAGAGTGGACAATACAAACATCACACATTCAGTCAGCAAATAACCACAACCACGTTAGCAGTGAGGCGCATTAGATTAGGATAGTAATTCAGAAAAAGTCTTGAGTAAAGTTCTATGAGGTGTGCACGTTTGTCGATAAGCAAGGAAACAATAAAGTGCCGTATTTTGAATATAGTTGACGTCAGGTTCTGCCAGTGCGAGAGAACGTAACGTAACGCGTCTTGGTCTGTCGCACGACTATCAATGCTGTCATGTGGACTTGTGCATTTAGCCTCTCACTACACTCACTAACGTTATCTAGCTTAAGTTACCAACTAAATTTGGCCTCCGTACACGCTGTTGTCTCTTTTTCCTCTATGTCTGGAAGTGAAAATAGGGGTATAAGTCAGCTGCTAGCGAGCACTAGCCTGTTAAACCGCGTTGGTGGACTCATTGGCTAATTAACTACATAACTAGAAAAGGGGCAATCAACCACATGATACACTTTCAAGTCAATGTCGTGTCAGTAATGGTTAACGTCGGGTTGTTCTTCACTCCAGCATGTTTCTAATCTTCGATGGAGCTTAAGGAGTGTTGCTTTATTTAAGTTAAGGTTTGAGCTAACCCCGAGACCATTGACAGACCGTCACGCATGTTCATTTAAATATCTGGCAGTTTGACGTTGCCTTGCTAAGTGGCAAAGATCCATACCTGGTAGATCACGATTTAAGACCCCTTAGGAATGTGTAGCGTCCACACTTTAATTCGGCATATACACACAATACACCAAACAGGACTTCTTTCAATAAAATGCCAACTTTTAAAACTGGTTCGTTCTCGGCTTGAGCTAGCTAACATGCTAGCCGTCTAGTTTCAGTTTGGGTCCACTCACCACAGTCTGCTTTGAACCGCTCGTGCTGCGTCCTGACTGCGTCGTTCGCGCTCTGCAGCTCGGTTACAAACTTCTCGAGCTTGTTCTGTGCTCCTTTGGGGAGTTTATTCAACTCCGTTCGCTCCAGAACCTGCAGCAGGACGGCCGCCATCTTCCCTAACCCCACAAACCTCCAAAAACACCCACAAACCTTCTCAATCCTCCTTGGTGAATTGATGGTGAAAACCGTTTCATTGAAAAACAGGTCTTCCGGTCAAAGCTTTCAAAATAAATCCCTTATTGATTTTCCAGTAATACAAAGTACAGAAGTCAAAAAAGTTTATGTAGTGGATGAAAATAAAAGTACTGTATATTTTTTAAAAATGTGCTTTTACCAGTATGCATTAATAGCCATATGCCTCCACCAAACTGCAGCAAACCTGTCCTCGAGAGAAATCTATTTTTGTCAGCTAAAGTCACTAAGAAAAGGTAATAAAACGCTTGAATGTCCATCTGCAATGTCATACAAAAAATTACATGACTGCCAAAAGGACCACTGATTAGGATAAGTGCAAAGAATCGCCACTGTGTTTATAGCCTAATGCTCAGTGATCTGCCAGAAACTAGAATCTGGATGTGAACAAAATCCAAATAACCTTACCTGGGTTCACCACAGAAGGAAGTACAAGTAATGTTTACTTCCTTTTGTATGTATTGTCCACCACTTAGTTTGGTTTGGGAACTATGTCCAAATTAAACTATTTAGGTTCTTCACAGAAAAAAGTGGAAGATATGTTAACTTTCTGCTGTATGTAAACTAAAAAGAAAAATGTGTCTTTATACATAGATACATACATATATACAAAGTTAATAGTCAAGTCATGTTTATTTGTCACATGTAGTTTATACAGCATGTGTGTTCCATACAGTGAAATGCTTACTTACCCCTACCTACAGTGCAAAAAACATTAGTTGTAGTAGTTAAATATGCCTCAAAATGATTTAAAAAGTAAGTAGTAAACAACTATTCAAAACCCTATCCAAATACAAATGTAGTCGAACTAGTACTTTAACTACTAGTTTAATTACATATAGTGAAACTACTCCCCAACACTGTAGATGTGTTCCTAAAGACCCCCAACACATCATTGCTCTTTTTCCCTGTGACAAATTCTAGGCCTTTATTTTGAAGGCAAATCGCCTTTCTGCGTTTTTTGCCTAACTTGACGCGTCTGACCTTAAATCAGCCCAATTACGACATCACTGTGCGACGGAAACACGCTTTGGCGCGAAGCATCATGGTAAATGTTGTCATCGCGCTCTGCTGACGTATCCAACCCAGCTGTGCATATTAAAATGAAGCTCCCTGGCGTCTGGTTCATTTTGTAGTCACTGCCTTACTTTTCCAGGTATTTAAACACTGGCTATGGGTGAATGTGGACAAGTTCTTGAGGTCAATGTTGTAGTGAGCTGTTGTTGTGAATGTAGTAACTGTAACCAACCACCGTTAGCTCGCTAACTGGAGACAGATGGACAAGTCAACGCCAGCCATGAATTAACGCTAACGTTAGCTGAGATCTAACTGCGCTGAGGTGTTACATGCCGACAACTCATATTCGTATCTTTGTAGCTAAATGTGCAGGTTTTGTCAGTCCGTATTTCATTAGTCGCTCGATACGTCACTTCCTGAGAACTTTCTCAGTACATTGTCAAAACAGACATACTGATAGAAAAAAAGGTAGCTAAACTGATTCTGTATCACCACTCTGTTACACTCACTCCATTTCTCCCTCTCTGCCTCCCTCCTTCTCCAGTCAACATGGGTCGTGGTTATATAGTAGAAGATGCTGTGGAGGGGTACCTGTCCAAACTGTGTGAGCCAGGATCTCTTCCAGTCACAGGTCTGCTCATCGGCCAGGTGAGGCTCTCACATCAACACACAACCCAGACCAGCCAGACCGAGCTGGCTAATCCTGCACCTCAGCCAGAGGGTGAAAAGAGAATTTCCCCTTATTGGAAAAAACGAAACAGCACCTTGCCATGCTGAAACACTTAATTTAATAGCCACAGTCTGTTACATCATAGCCCATGAATCAACTGACTCACTAACTGACACATTATCATATAATATTAAAAGATATGAGGCATAGTTTGTTGTGGAGTGTACTGACATTCATGGATGTTAAAGACACCACCTCCCATTTCAGAGCTCCATCCAGAGGGATTTCATCGTCATGGCAACCCGGACCCCTCAAAGGGAGGAGTCTACTGTAGCAGTTGGAAGCTCATTGGACAAGGAGTGGGTCACTGAGCATGCCCGCCAGGTAGCCAATTAATAATATTTGTTAATAATAACAAAGTCGTTATCCCCAACCATCACAAGACTAACTTAGAAATGCATAACTCATGTTGCATTTATGTCCTATGGGAAAGATGGTAGAAGGTAGAGGCTTCTTTCTTACTTACCTTTCAGTTCATAATACTACTTGGGATTTCTCAGACTTGCTGAATTGTCTCCCACTTAGTATCAGAAGTAAAGTAAAGGAAATTCTATATATTTCTATATATATAGTCGGACACAAATAGTTTCTGAATTTTTGGTTTGTGGTTGAAATTGCAATATTTGGTTTGCTGCAAAACACAAGCTCCAATGTGTCACTGACTAAATGCATGTGTGTTGAGTGTGGAAGAGTGCAGAATAATTATCACCAAGAACAAACCAATCATGGCGTTAGCCTGATAGCACAGTTGCTATACAGCTACCTTATTCAAGAAACAGGCACTGCTAGCAACAAGCTAGCTCATTGTTAGGGCCCATTGGTTTAGATGAGGAATGTTTACCAATGCTAGCAATGAAAAAGTCAAGCTATTGAATTGTTTGAATCTGTTGTCCAGGGTGCTGCGGGCTCTTAACACAGTGTGGTATGATGAAGAGTTGCTGTGTGTTTCTAGGTGTCCAGGATGCTGCCTGGAGGCCTGTCTGTATTAGGAGTCTTCATCATCACTGATGCTGATGCCAAGGACACACAGAACTCACTCCGACAGGTCAGATTCATATAAACACACACACATCGAAATGGGTGACATTCACAGTTGAAAGGATGGCTTCAGTTCATGTATCCACTATAACTGAATCTGAATATATGTTCATTTTGTTGTATTATTTTGCAGGCAGGTGGATTTAAAACAAGAGATCTCTAGAAGGATACTTTCATATTGGCCTAAGGTGTGTCTGTGTGTCTGTGTGTCTGTGTGTCTGTGTGTCTGTGTGTCTGTGTGTGCAGCTGGTTTTTGCAGTGGATAACCTGATCTCAAGGGATCGTCTCTGCAACCCTGTGGATGATGACATCACGGACCGCATCACACTGCACGTCAACTCCAAAACCAGGAAGTATCCTTCAGCTCAGTTGAAACTACCCATTGTATACTGCGGATTACTTTGTAGTATATTATAGGCAGTATAGTTGGATTACTTTAGTTGTCAAAAATACTGTTATTGGTCTGGTCTTGATCTAGTACTGGCTTCCTCAGGTTTAGGTTAATTGTTGTAACTAGTAAACCCACTGGTTGACGAGCGCCTCTTCACTGTCAGGAGCATACTAGAATTACTGTGCCTTTTTCTGGTGGTGTAAATGAGCCAAAGACCATAACTATCACTCGCACTATAACGTTTTAATTTGATATTGACTGAACTCTTCAACATGGCCTGATTCTCACCACGTTTAATGCTGTTGGGCCAAAGAAGATTAAACGAGCGATTGTCCCCAACATGTTGGCTTTGCATGGAAAGTTCCCCGCTACATATTTGGAACGTTTTAAACTAGGAACAGACGCTGGGTAGCGTAGCGTGATAAAAGCAAATACTTTTCATCCTAAATTCTGTCAATTGGATTCTACTGAAATCCACCCGAGGAACAAATATCACTTCCGTCTATAACATGTTTCAGAATGGGAACTGTACAGTTTGCAGATTACTACTTGATTTAAGCAAACTAGCTGCAACGTAGTGCACCAGGGCTGGGAGGGGATGACGTCAGCTTCAGTCCCGGTACCTTTTTAAGGAGTGAGTGAATTAAGAATGAGTTACTGAATCTATGTTTGTGTCATTTGTATGGATGCTCTTTAACTCACCATATCAGAACTGTCTGCAGAACCTTCGACATCAAAGACCCAAAGGTTTGTTTAGCAGTATTTCTGTCACAGCTCCCCTCTGCAGCCATATTGGATTTGCCCACTACAACGCCTTCAGAAAGTATTCAAGCCCCTTGACTTTTTATGCATTTTTTTGTCACTGATCTACACACAGTAGCATGAAGTCAATTTGGTTTTGTATGTACAGAATTTGTACAAATTAGTTGAACGCTGAAATTCGGCGGCTCAGTGGCACTGTCGCCTCGCAGCAAGTAAACGATTATCATCCTGGGTTTCAGTTGAGAGTTTTAATGTCTCGTGATCTCAGTCTTTCAAGGCTCCAACCTGTCAAGAATAAAATTCTGGGGCAAACATGATGTTGATATCGGCCATCAGCAGCTTCAACCCAAAAATAAGATCTGCCCATCAGTCACGTACCCATAGTGGTTTCCTCCCAACAAGCTTTCAGTTGACTTAAATTTGGGGTGTAAAATGCCACACTGGCGTTGTGATTGGCTGTTTCAGAGCACAGCCAAGCCTGCTGATTGGAAGTACCAGTCAGGTGTGTGTTCCTCCTGGACCATGGTGTCTTGCTGTCTAGATGTGGAGATGGTGTTGGCACTGCCAGAGGACAGAACCAGCGTAGAGAGCCTGGAGAAATGTCTCAAAGTTAGTGTACACACACACACACACACACACACACACACACACACACACACACACCAGAGAACACAACAACTTTAGCTCACTGTACCATTAGTTTTCCTGCTGCAGATACACATACTCAAGCAGATCAGGCCTGCATACACACAAAAAAACACATACAGTTACACAAGACATCCATTTTCAGCAGTTTCAGTGGAACTATTCTCAGGTCAGTCTGTGTTTCAGGAGGGACTGAAAGTGTGGGCACACCAGATTGAGAACGGAGTTTGTCTCATGGATGGGAAGAAGCTGACAGACGACACAGAGCTCACAACAGGACAGGTGATAGAAGTCTGACCGAGCCTGTGGAGAGTCATGAAACCTGTATTCAACAACACACTCAGACATGTGGAGACTTGCTCAAGGGCACTTGGACAGTAGTTGTTGACTGAAGGGGGCGTTATCCTCTTCCTCAGCCTGGGGATTTGAACCAGTGGTCTAGGACAGCCCTGCTGGATTTCCATCCTACCAGCTAGTTAACTGCATCCCAGATGTAAACCGGTCCCCGATGAGACCGCTAGAGTGAAGACCAGCAGGGCTGTGGCTCCTCGGGGTCCAGGATGGAGGACCGCTGGTCTAGGAATCACAACAGGGGAATCTGGCTGGGGAAAGTGAATCAGCACTGCCCCCCCTTTCTCAACAACTACTGTTCAGATGCACTTGAGCAAGACACTTAACCAGCAACTAAGCTACTCAGTACAAAGAGCACCAATAATGTTATTATAAGATAATAAATGATCTAAATCAAACTGTCTTTTCTCTGTAGAAGAGGAATGTGAAACAGACGTTGAGCGCTCAGCTGCTCATCACACCGGTAAGACATGTATGTGATACGGAGCCATGCTGGTTGGTATCAGTTGATTCTGCTGAGTCTACCAGCTTTGCAGTTTTACCTCATTCACATCATATTTGAAATCTCTTTCTCTCAAGATGATGGTAGTAAAACGGTTCTCGTCATGAGAGGGACTCATGTGGTTGTCAGCTTTGAGGAGGTCAACATGATTTGGAGATCTGTGGTGAAGATCTATCCCAACTGTCACCGCAGCTCCTGCTGTTGACATGAATGTCTTCTGGTTTTCCCTGGATTGTCTAACTGAGCGACTGCAGCTTCAGACTTTGGTCAAATGAGCGATCGTCTCAAATAAAAACATCACGTTGTTTTGTTTCCTCTGTCAGTGTGAACAGAGGATCACAGACGCCGTTCAGCAGTGTGGAGGCAGTGTGTCAGTCAGAGGAGCCATCCACAGCAGAGCCTACCTGCACAGCAACAAACCCAGAGCCCAGCTGGCTGAGAAGGTAATGTTGGAAGACCCTGGATAGTGTCAGATGAAGCCAGAAGAACAATCCATCCTGTTCTCATCCAAACGTCATTCTGAACAGCTGCTGAAGCGGGACGTGGTTTCTACGGTGGCTGTGAGGGTTCAGATGCTGCTGGAGGAGCTGCTGACAGCAGAGCTGGAGAGCAAGGGCATCTCCAAAGACAGACAACCGACAGGTACAACACACACACACACACACACACACACTTCCTTCAGTCCCTTTTCACACTGCACCAGTTAGCCTAGGGTTCCAGGATTCACGTATCAGTGCTGCTTATTTGGGGCTAACAGGTCCAGAGCAGGGCTAGTCCAGGTTAGGTAGGTAGGTATTTTATTAATCCCCAGGGGGAAATTTCTTTGTTACAGCAGCCAAGACGTAGAATAACACGAAGAATAAAAATGACAATAGGAATAATAAAAATAAAGAAGAAAAAATATATGAAGTACAAAAATATGCAAATGCACAGTGTAAAAGTAAAACAATTTTAATGTGAAAAAAAAGTCCCAGGTGCAAAAAAGTGAATTGTGCAAAAAGTGAGACTGTGCAGTAGTAGTTCTTTGGTGTGTGTGTGTGGGTGGGTCAGCAATTTAACCAACATTCTCCTCTCAGCCACCACCTTCACAGGGCCACCAGGACAAACCCCGCAACAGTTTGTCTATCCTGTTGGTGTCTGCTGCTTTTATGCTGCTGCCCCAGCACACAACCACAAAGACAAGGCCACACACGCTCAGCATGGTTCTACATCCTGCTTCCTACTTCCTCAGGAAGTAGAGTCAGCTCTGGTCCTTCTTGTGTGTCAAGCGTCAGTTAGACTGGCTAAGTGAGCCGGCATCTGGACAGGAAAGTGAATGAGTAATGTTCCTTCCTTCAACTACAGTCAAGGTGCCCTTGAGCAAGGCACTTTCATGTTGCTCCAGTGGTCCGCAGTAGAAGACTGAGGTTTTAATTAGTTTGAATGTGACTTAGTGAATTAGTTTGTTGCCTGAGTCATCAAGCTGCCTAATATCTGTCTCTCTCTCTGTGTGTGTGTCTCTCTCAGACCAGTTCACGCTCCCTCGCCGTCTGTTCTGCCCAGTAAAAGGGGCGGGGCCCGTGTGTGTGTGTGACTACCAGTTCAGTGACGAGGGTCTGGCTGAGGTGATTGACAGGCTGAAGGAGATGCTGGACATGGAGACAGGAGAGGAGGACTTAGACACCAGGCAGGAAATGGCTGCTGAAACCAGCGAGAGCAAAGTCACAGCAGGTGGGGAAAGTGTGTGTTGGTCCAGAACTGTTATCTTTAGTAGTAGTAGTAGTAGTAGTAGTAGTAGTAGTAGTAGTAGTAGTATACTCTGGGACTTCCATTACACACCAACACTCCAAGAAAAAAAACAAAATATGCACACATAATTTACAGATTGATAGATACATACACAGTCATGATTGAAGGTTTAAGAACTTGTGCAATTATAGAAATGTTGTTTTTACCATGAAATCCTTATTTAACCAAAATAGGCTTTTTCTTAACTGAAATAAAATAACTATCTACAAATTCCACATGATTTAAGAGGAAATTGTTCATGTGAGTTCATGTGAAAAAATAAGTGACACCTCTTGCATCAGTTAAATCAAGTGGCTAAGTGGAATCAGGTGGTAGATAATTGGGTATGAAGTGAACCAATCAGAGGTCAGATGGTTGGGGAGGAGTTTGTGTGTCACTCCCATAGATCCAGGAGAGAAACCTGGTCAGGTTGGTGTTGCCATGCAGGAGAAGGAAGAACACTATGCTGAGATCTAAGAGACCTCAGAGGAGGAGTTGCATCAGTCTGGAAGGTTAGAAAGTCTCCATCAGTCCACTGAGACAAATGATATACTCAGACAGAGACTCTGACTGGAAGTGGACGATGATGAAGCATTCAAACAAATCTACCAAAGAAGAAGTTGAGTGTTTTGGATCGCCCAAGTCCAAGTCCTGACCTAAACCAACCGAGACGCTGTCAGGACCAGGACGCGTTCATCTGAGACCTCAAACCTCACCGAGGGGGTCGAGTTCTGTCAGGAGTGGGAGAAAATCCCTCCAGGAAGATGAAGAGACTGATCAGTGATCAGTGGTGTAGGAGACATTTACTAAGTCATCGCTGATATAGTTATTGATTGAAGGAGTTCACATATTTTTACACACAGGGAAATCCGAATTCATGTTAAACCATCTATTAAAAAGTATCATATTTATTAGAGCATGATCTTTATCTGGGACGTCCTCATGAAGACTTTGTTATTCTTCTATAAAATATGAAATAATGACCCCCTGTAGGATTCACAAACTTTCAAGCATGACTGTACATACATTTTAAAGCTAACTGGAATATTGATCTGGGTTGGCAATAAAAGCAATGTACTGCTTTAACACACTATCCCTTATTATAAACATGATATGGTATTTACAATCACCCCAAACGAAGCAATGAGTTAGTTGTAATTTTTAACAGCCCATACTAATATAGAATATCATTGTTAAATTGTGTGTAGTAGCTATAGTGCTATCAGTGATATCAGTGTGTTGTTTCCAGAGCCCTCTGTGGAGACAGTACTGGAGCCGAAGAGGAACAGCTACACTGGTAAATAACTACCACTGTGACAGGATTAGTAGTAGGGGTGGGCGATAATCGTGTTCATAATCTTAATCGCGATTTAATTATGTAATCGTGGCAACTTTTCTAAATCGCTCATGTCGTTTGTTATTTAGGCTACAAGAACGAGGAACGTCTAGAAGCGCCAGTTAGCAAAGCAACCAGTGTGTGTGTGTGTGTGTGTGTGTGTGCGCGCGTATTAGACGTAACATCACTTTCCCGTGAATGAATGGGCCAAAAACTTTCCCCAATACTGCGTTCATGAACTGTCCCCTTAAAAAATACTACGTGGTATTCAGTCACGTCCCTCCGCCCCGTCCAGTAACGCCGTGTTCAGACAGGTTTGGACCGGTCGTTTTTTGGCGAGCCGCGAGCGAATGTGTCAAGCCGGGCAGGAAGTCAGACACAGGAACGGCATGGAGCATCCGGTCAATTTCAAAATAAAACAAATTTCAAAATAAAACATAACAAATAAAATAATCGTTCATTAATCGTAATCGAGGTAAAAGTTTTAAATAATCATGATATTGATTTTTAGTCATATCGCCCACCCCTAATTAGTAGCATTATCACTGTCAGTATTGTGTGTGTGTGCTAAGATGTTTTACTGCTTTTTACACTTTAAGAGCCCGATGTGGCAACTTGTGTCCTAATCCAATGACTGTACTGTAGCAGTGGCTCTCAATGTGGTCTGGAATCAGCAGGGATCCTTGAAGAGATTCCGGGACGTCCTGTATTTTGTATTTATTTTATTTGTGTGTGTGTGTGTGTGTGTGTGTGTGTGTGTGTGTGTGTGTGTGTGTGTGTGTGTGTGTGTGTGTGTGTGTGTGTGTGTGTGTGTGTGTGTGTGTGGTCCTGATTCACCTCTCCTCTGTGTCGTTTAGGTGTTGCCATGGCTACCGCTGTCGCCCTGCTTGCCAGTGCTGCCTCGCTGCTATACCTCCACGACTACTGACGCACACTCACACACCAAATAAAGTGTTTGGATTTGGTTTGATACAAAGTGTGTGTGTGTGTTGGTTGGATCAGACTGACCGTGTATAGCAGTGTATGGGTATTCTCTGCTCTAAGGAAAACACTGTTGTTCCTGACGTTACAACAGTCCATGTGTAGACTGTGTTTCTAAAAGGCTTTCTGGATCAAGACAACAGTAAACAGTGTGTTAATGGGTCAAAAACGAGAACGCCTTTTCAAGAAGTTAAAAATGCAGAAAATGTCCTGTCCTGATGGCACTGATGGTCCGAGGGGAAATTAGTACAGCAAGATGATCTGGATATGTGCTGCAGATTTCATGTCAAGCGTGGTTGATTTGGTGTGGGCATTGTTTTAAATGTTTGACCTGTAGTGCCCCCTTGGGCCAATCAACATATTCTTGTAATTGAATGGGAATTAAAAATGCATAATGAAATTACAGCAAAGCATACATTGATTTAAATGAGAGATTTGCTCTTCCAAAAAAGTGTCCATGTGGGCCATATTGGCGAGGTCTCCTGCAAGTTGCTGTAGCACTGCAGTTTGTGAGTGGCTTCACTGACAGGCCTCCCCTTTGCAGGTGAAGAACTCTGTTGTTGAGGAATCTTGAACTGGCTCAAGAATCAACAGAACGATTTCACTCAAAGTAAAAATGAGGAAATGAGGTGCTGCTAAGAAGCTCCATTCTTAAAGCTGTTTTAATTGCCAAGCACAGACCTTTCAAATTGCATGAAGGATTGAGAAGCATTGTGTCTTTGTATATACACAGTACACTAGGCCAAACTGATGAGAGCCTGGAGCTGAACGGACAGCGCCTCCAGTTTTCTAGATAGGAGAGAGAGCTGCAGCCTTTTCACACCAACAGAGGCTCTGTTCGTTCAGCAGCACAACCATTGTGTGCACCAATAATGTCTTCTCCACATCACAGAACTTGGCAGTAATGATGGGAATCAAACCTGTGACATTCTGCCAGAACAAAATGGCCAATAGGGGTCGCAGTATAGTATTTTTATGGGGCTTTTATTTTGAAACTGGACTTTGTTGTTTGAGAAAGGAAGCCTCTGTCCTAGTGGCCTTGCTCACTTAAAGAAAAAGATAAGTGCATATTTGTTTGTGGAATTGATCTTGAAAATTGTTGAACTCTGTAAGGTACCACAGAAACAGCACCATCTTCTGGTCACAGAAGCACATGTCAGCATTTCCTTGCATTAATAATTTACAGAGTAGGTGAAACTGAAAGTAGAATTTGACATTGTTGAACAGAGCTGAGACGCCATTACACGGCGAGGTCTCCACTGAACAAGACGCGTTTCGGGGATTGTTAGCAGTGAGTTGGAGGGAAGGTGATTTGGTGAGTCTTGCTATTGAAAGATAAATCAGATTCCAAAGCAAATGGCTGAGAAAACGGCTCTTGTTGAAAGTTTCCTGAATTGCCACGTGTGCTCAGAGACTTTCAGAGATCCTGTGTCTCTGGGCTGCCGCCACAGCTTCTGTTCCAGCTGCCTGCAAAAATTCTGGGAACGAGTTAAAAACAAGAACTGTCCCATTTGTAAGACAAAATCATCACAGGATCACCCACCAGTGAACTTTACACTGAAGGAACTAGCTGACTCCTTTGCTCAGAGACAGACAGCTGAGTCATCTGAGACAGATAACGGAGAGAAGGAAGTGGAGGTGGTGTGTAGTAAACATCCAGACGTGCCTTCATGGTTCTGTCAGGAGGAACAGAAAGCTGTGTGTCCTGTCTGTGAGTTCCCTCACCACCACGGTCACAAGGTGGTTCCTATAGCACAAGCAGTCGGTGACCTGAAGGACCAGCTGAAACCTGACTTAGAGTCTCTACGGGACAAGAGGGACAAATACAAAGAGGTTGAGAAGAACTACAATCTAGTGGTTGATCACTCCAAGGAACAGGTGCTGGCCACAGAGAGGCAGATCAGAGCAGAGTTCAAAAAGCTCCGCCAGTTCCTGAAAAAGGAAGAGGAGGCCAGACTGGCGGCTCTGAGGAAGGAAGAGGAGAAGAAGGGGAAGATTATCAGCAGAGAGATGAAGATCCTTCAGGAGAAGATCTCCTCTGTCTCAGACAGTATCTCTGCTGTTGAAAAAGACCTGCAGAAACACAATGTGTCCTTCCTCAGCAGTTATAAAGCCACTCAGGCCAGCGCCAGAGCCCAGTGCTCGCTGTCGGATCCACAACTGGTCTCAGGAGCGCTGATAGATGTGGCCAAACACTTGGGCAACCTGTCCTTCAGAGTCTGGGAGAAGATGAAGGGGAAGGTCCAGTTCAGTCCCGTCATTCTGGACCCAAACACTGCAGACCCCTGGCTCTCTCTGTCACATGATCTGACCAGTGTGAGATATGGAGACAGAAGGCAGCAGCTCCCTAACAACCCAGAGAGAAACACTGAATGTATCAGTGTTCTGGGATCTGAGGGCTTCAGCTCAGGGAAACACAGCTGGGAGGTGGAGGTGGGAGACCATCCTGACTGGATTGTGGGTTTAAAACTTAAAAAGTTAATTGGCAGAAGAGAGGCGGTGTCATTTTTCGTACCAGAATGTGGATTCTGGTGTTTCCTGCATCACCAAGGATCCTACTTTCAAAGTTTTTGTAGGGAGATAGAGGTGAAGAAGAGATTCCAGAGGATCAGAGTCCAGCTGGACTATGAAAGGGGGGAGGTGTCCTTCTACAACCCTGAGGACAAAACTCACATCTTCACTCATAGAGACACTTTCACTGAGAAACTCTACCCATATTTTTATGTTGGAAAGGGTGATGATGATACCAAGACCATTATCGATACCGATATCAAAGTCAGACAAGCTGGCTTCTCAGTGATGTTACAGTAAAGTCAGTGAGGCATGTGTGTGTGTGTGTGTGTGTGTGTGTGTGTATGTTAGTATAGAAACAAATGTGAGAGTCTATGATTAATCTGACAAAGTAAAGGTTCAGATCAGAACTGGGGTCAGTTTACGGCCACGATTAGGAATAAGGTTAATTCTGTATTGATCAGATTGAAGGATTTGGGATTAAATGTAAATCAATGGAACATCCACACTAGTACAGTAACATAGTGGTGTGTGTGTGTATTTGCTCATTTGACATCATCCATATCCATGTTTCATGTATCATAGTTTGATAGGGTTTTGACTGATTTGGTTTTTTGAAGCCTGATACTGATATTCTTAGAGTGAAGATGCTGTTAGACGATTTGCAAAACAGTAAATGCATTTCTCAAAACAATTGGTACAAACAGCACCACACAATGGATTACCTGCAAAATCCCGTAACTTGCTCAAGATCCAAAAGTAAATCTTTACTCAATGAACATGTCAGTCCATCAGAATGACAAGTCCTTGTGTCATTGAGTACAAACAAGATAGTCAACATGCTTAGCCATGTTGTCAATATAACAGTTACTCTGATGGAAACTATGGTGATGGGTTTGATGGCAATGATTGAAAATGCACAAGGCTGCACTTTTTCTGTCTGGCATATATCAATTTCAAAAGACATATACAACCAATAATTGTTCAAATTGTCAGTCATAATTGTCATTTGCCTAAATGTGCTAAAACATTTACAAATGGTAACAAAGAGAAATGCTCTTTCTGTTGTGCTCAGGTAACAAAATGTTGTGAAGAATTTCACAGATTGGTTTGATGACTTCAACTGTCATTGGAGAATTGAGCAAAAACAACTGAGCAAAACTGGAGTGAAAGTCAAGATTCATCAATTCAGGACACATTTACAAAATAAGTCTAATAGAAATGTATAGAAAAAATGCTTGACAGGTTATGACAACTGGTTCAACCATTTTGCATGTAATGACTTATTCAATGAACTAGTGCCTAGATGTTCTGGGGGTGAGACTATTTAACAGAGAACCAGTATAATACATTTTGATCAACATGACATAAACTATTGATAATGTAGGAAACAGCAGACAGTTGTACATAATCATTTACATGAATGTGTCAAAGCATTTGCAATTTGTTCAAAAGAATGAGAAGCTGCTTTTATGATGTGCACAAGTGACTAGATGATGTGGAGGTTGAACAAGTAGTCTGATCTGAGAAAGCGACCAAAGCGACTGAGAAAAACTGTAATGTCTTCATGGCTGCTGTCACCTTGCCGACAGGCCACTCTCCTGTTGCGTAGCTCGTCACAACGTTGCGCAATCACTTGTTATAGCCACGCCTGTGTCACACACCAGTTGAATATTCGTGATTGTTGTGTTTTCCTATTAAACGTGTTCCTGTGCGCTTATCGGCGTGTTGATGTGTGGAAAGCCTGCAACACGATGGGATTTGTCTTTGCTCGTGCGTCTTCAGTGTGTGGCCAGATGCACCATGGGAGACAGAAGCCTGAGATACCTTCTTACCTTAACACCAGTTATGCTCTTAGTTGCTTGTTTAGGAAGGAAATGCACTTACGATTTCTGGTGACTAGTACTTTTCTTACCTACCTTTGTTGAATGCACTTATTGTAAGTCGCTTTGGATAAAAGTGTCTGTTAAATGACTGTAATGTAATGTAATGTAATGAGATGTAATGTAATGTAATGTAATGAGATGTAATGTAATGTAATGTAATGAGATGTAATGTAATGTAATGTAATGAGATGTTCACCCTGGCCAGGATGTGACTGGGAGTACCACTGGAGGAACATTGGTTTAAAGCCAGCGGTCACTGGACGCTATAATGTTTTGTGAAGAGAATTCTGATGTTTATATTATTACTAACCTTCACAGTTATGCATCAATGACGATATACAGTCAATATGAAACAAACACTAATAAAAATTGATCAAACAACATCGCATCCGTAGCGTTCTGTGTAAATATAAAGGCTCACATGCATGAAAGTTACACTTTCAACAATTCATAAACCACGCTATTTCATCTCTATTGTTATTACATGTGTGCTGGGTGATAAATCGAAGTTGTTATCGATTATTTCTGGCTCAATTGTGTACCGTGTTTGGTGCTGCCGATACATGCTTTAAACATCAAGTGTAACCCTTGTTTATTGTATAGTTTATATAATTCTTCCATTGACCTGGATCCAAGTGAAGTATACAAATACATTTAGTATAGTTTAATCTCGAACAACAGGTGCAGTTTACCAGAGTTAAGGAGCAAAAACCTTTTCCGGGAATACTTCAAAATAAAGGCCAACAAACAACCAAAAAAAATTCTTACCAAATTAGAGTCTTAGAATAGAAGTGCTCCAGAAATAAAGCTACAAAAGCAATAGAGTTACATAGGAAATCTAGGAAATACGACTTCTGTGCTGTGAAAGTCTTTTGACAGTAGTAAATGTACAAGAGAAGTTGTAAGGTGCGTTCATGTTTGTGGCAGGGCTGGTGTTTTCTGTGAGGACCTTCAGGGTAGTGCCCTTTGTCAGGTCTTTTGCTTGATTCCACTTGACTGTGTCTTTCTTTTTCAGCATGTCATTATAATGCCATATAGTTTCTTTCTTTCTTTCATCATCATCAATTTTCAATCCAGGCGTTGCCGTGGATACCACTCTCCCTCCTCCCCTCTGTAACATCAGGAGAGCCGCTGTGCTGGTCCAGAGCAGCCTCATGAACACACACACACACACACACACACACACACACATAGATAAGAATAATCTCCTCTCCTCTCCTCTCCTCTCCTCTCCTCTCCTCTCCTCTCCTCTCCTCTCCTCTCCTCTCGAGAATGGGCTGGTGCAGCACATCCACCTACTGCTGCAGAAGGAGGCGGCTAGGTACCACACACACAAACACCTGGTAATATTGGTGATATCAAACATGCAAGGAGTTATTAACCTCAGGATGGAGTGAAGTTATCATTTACTACACTTCATTTCCTTTGTATTGGGAGCAGATATGCTTGATCAGTTGTGGTCCTAATTTGCTGCAGGTGGTTTTTCTAGACAGATAGAAAGGCTAAAGTGATTTGAAAAGTTTGGCAACTTTATCTGAACATGAACTACAGAACCTCACCACTTCATATTTCACCCAAACGTCCTGCCAATTAAAGATAATAAAGATACAATGCAACGTAAAGCGTAAAATGTCTTCCACAGGAACGCGCAATAGTTATGTTTTTGTATGTGTGAGAGAGAAATCGTGTTAGAGAGGGTAAGTGTACTTTGTGCGTTCTGTGTGTCTGCTTATGTCAGTGCTTCCCTTTCTCTATGTGTGTGTGTGTGTGTGTGTGTGTGTGTGTGTGTGTGTGTGTGTGTGTGTGTGTGTGTTCAACAGGTGGGTTTAACTGCGGTCTGAAAGCCCGACTGGCCGGCGGAGCGGTTCATTCATTACAGCGTCTGATTGAGCTGCAAGTCGTCTTCAGTTATTTCTGCCCAGAGAAGATTGAGCCTCCCAGGGACCCGTAGGGAAGACTTCAGTTGTTGAGTTAGTATTGATTGTAGAACTGGCTACACTGCAGTGTGGGCAGATAACAGAGATGAGAGTGAAACCTAGGATCACAATAGTCTTTCTTATACATTCTCTAACTGGGATCATTTCTAGTTAATTCAATTATAGTGACATAGTGTAGTAACATATAGTGACAATTATTGCTCATTTTACCAGAGACCCCCTGGAACAAGGACCCCTGGGATCCCTGCAACCCCCTCAAGGACTACTGGAACTTCCTCAAGGATCCCTGGAACCCCCCAAGGCCCCTAGAACCCCCTTAAATGACTCCTGGAACCCCCCCAAGGCCCCTAGAACCCCCTTAAATGACCCCTGGAACCCCCTCAAGGACTCCTGAACCCCCTAAATGACCCCTGGAACCCCCTCAAGGACTCCTGAACCCCCTTAATGACCCCTGGAACCCCCCCAAGGCCCCTAGAACCCCCCTAAATGACCCCTGGAACCCCCCCAAGGCCCCTAGAACCCCCCTAAATGACCCCTGGAACCCCCTCAAGGACTCCTGAACCCCATTAAGGACCCCTGGAACCCCCCCAAGGCCCCTAGAACCCCCCTAAATGACCCCTGGAACCCCCTCAAGGACTCCTGAACCCCCTTAATGACCCCTGGAACCCCCTTAATGACCCCTGGTTTCTCTCGGGGACCTTTTACTAAAGCTAGTTCATCCTGCACCTCAGTTACAGGTCAATAGCCTAGTACAGGCTTGGGCTCGGTTCTTGTTGATACTAGTTTGACCATTAAGGAGTAGTGAAGTGCAATAAATCAAACAAGACCACATGAATGTAGTACAATCCTGACCTCTGGTGACTGAAATTAGTACATGCTATCCGTTAGCCTAGGTTAGCTCACAGCAATTTTGATTTCCATCTGTTGGTAACTCAGTATATTGAGATAAAAACGTCATTATGGTGAAAATGATTTTTCACCTGTTCATAAGTCAATATTTTGAGATATGCACAGTAGGAAAGAAAAAGGACCGCCTAAACCTTTTTCCTTCTGTGAGGAAGTCATTGTACTGAGTTGGAGGAAGTCATTGTACTGAGTTGGAGGAAGTCATTGTACTGAGTTGCACAGGACTTGGTAGTTAGGTGGGTAGATAGTTAGGTACCTTAGACCTGTTACCTCATGACTGTAGTTAGCTAGCTGTCCTTTAGCTAGCTGATGTCTGTTGAAATGATAAAAATGAAAAATTAATTACAGACAGACAGACAGACAGACAGACAGACAGACAGACAGACAGATAGATAGATAGATAGATAGATAGATAGATAGATAGATAGACAGATAGACAGATAGATAGATAGATAAAACATTGATGCACCAGATAGGAATAGGAATAAATTAACGTTGAGTGGTTCACTGTTGTGTTAACTGGATTGTGGCCTATTTAAAGGGATGGAAGTAACTCCCTCTTTTCTCTCTATTCTCTCCATGTCTCCATTTTCCTCTCAGTTTTCCTCCATGACAAAGGTGAAGGACAGTCAACAAGTTCAGCATGAAGAGCCATCCAGCCACTCCAGTCACCATGTCATACTTAGAGCCATTGGAGAGAGGACCGTTGGGGAAGTGAGCCGAAGTTTGAAAGTGGACACCAAAGAGACTGTGGCTGTAAAAATCCTAAAATGTAAAGATGACATCACGGCGGCCGAAGAGGAGGTGAGCTACTTTACTGATTTGCAAAAGATCGTGTTACATCTGCTCCATTGGTCAGGTTTTGTCTGACCCATTTAAAAGATTTGCACGTAAATGTGTTGATAACATAACCATGTCAAACTCTTCATGTGTCTGTGCCATCATGTACC
The DNA here is from genome assembly GCA_034670385.1 of Hoplostethus mediterraneus. Lineage (NCBI taxonomy): Eukaryota > Metazoa > Chordata > Actinopteri > Trachichthyiformes > Trachichthyidae > Hoplostethus > Hoplostethus mediterraneus. Next base: position 2,152,453 of record JAXDDW010000039.1, read on the forward strand.
TCTATCAGATAGAGGCACAGCGAGGTGATGGACATACCCAGAACCAAGAGGCTGGTCAAGGCAGGTAAGTGGATTTTTCAGTCTTTGTGTCAGAGAGACATCAATGAAACAGCCGGTAGCCCTGGAACCAATGAACCCTGCAAGTCAAGATGTTGGGCGTGACAAGAGAACTGGGCGGGCCTCCTCTCGACCCAGACGGATAGGGCAACGAGCTCCTCAGAGGCTAACTCAATAACTTGTAATCACTTGTTCTTTTTCTTACAAGAATAAAGATAAATCTGAGGAAATAGATTTTGTTGTTTCTTTTCTGACTTCAAATTAAGAGCACGGGTGGGTCAATATTTTCCGAGTGTAAAAGCCATCATCAAGTTGTCAGGTGTTTGGCTAGCAGAAACCTTCATAGGTCTCCCTGTGGGCGACACGGTGGCCCAGTGGTTAGCACTGTGGCCTCACAGCAGGACGGACACGGGTCCTCTCTGTGTTGGCGTCGGGTTTCCTCCCACAGTCTAAAGACATGCAGGTCAGGTGGATTGGAGACCAAAATAAGGAAAATGCCACCAATTGTGTAGTTTCACTGAAATGTGACCGTCCATAATGTTGGTTTGATTTTCTTTGACCCACATTCATGTCCAGTCTCAGATCAATACACAACAGGGTTAACAGTGCAGTTTCTTTTCATTGCATCTGCAACACAGTTGAACATTATGACCCTAAACATTTCACTTCCTGGTGTCTTTTTTCTTCTGTATATTTCAGAACTTTGAACAGCAATGTTCAGTCAGAAATAGGCTGCTTTTGCCAGCTTTATCTCTTAATTCGATTAAATTCGATTCCAAGTAGCATTTGCTTTTGGGAACCTGCAGATACTGTTACATGTAAACAGACCAGGTCCATAAACATGGCAACCTCTAATGGCTTCATCCTTCAGCTGGAGTTCTTCTTTCTTTCTAGCTTTTTCTAGTTTGTGTACCTTGGTTGTAAGGCGGCGCAGTAACAGCTCTCTGGCTGCACTGCCTCTGAATGTGGTTTCAATAAACCAGAAGTCTATGAATGAACCAAGAGGTATTTACAGATCCAACGCTGTGGGGCAGCAGTGTACTCCAGGGGTGAAAACAAGGGTTGGCTGTAGTTGCCCCTCGTGGTCTTTAGGGGGCAGTATATACCTGCTGATGAAAACGAAGCATTGAATCATTGATCTTAAAGTAGTGAAGGAAGTGAAGTAGCTTTTTTGCAGAGATAAAATGGAAAAAGCAGCAAAACAGATAGTGTGAGGCCCCTGAACAGACTTCACCATGCTGGCACACTTTAACTTTTGTTTACTCAGGAAATGTTGGCTGAGCACAATCACACTTTTTTTTCTTTTCTTTTCTTTTTTTTTTTTTTATCTGTAGGCGTAATTGACATTTGGTATCATCTCCCAAGTGCGAGCAATGTAGCGTGACACCAAGCCAAACCATAAATAATTTCCAAATGTCAAGCGCCTCGCTGGGGGGAAACAAACTTTCACACTTTGTGAAGTGATGAAGTTTCGAGACGTTTCTTTGGATGGCGTCTCCAAACAAGTCTCTCTCGTTTGACTGTTAAGGGCTGCGTTACCTGCAATAACTATATTAACTTATATAGGAAAATCACTTTACCCACTTTAGAAAAACTGGATGAGACTCAGTCAGGGGAGATATATCGGCTTACGGGGTCTCAGGCGAGTAGCATTTGAAACTCACAGAGGAAAAGCCTCAGTAAACATTGTTGTATTGTGATAGACCTTCCCAGATAACAGCCCCAGGCCGGCACGATTCCACCAGTAAATCCTTCCACTGTTACTGCTGATCCACCTCGTCCATGAGCGTGTGTGTGTGTGTGTGTGTGTGTGTGTGCGTGTGTGCGTGCGTGTGTGTGTGTGTTCTGTCTTTGGCCCGCCTCCACATCCACTGTAGGCTTGTTCCTACTGAGAAGTGGAAATGAATAATAATAATGATGATAAATGACTTGTCCTGTATATGCAGTGTTGTAACTATGACAACCCCCCAGCACCGGTCCAGTCAATACACTGCAACAGCTCATCTGATGTCGCTGAGTTGATGTGAGATGATATCGATACCTGGTGATCTATACTATTGATTGCTAATCATTAGAACTTGCTCCGCTGTGAACCAGACCAATCAGCTTCATAATGAGGATCATAAAGTGGACTAACACACCGCGATGGGACTCCAGTCTGACACACATTTAAAGACTTAAAGATCTTATTAACACCATATAAAATGGAATATAAGACCAGCTTCTCACGTGAGACAAATCAACCGGAGACCTAGCAGGAGATGGTCTGCAGGACTGGGATGAGAAAACTCTGGGATGAGAAAACTCTCTCAAACTTTAAAACGTTTCAATTTAACTGAGTTTAACTGAATTTAACTGAATTTAACTGACCTTGAGTTCAGTCCTATCATGGCTTTTTCAGGTCCTGCAGGCACATGATGTGCAGTATCTGTCTCTTAACTCTACAATACAAGGAGAACCATGTGGAATGTGATGTTGAAAACATTGTAGGTTTAAGTCCAGCTCTATAGTGGGCACTGTTGATTAAAAGAAAACACCAAAACGCTGAAATAAACAAACAAAAGAGAGACAGGCTTTGGAGTGACGACTGCTCATCAGTGCAGCGCTGCCTTTATTCTCAAACACATTATTAGAATCTAAAAAATAAGAAAAATCTTCCTGCGGTGGTTGTTGTTGTCTGGAGTCCTTTTGTTTGTCAGAAAACACATTAATATAAAGAAAGACAGAAAGAGAGATGTCCCTCATCATCATCATCATCATCATCATCATCATTAACACTAAAAACAAAACTTTATATTATAAAAACAACAACAACAATAAAACACAGTCAACCCAGCAACAGTTATAGTTTCTTAAATAGTCCCTCAGCAGAGAGATGAGAAGAGATGATGCAACCAGATATCTGGGTTAACAAGCGCCTCATTAACAGGCTTTACACACACGCACACAGTTTGGATCAAAATCAATATCATCAACAGACATATGCCAGGAGGAGGAGCTGTCATCATACAAAGGAGACTTTTTTTTTTCTTTCTTTCTTTTTTTTTTTTTTTAAACAAACCATTGTTTGACCGTTTCATTTTTCAAGGACTAAAATACAATGCATTTCTTTCCCCTGCAGATCTGAAGTTTACTGCAGGACAACAATGAAAAGCGTTTCATCTTACACAATTATTCACAATTTGGACGCCTGGTGAGAAGGCTTCTTCCCTTCTTCGTCTTTAGCTGAATAAAGCAACATCGCTCTGCTTCTGATCGGAATCAGGAAACTGATCCATAAATGTATTAGTGACAGGCCATCAAATCATACTACATCACACCTCACCAGTACACATAACCTAAGAAGCGGTGGGGAAACACCATGACTGAAGCCGCTGAGCTCCACAAGTATTTGGAGAGCAACCCTGTTTCCTGCGCTGTACTTCAGTACTTCAGTACTCAGAAAGGTACAGCGACTACGACGTTAGCGTGCGGTTGCTCTCCACATCCTTTCAGAGCCGACCGTCGACAACCATCATTACAAACTGACCAACGTGTGGTGTTAGCGCACATGTTGGATCAAACCCCACCAGTTAAGTGCTAAAAGACCTTCAGGGCAGAAGGGACGTTGAGGGAGTACACGCTTCTGCGGGCAGTACACACACCCAACACACCTACGTTGCTCTCCAAACATGGTGGACGGTGACAGCACACTTCCTACCCACCTCTCCTCGCTAGGACACACAGGGGTTTTTTACAGCTCCGATCACAGCAGTGCCTTTCCTGTCCAGTACAGGATCAGTAGAATGAAAAACGCCGTCAATAATAAGAATACGGCCACAGGACGGGTCAGCCGGGCTTAAACACGACCAGGTGGTTTAGCCGTGGGTCATGCGGGGGGCTGGGCTGAGCCATTTGTTCCCCTTGTTCCTCAGGCGCCAGTTACCCGGGTTCTAACCAAGGCTACTGGTGATGATGGTGATATACACAAATGTTCAGTTACTCTACTGCTTTTACTTGCGCTCAGCTTTCATGTGATGCCACCACCCCGTGTTTGGCCATTTTGCCTCCCACCGTGTGAGCATTTGCGGGGGTTGGGGATGCCAAATGGTGCAGACGAAAACAACCCACCGTGACGGTGTCCGCTGAATGTCTGATATATGAGATGATGTGAAATAGATAGCAAGAGTGGTTGAAGTTGAGGGCCGGTACTGAGCGGCACACGGTTCTGGCCTGTACTGGGTTGAGGGAGGGGCGAGGAAGGGTGAGAGGGTGAGGCTGGCTTGAGATGGGAGTCCGGGTCGGGGCGCTGGCCCGTTGTGCTGCCTCGTCAGGTCTTACGCGGCTGTCGAAAGTGGTTGACCGAGGTTAGGTTCGGGTTGGGCAGGGGGTTGGGCTAAGCCCGGCTGGGTCGACGTTAAGGTGAGGCTAGAGGCTAGAGGGTACTAGGTGTGGCGGTAGCAGGGCTCGGCTGAGGTCCGGTCTCACTTTGTCCTTAGATTAGCTGAGGAACAGAGGTTTGTCTCTCTGAAGACCCCTGGGGGAGGACAGGGAGAGAAGAGTTTGTTTGATTACATATTTCCTGTAGAACTGATCAAAACATTGGTAGTCTATTGGAAGCCCTTAGCCTGACTTGACCTTGAGGCTTTTCCACGCCGTCAATAATAACACTGAATACTTTCTTGGACTTTTTTTTTGGCACGGGCAAATTTTAGGAAGTTGAATATATTTTGGTTCGGACCGTACTACCTACCCGTTGCCGTGGTAATCAGCGCTCCAGTCGAGGTGGGGGTGGTGGTTGGGCGTGGGCCGACCCAGTTGGTGGTAGTCCACTGATGACATCACAGCCCCACTATTTAGCATGCCTCCTCCTATTTGCTGGTAGTCCGCCTGGAGGGAGGAGGGGTAGCCCTGGGGAAAAGGAAGTGGGTGATATTTAAAAACAAACACAAAACAAGTTTTCACTACTGCCGTCTTATAGGGGGGGTGAGAGAAACAGACAGGACCAAAGCCACGGCTCAGATTAGAGAGCAGCGATCCTGGTGGGGGAAACTGGTTGTTGCAATAAGCAAGTAACAGACAAACACGAAATCCACCAAGTAGTTAAAGATCAGATCATAAGGAGAAAAATAAGCTAGAGATGAGAGAGCATTAACTAACAATTATAATAAAATAATAATAATAAAATAAATAAATAAAATAAAAAAATTAATTTAATTTAATTAAAAAATAAAAATAAAATAAAACAATAAAAATAATAACTAATAATTAAGGAGTTGTGAACATATTTTACTACAGATATTGATTATTACATTCTATTGTATGGCATGTTTTCAAACCATGTAATTCATTGGTATTGACGTACTATTGTATATTGTACATGTTTGCAAACCCAATTACACCATCTAACATCTCATTATGGTTTAAATTGATGTGTTAATTGAAAATGTACCTTTGCTCTCCTCTGGCAAAATTGTTTCTAATTATGGTACCAATAAAGTGAATGGAGCTGAAAGAGAGGGATCAATCCCAGGTTCATCAGCAGTAATTACACAGCTTTAGTGTCTTGCTGATGTTATCATCTGCCGGGGGGGGGGCAGAAGAAAAGAGGGATGAAAGGGTAAGAGGAGAGGAGCGAGGGAGGGAGGAGAGCGGTAAAAGGAGGTGAAGAGGAGCGACAGCAGTTACTCTAACCGTAAGGATACTTGAGGGGGAGAGGGATGGATAGAGGGAGGAGAGGAAAGAACAAGAATGAGAAAGTGAGAGAGAGAGAGAGAGAGAGAGAGAGAGAGAGGGGAGCTGAAAGGGGAGTTAATCTGAGTGTTGGGAGTGAAAGAGGAGAAAGAGGAGGACAGCAGGTGGTTGGGTTCTCCCCCTCTCCTCCCCCTCTCCCTCCTCTACCTCACCTATTCATCCATTGTTGAGCAAATTCTTCTCCTTCACTCCTTCACAAAGACCCCATCTGCCTCTTTTGTCTCTCTCTCTCTCTCTCCCTCTCTCTCTGTGTCTCTCACCCCCCCCCCCTCCTATCCCAACCCCACTTCTTCTCTCAGGGAAGGAAAGAAAAAAAAAAGTTTGGTCGTTTCTTTTTTATTTTGCTTTTCTTTTCTGTTTGCTCTCTCTCTCTCTCTCTTCCTTTCTCCTACAAATATGCAAAATGGGGGAGAGGGGTGGGGGGGGGATTACGGGAGTGTGGGATTTAAAAGTGCGCCATAAAAAGGGGGATGAAATGGGAAGGGAGACTTAGTGGCAACCCCCCCCCCCCCCCCCCCCCAGTTCAACCATTCAGCAGAGACACACGCACCATCACACCGCAAGACCTCTCACACTGGACTCAACACAAACTCATATTTCTAAAGAGTCTCTCGTCCTCCTCGCTCCTCTCCTCTCCCTCCCCCCTCAATACAGCCATTATCCAGACGGACGGACGGACGGACGGAGAGGCAGACAGGCTGATTGATTGACTGACAGAAATAGAAGGGGGCGATGGAGAGACAGAGGGGTACAAAAGAAGAATGACCAAAATTGCTTTTCTATGACCAAAAGATATCCGTCATAAGACTCGTTTCTAAAAGGCCTGACACTCCAACAGTCAGAGATCATGTTCTTCTCCTGTTCCTGTTCTCCTGTCACATCCCTGAACGACGGACAGCAAATTACAGAGGTCGACTAATCCAATGACTAACGCAGCCAGTGATCAGGGTTTATGGTCCAAATGGCTGGATAATATTCATGATGGATGCCATTAAAATAACACAAATTCAATTCAATTCAGTTCAGCTGGATTCAACTCAATTTAATCTAATTCTATTCTATTTAGTGCCGAGGTCCACGAGGAGATGCTGATGCATTACCTCCCTCTCCAGCAACCATCTCATTTCCTCTCACTCTGTGTGTGTGTGTGTGTGTGTGTGTGTGTGTGTGTGTGTGTGTGTGTGTGTATGTTGTCTCCTCCACTGATATATTCATTCATCTCCATCCACCTCTGTGGAGCTTTTAAATCAGCAGCACACAGCCAGCAAGATGGCTATTACCTAGAGGAGATGGGAGTGTTCGTGTGTGTGTGGAAGGAAGGAAGGAAGGAAGGAAGGAAGGAAGGGGAGTGGTGTTAAGGAAAATAGACACGTATGTTGCTGCTGTCAGAGGAAAACCTTGTATTAAAAAAGAAGAAGAAAAAAAGTCATCTTTTTGGGAATTAACAACAGCCTCATTTTCAGACTGACAAACATGCAGTATCTTTAGAGATGGTTTCTTAAGCCGTGCAGATGCACCAAGCCCTGCGTGAACCTCCGATGCACGTACAAAGATTAAGCAGGGCAACAGTAAAACACGGTGCCCGAGACGACCGAAGCAGTGCAGTTAGCGTGTGCGTGCTCAGAGCGTGGCTGACCTGTGTGATGCCGGGCGAGTGTGTCATTCCCAGTGTGTGTCCACTGAGCTGCTGGTGCTGATGGTGTGGACTATGCAGCCCTCCCAGGTGCGCTTGGCTGTGGAGCGGAGGGCTGACCTGCAGAGGAGGGGAGGACGCCGCCGCCACGTTGCCCAGGGACAGAGCTCCCTGGTGGGGGACGCTGGGCCGGGGCACCGTCCCCCGGGAGGACAGGGCCTGGAGCTGGGGGTGGATCTGGGAGTGGGGCGGGGGCAGGTGGGGGCTGAGGCCTGGGCTCCGGGCGTGGGAAGGGTGGGACGGGTGGGACGGGTGCGGGTACGGCATGTACATGCCCGGGTGGTGCGGGGGAGGGAGTGGGTGAGGGTGGGGGAGGGAGTGGGAGGAGGGGTGCTGGGCTGGATGACCGGGGTAGACCGGAGGTTTGGGTATGAACATGGAGGCGGAGGAAGGAGAGGACGATGAGGATGAGTGGGGCGGTCTCATGTCAGACGGGTCGTTGTAACTCTGGAGGAGGAGGAAGGAGGGAGAGGAAGAACGAAAGTCAGTTTGGCGGTTTCCAAATCTACACCCTGGAAAACCAATAACTTGCTGTGTGTGTGTGTGTGTGTGTGTCGTACCTGTGACACCAGACTGGCTCGATACGCCGCCAGTTGTTTCAGATACTCCTTCTTAGCTGTCTCCGTCTTCTTCTTGTACATCTGAAACAGAGAAAGAGAAACAGAAACACACAAAATGAATAGTTGTATTTTAAGAGTTGAAAAACATTGAAACCAGGCAGATGTCACGTAGCGAGACAAAGCCGTGTGTCTGTGTGGAGCGCTGCACTACACTGAGATGAGTCAATAAACCAGGAGTGGCTGTTTAAACTTAGTATTTGTAGCACATCACCAAGAGGTCATGTCAGGATACGACGCTTCATGCCTCTATACACAGATGCAATCAAACGTAGCTCAACCTCCCAGTATCGACTTGATAAACGGAAGAAAAGTTGATTTCCTGTGAGAAATCTAATGTAATTATGAACCTTCCAAGCTCAAAACCCACAACTCTCATTTCAGATATATATATATATAATATCTATAATAGCTATATATAATATCTAATACATATTAGGGCTGGGCGATATGGCTTATAAATATCTCAATATTTTTCTCGAATAAATACACAAATAAGTAAATAGGGAAATAAATATAAATTAATGAGACAATAAATAAATAGGACAAAAAAATACAGAAATATACATTTATACCAGATTTCATCGATTTATTTATTTTTTACTGTGTGCATTCATGCATTATTTTATTTATTTCGATATATACACACACTGATTAGTTGATTTTATTTATTTATTTATACATTAATTTATTTATTGATGGTTAAGTCAGTTCTGGTCCTCCATATGAAAAGACATAAAAAAAAAGGAAATGCAGACTTAAAACGACACTTTAAAAATTGTTTGGAAAGTCAGAACACAATTGCAGTATCTGTCAAAATGATCCCCATCAAGCAGCCAAACCACGAAACGAGTGACAATCTATCAAACAAGTGTCAAGTGTCTATTACCCCCCCTTCTTTATTTTATTTCTATCTTTATTTCTACCTTGTTTCTGTCTTGTTGCTCTCTTGTTGCAACACGTACAGACAACAGATCCCTGTTCTTGTTTCCCATGGGTACTACTATCAGTGAGAGTGAACGACCGACAGACAGACAGACAGACAGACAGACAGACAGACAGACAGACAGACAGGAACAAGGACCGACCTGCTTCTGTTCCTCCCCCAGGCCGTCCCACATGGAGGCCACGATCTTGGACACCTCCCCGAAGGTGGCGTTGGGGTTCTGGGCCTTGATGTTAGCCTGGGTGTCCCTGAAGAACAAGGCGTAGGCCGAGACGGGCTTCACCGGCTCGTTGGGGTCCTTGCGCTTCTTCTTTTTGGGTGTTTTGGGTTTCTTGGTGGTGTCCAACACTGCTGGGCGCTTCTCCCCTGCAATACCCTGCTAAGAGGAGGGGGAAGAGCGAGAGAGGGCTTTATATGGGCTTGTTAGAAGGGCTACAGAGGCATACCACACTGAAAGCAAGGGACAAAGCTAATTGTAACCCTAACACCAATAATAATAATAATAATAATAATAATCTTCATTTATGGAGATTTAACAAAACAGTTACAAAGAGTAAATTAAACAACAAAGCTCCTAACTTACATGCCTTTATTGAATATATTGTTCAAACATTAACAGCATAAGCTGGAAAAAGTATATGAACCTCTAGCATAATAACTTCTATGAAAGGGGGGTAACTGAAGTCAGGTGATCCAATCAATGAGATGACATTCAGGTGTGGGTTAGAGCTGTCCTGTCATATAAAAACCCACAAGGTTTGGTGACTAACAGAGTCTGAGCTGAACCCGTTCTGTGAGGAGCAATGGTCCAAACGACCGCCTAGCTGTTGTTCAGGTCTGATCAGCAGCTACAGGAAACGTTTGGTTGAGGTTGTTGCTGCTAAAGGAGGTTAAAGGAGATACTAAATCTTATGGTTCACACACTTCCAATCCAAGCTGTTAATGTTTGATCAACATGTACAATAAAGACGCACAATGTGTTGTTATTTTGTGTTTTATTTGTTACATCACATTGTGCTTATCTATTGTTAGGACTTAGATGAAGAGCAGACCATATTTTAGGAGCCATTTATACAGGAAGCCAGGTAATTCACATAAGTTCAGTTCTTTCCTGTATAACCTACGAGAATGGCCAAGTTGGTAAATAATATTCAACAGCACTCTAATAGTTTCATTTCCCAAGAATATGACAGTCGGTTTAGTGCAGAGTAGTTGTTTGGGGGGGCTGATTTCCATCTAGTTGATATGCATGGAGAATGGGCCTATTATGACACATAACATTAACATAACAACCCTCCACAGACACACAGTGCAAATGGATGTTACAGCCCAGTGAGATATGACTCCATTACTCATACAAACAGGTGGGTGGTGTGTGTGTGTGTGTGTGTGTGTGTGTGTGTGTGTGTGTGTGTGTTCATTACCCTCAGTGTGTCATCGTTCTCGTCCTCATGTGCTGAGCTGGAGGGAGAGGGTGTGGCCGATTTACTTCCCGGAGGTGAGGGGGAATTATGGGTAACAGAGTTCCCACTAAGCCCCAGCTGGGATTGGTTGATAGTGGTCAGCTGACTCTGCTGGCCCAGACCTGATTGGCTCAGACCTGATTGGCTCCTGGGTCTGAGGGCTGCTTCTATTGGCTGTTGGCTGCTGGTGAATCGTGAATCCGAGTTCACCATCTGCTGCATCTAACAGGAATGAATCATAATAACTGTTAGTGGTTATGACAGCAAATATAGGGTGAGGTTGAATTAGTATTGGATGAGTCGACCAAGGTCTACAGATTATTCAGGTCCACAATCTAGTTTCCTTGACAACAGTATGTTAATTCAGTATGATCTTGGGACCTGCAGTGGGACCAAGCTGGTCCAAACAACGCTGGTACTTAGTTGTTACTTTCATAAACTCAACTTCACAGACATTGACCTGGATGGTGAAGCGACAAGCCAATCACCATTGGAGTTCAGTGCTACCCAGCTGCAGTTCAGATTACTTCTGATACAATCAATCAAATCCATATTGGTTGGTTCAATCTAACACGTTCGCTGAACAATAAGTGAACAAGAAGACAAGGTGAATGAAAAGAGAAGTGAATATGCTTATTTAATCTAACTTCAAGAGGAGCAGTTTGGATCAAGAGCTTGCCCAAGGTCGTCCCATCAGGATGTAAACATTCTTAACATATTGCACTTTGTAACTCTGTTTTGATAAGTGCTATATAAAAAAAATATATTATAAATATATATATAATATAATATATATTTATAATATAAATATATTAGAAAGAAATATTATTATTATTTGTCCTACAGTTCATTTCATGAAGAAGGTGTCCTTTACATATGACCACAATTGTTCATCAGTGGGTGTCAATAGCAAATTAGGTGCGTTTCCATCAGCTGCTTTGAAGCAAATAACTTGGGTTCCTGAACGTGGGACTTTGTCAAAAACCACATCCATTCCATGCACTCATTGCACTTGACGATATTGTGATGTACCAACTAAAGGCCATTCAACCAGGACAGGCACCTTATACACGAGAGAAGTAGCGCTATGACATTTCTGGGAGGTTGTGGTGGACTTTGCACGCAACATTACAGAAAGCATTACCAAAGCCTTTCTCAACCGCTGAGATCGTTATCTATCCGACAACTGCGTTTCCATCACTATTCATCACAATTTGTTTATAAACAAAAAACCTTTTCTAGCATGAAAATGTTTTTGTGATATTGAGGAGTTTTGATGGAAAAGTGCTGTTTGTATTCAGCTTTTATAAATCATAACTTAAATAAAAACACTTGGATGGAAATCCAGCTAAACGAGTCTTGACATAGAATATCTGACTAAACTGATCTAAACATTTGTGATGAATATCTGACAGCAATGTCAATATTTTGCCACTATTCAGTGAATTTAATAAATACACGCACAGCCATGCCTACACTAGATATATCAATGAAATCTCCTTTTTAATTTTCATCTCCTATCAGATCCCTCCTTTCTTCCCTCTCTCTGCCTCACCTGCCATCTCATCTGATACAACATACTCAGGTGTCCTGGTGAGGCCTTTGTCCTCAGTATATCTGCCAGTCATCAGTGTAAACAATTTATAGTAAATGAAGTCAATCAGTCAATCATGACTTCTTGATGTGAATATAAAATAAACATACCCCATGTGGCTCTGTACAAAACACATAAGTCAACCAAAAATAATTCAATATAAATATTCTTCTAAAAACAGATGACACTAAGCCTGACTGGACCATCTTGACCATCGGGGTTGGTCGAGTACGATACTCAGATTATCACAGGTCCAGATTATCCTGTAGTGTGAGCAGGCTCGAGACACGATTTTTTCCAACATGTTTGTTTTGATAGGTCCAGTCTGGCCACGCTGCTGTAGGGTGAAGTGGTCCAAGATCCACCAGGAGTGAAATGTGAGAGCGATCCTGGCAACAGCCAATGAGAGTTTAGCTCAAGGAGGAAGAAAAAGAGAATGAACCAGCAGCCAATCAGGAGCCTGTTTGACACAGAGCCGGTGGCTCATGGTCAGAGTGTGTACGGGAGTCTTCAGGGAAAAAGTTTGAGAACAGGAAAAGAACAAAGACTGTATCGTCATTCAAATGTTTGTATATAACTAAGGCATTCAAATGCTACAGTCTCACAGCTACTGGCCAGTGTGGCGGGTAACATTTATTAATTTCTTCATCAAAGACATATTTTACTAAAATTTGGTCATTTTGGACAATGGTGATACCCCATCTGTGCCCTATCGCATATTGTTAAGCTAAGCAATTACTCGACACCGTTAAATCTGAACTTCCCTCACCATGATTCGAAGTGTCTTGCGGTGTGACCTAGAACATGCCCTTGTGCTAAAATGTGCCGAGTGTGCTTGTGACGTCCCTTTCTCATGAACTCTGAAGCTGTTATTGTTAACACCCTCGGAATAGGAACATTGACTCTATGACTCTCGGTCGGTTGGTAATTATTATTGCATTTATTTAGAGTTTCCTATTCGTATGTGCTGAATAATGACGGATGTGGTTTTGGCGTGCTGGTTGCCATTCTCAGGAACACATAACCTGAACTCTGCTCGGTTACTGGTATCTGCCATCTGAATACAGCTGCGGTATTTAGATGGAGCACTGACTACCATTTCTCTAACATAGAAAAGGGTTTCAGGTTGACGTACTTACTGGTAGAAATGCTGAATAACAGCAACTAATGTGGTTGGGCGTTGGTTGGGTGAGGAATGAATTAGAACTCATATCAGTAAACAGTCAAAAATAAATCCCATTACCAATATCCTCTAGAAATCCTCTAGAATTTTAGCAATTATTTTACTGTAATTGTCAGCTTACTTTATCTTCCATGTGTAGGATCTGACCTAGGGAAAAACATATGGATGGAAATGGGCAAATCATCTCCAAGTTTACGTTTTGGAGATATGAGGTTCCAGGAGAACACATTTTAATGACACGACAAAACAGTCTCAGTTTGACGGATTGATAGACCCAAGTCCAGTTGTGATGCATTTACTGCAGTTGGTCTGAAACTACATGAAAAAAAGATGGATTTTTGAGAATGCAATAACTTAACTACACTGAAACAAAATCAAATTTCAACTAGCACCGCAAGAAGTCATGAACAGGACCAGCCTGATATACTGTAAGAAGAGAAAGACAGAGGGAGAATATGGAAGATGGTGGAAGAATAAAAGAAAAACAAACTTGAAATATCAGAAGACACATATTTGGCCAAATCACAGCCAGCATTGGTGCATGAGATTGTGTCATGTTTCCACAGTAACATCCTGGTTTCAATCTCACAACCTGGAGATTGGAAATGTTTGCACTCCATGTGTGAAAAGCTGATGTTTAAAGATGCTCTATTTTCCATTATCTATAATTTCTTGTATGATGGGAATAGCGATACACATGAGCGATAGAACCGATAGAACCAATAGCAATAGAATTTACAGTCAGACATTTTCATGCACTGTGGGCTCAATTTTTGAGATTTTATAAAACCCTGTGGACTGTTCATTGCTGATTGTCTGAAGATGTCGTCTAGTAAATTTGATGTCATTTGAATGTGGGAGGAATTCGTTTTTGATATAAACAGAGTGATTGACTTCATAATTAACTGTAAATTACAGTGAAGCAAATATTCTTCACATATTGACGGATGTATTGGGAATAGTAGAGCTCTGTAGGATGTTCAGCTGATTTACTGCAAGAAGAAAAAGAACAAGCAGAAGAGGAAGAAGAGGAAAAAGACAACGATGGCAGCAACCTGGCTGGCCCCTAACAATCCCTTAACATCTCATTAAACATCTCTGATTGTTTATGTATATACATGGAGACTGAATTCCTATACTATGGGACCTTTAACAAGTGGTATTTCCACTGGCCTGGGAGGTAATATCACTAGTGGGGTTCTTTGGCAGGAATAGGAGGTTTAGGGTCACACAACAACATCTAGGAACAAACACAAGGCTATCCGAACTCTGTTCAGGAAAAAAAAACACTGGAACGGGAAGCATTGCAAATGGAAAGATACAGTTAAAATTTTCCTTTAGGTGATCGTTAAAAAATATTGGGTGGGCGGAGGGAGGAGGAATAACAGGAAAGGAAAACCCTGATGAATACCTCATGCTGAGTACTGACTCATGCAACGCGTGAAGGGAAAGGACTGTGACTTATCATAGTAGGTTCCTGTGTTCACATAGGTGTGGTTAATGACTGGATCTCAATACCAACGAGCAAATTCTGCTGTCTCTTGCTTTTCGGACGCAGCCACATCAGATGAACCAAATGATGGATGTGTGGCTTGTTGAATGTTCATATGATATGAAACAAAGGAGTAAAATGTCAGCTATTCATAGTGATACAACGACTCCGAGCTGAATATTTAGTTAAGACAGCTATAAAATAATAAGGAATAGGACTTTGTACAGCAGTACTGTTTTGGAATAACAGATAATTATTTTTATTTGTAAAATATGAAACATTTACATGAAACATGAAATATTTATTATTTGTTATTTTATACTGCAGAAATATAAGCTAGGCCTATGATTGATTAACAATAAACACAGATACCATAGTAAACACAAGTTAACGTCACAAAGGCCAGCTAGCTAAATAGGTACTGTATCTGTTTGAGCAAATAAGCGGACAAACACAATATTACAGCGCTAGCATCACCAAAGGGAACATAATTATTTATCAATATAATCACGTCATTTTAATAAAGTTACACTTTGTAAAAGAACCATGCCAATCAGTGATTTGTGTTTATTGTTCTCTCTGTGCTCGTCTGCTAGAACGGCTATTTTCCAAATGCTAATATTCAGAAAACACAAGTTTTAGTCACGCAAAATTGAAATGCGGATAAAGTGTAATTTCCTTTCCTCTCTGTCAATGTCGGAAAATCAGCACACTCTGACGCCCATGATCACCTTCCGACACGCAGGCTAACACAAGGGTAGTGTCATGAAAGCTGTGGTGAGCCCGATCGTGTAACTTCTGTTTTACTGATAAATGCGTCTCGAAACAGTCACCTTGATGCAGTCTTCTCACACAACCCACCGTCAGCTTAGGGTTTTGCATTTGTTTTACATGAACTGAAAGATTAGATTGTCCCTTAGAGGCAGAGAAAGTTTCAGCATGCATGAGTCCATAGTGAGAGTTTCATCACCCACAATGGAGGCTGGTTAATAAATGACTTCCTAAAACACGTTTTCATTAGGGTTCATTTTAACTTAGTTTATGGATTTGTTTTTGTTCTCCTCTAACCAATTTAGTTTTGAACGTTTCCTTTTTTTATCTCCTTATACATTTTCCATTTGTTGTTTTTATATCTGTCTGTCTGTCCATCCATGCCTATCTATCTGAGGATAATTATTATTGTAATTATTAATTGTTATTGTTATTCTTAGTCTATGAAAGCCATCCAAATCCAATTATACAGTTTGTTTAACTGTGTAGTTTTAAATCTGCCAATGCGATTGTTTGTCTTTATTCCTGAAAGATGACTTTCTGGAGAGTCAAGGTTTTAATCTGATTCGGCTTCAAATATTCTTCTTCAGGTACCCTTCATGTATATTCCCCAACACTTATTACAGCCTCAAACGTGGACACATTTTAGAAGTATTTAAACTGTATTCAGCCACTAATCTTCCCCTGGCGATTAGTCACTGTGCTATGCTGTATTGACCTTCAAAAGCCTTTTTGTGGGTGACTAATCTGACTAATGTATAAATTTCATATGAAAAGATCAATTTGAGGCAACAGAACAAACTGTCAGCTTTTGATGAAGGGTCTTTTTTAATGTTGAAGTGGTAATCCTCAAGTTTCTTTTTTTATATTTAGTCTCCATCTTTGATGCTTTGAGCGCTCATTGCTGTGGTGTTTTTTTTATTTTGTTTCCAACTTTGGTGCTCAGCGCTCATCGCTGTGGTGTTCCTCACTGCTCTTCCCAGAGGTCACCTGTCAATCAAACAGTGTGTCCAGTACTGTGACGTCTTTCTCTTTGGATTTTCTGTCAATGGAGTTTGAGTTTCTGTAGGTTCTGTTTATTCCAAACAAACGGGAAACATAAAACGCATCACTTCCTGCGTGCCAGGTGTTTGGAATAGTAAATGCAAAAGCTTTCATGAACTGGTTATAGGTTGAATCACTACTACTAATAATCTGAAAATATTGCAGATTATTACTTTAAATCAAGTTAGAACAAAACCACCAGCAGAAAAAACCAACTTCAGCTCACTACTCACTAGTTCAGTCCATCAATCAGACAACATCCAGATCTGCATCTTATCTCCTAGAGTAGCCTGGCCTCCTGCAGGAGTAATACACATACATATACAGCGGCTGACTGAATCTTTCTATCAGACCCCCACCCCCCACCCTTTCTCTCCCTCTCTTGCCCGAGCCAGGCACGGTTGCCAAGCAACCATAATTCATGGGCTGACAGTAAATGGATGTTAGTATGAGAATATTAAGGTGAGGTAGAGAGAGAAAGAGAATGATAGAGAGAAAGATAGAGTGAATGAGAGTGAGGTATAGAGAGTGACGGTGAAAGAGAGAGAGAAAAAAAGTGAGATAGGGAATAGAGACAGATGATGAAGTAGAGACATGAGAAACACTGAATCTTCTTTCGTTCCTCTACCTTCTTCACCTCCATCCGTGCAGTTAACGGACTGATTAACCACAAATAGTTGAAATAGTTTCAAACTTTTGAAAATATTTAGCCTACATTGTTTTATTTAATATACAAAGTGATTTAGCAGTGATGTGTGGAAATGTGTCAAGATAAAAGAGTCTTAAATACATCAGTCTGTGGAATAATGTAACCTATGTCAGTTGGTACTGACACTTAATATTATAGATGATACATTTGTTCGTGAGAGAGAGAGAGAGAGAGAGAGAGAGAGAGAGAGAGAGAGAGAGAGAGAGAGAGAGAGAGAGAGAGAGAGAGAGTGAGTGGGAGGTGAGAAAGTTTCATTCTGAATAAAATGGGAGAAATATCACACACACACACACACACACACACACACACACAGCCACCCCGTTTAATACCCTGGTTTCTATGACAGTTGAAGAAATGATAATGCTAAAATCTAGCTTTCATTTCTTTACTGTAGGAGAGAGTCAGGCTGGCAAACATCTGAATGTCACAGCTAAGATCATGATTCTCACTTTACTGTGAAACGAAGACTTAAGTCCCAGAAAAATGTCACATCAATCATCTGTCATAATTGGCCTTCAAAACGCATGACCTCAGGCCACATAGAGGAACGTTTTTTATTTTATTTTATATCATTAAACTGATGAAAAAATAAATAGTGTATTTTTTCTGTTTGTCTATAATGTGAGTAGCAAGTTGCCGGTTCAGATTATCAGACTGGCTGGGAAAATCTGGATGGAGGAGGTGAATGAGTATTGCTTTCTACACAACTACAGTACTGCCGAAGTGCCCTTGAGCAAGGCACTTAACCGTTAACTACTTAAGTAGAGCTGATCAGTGACGACAGGGTTGGGTTGAATTCAAACAATGCTAGTTTGTGTTCAGGTTGCTCATTAAAGGGAAGTGACATAACCCAAGTACACATAC
Source organism: Hoplostethus mediterraneus (assembly GCA_034670385.1). Lineage (NCBI taxonomy): Eukaryota > Metazoa > Chordata > Actinopteri > Trachichthyiformes > Trachichthyidae > Hoplostethus > Hoplostethus mediterraneus. The sequence continues at coordinate 2,170,619 of JAXDDW010000039.1, forward strand.
TTGATCCTCAACTGGTCCTTTCATAAAGGAGCTGTTCCACTTGGAATGAAACCAACCTACTGATTACTAGGGCGTGGTGTTTGTTCCGCAACAGACCTTTGGGCCTTTCAGTGCCACATTGATTACACACAATAATATACTTCAATGCTAGGGCACTCCATTAAAGCTGTATGTATCCTTCCTAACAACTGATCTAAAATGAATTGATTAACAATTTAACTGATGAAGGACAATCGAAAATGGCACAAGAATGGCTAAAATCCTAATGATACAACCACTGGAACAACTTGATGGTTCAAAGCAACTACTGGGAAGTGTCCTGGCACAGCTACTTGAGAGCCATCTGCTCACTACTCAGGCAAACATGGCGTAACATTTTCTTTAAATTTACAATCACTCACCACAGACAGAGTACTGGTCATCGGGCCGCCATCTTGGCTGAACACCCCGCCATCTTGGTTCAACACAGCACCTCCATCATGGCTCCCAGGCATGCCAGGTAGGTCCATTCCCTGCAGCTGGTAGCTGTGGTGTGGGGCGGAGACGGAGAGGGGTGCCAGAGGGTGGTACGGCCCGGAGGGGGAGTCGTGGGGGAGATGGGGAGGCAGCATGTGGTCTGGCAGGGTGGGGGGAGTGATGGGGGGGATGTTGAAATCCTCATCACCCAAACCACCCACTGAGTATGACTGATGGAGGGGGGGGGGGCACAGAGAGACAAGAGAAACAGAGGAAGAGAGTAAATAAAAGTGGACGACACCTTCAAAACCACACATTTGAAAACAGTATCCAGTATGTTTGTAATCTGATTACATAAACCACAGAGGGAAATTGCTACCCAGCACTAGTGCTTCACTAATATGAGATTTAGGAACAAGGTCAAGCTTCATGCAAGCTGACAGGCCCTGATACACAGGCAACATTGAGAGCAAGGGTAGATGGGTAATATTGCCTTCAGTAGAGACTGACAACTTGGGCAAAATCAATAAGAATTACATAGGGGACTATAAGAGACATAAGTGTCATGAAATATTACTGTCAGTAGTCACCGATGGAAAAACTGCCCATCATCATTACCTCAAAATGCTGCCTGTCTACAGCACAGCTATGAATTGGCTCTTCAAGTCATTTATGCCAGAGCAGCCATCCTTCCCCACCCAGCGCTCTTATCACAGACTAATTGTCACTAATGATATTCCCAGCCTTGAAAGGGAGCCTTGTGAACAAACATTCACTCATTCACCAGTGGAACGACACAGTCATTTATGTGTACAAGCCCCCTTTGCATGGGAGAATACACACAGGCGTGTCTTTGTGTGCAAAAATACATCAATGCTGATCCGACATGCCAATAGAAAATGAGTATCCGTCCAATACATGATAATGAATTATTAGGAGAGTGAAGACAAATGAGAGGGAGAGACGAAGAGGGAGATGGAAAGAGAGAATGAGACAAAGAGAGACCAACAGAAGGGAGAGAGAGAGAGAGAAAGAGAGCGAGAGAGAGAGTTAGAGAAGCCCTTCTCATACTAATCTGACAGAGGAGATCTTTTATAGAGACTGACAGCCTTTTCTGCTTGACTGGCTACACCAATCTCTCTCTCTTGCTCTGTTTCTCTCTGTCCTTCTCCTTCCTCCCCTCTCTTGCTCCTTCTTCAGACCTCATTCTCTTCATTTCTCTTTCTCTCATTCTCCCTTTATGTTTTTGTACTCCATCTTGAAACTGCATGCCGTGTTGAGTTAGATGTAGGTCTGGCGTATGTGTCAGTAAGAAACACCATTTGACTTCACCAAATCTCACCACTTTAAAATGAAATGTGGAATTCTGAGAAGATTATCCAATACAAGGCAGCTCGACATGTGACTAAAATGTCACGATGTCATGGGGGGGCAAATGTAAGCGAGAGGACTACTTTGATGAGACAAATTGTTTCATCCAATGTTGTCGAGAATCAGGAATGATTTCAATGCCACAGTGTCAATCTAAGCTGTAAATATTTGTTCATAAACTTGGATCAACTTGGGTGTGGTCTCATTGTAAAGTCAACCATCAAGACATCTCATTGTAAAGTCAACCATCAAAAATCTAGTCTCATTGTAAAGTCAACCATCAAGACATCTAGTCTCATTTTAAAGTCAACCATCAAATAATCTAGTCTCACTGTAAAGTCAACCATCTAGTCTCATTGTAAATTCAACCATCAAAAATCTAGTCTCATTGTACATTCAACCATCAACTCATCTAGTCTTGTTGTAAAGTCAACTATAAACTCATCTAGTCTCATTGTAAAGTCAACTAGATGACATGATGGTTGACTTTACAATAAGACTAGATCACTTGGTGGTTGACTTTACAACGAGACTAGATGACTGGTGGTTGACTTTACAATGAGACTAGATGACTGGTGGTTGACTTTACAATGAGACTAGATCACTTGGTGGTTGACTTTACAATGAGACTAGATGACCGGTGGTTGACTTTACAACGAGACTAGATGACTGGTGGTTGACTTTACAATGAGACTAGATGACTGGTGGTTGACTTTACAATGAGACTAGATGAGTTGATGGATCTAGTCTGATTGTGGTTGTAAAGTCAACCACCAAGTCATCTAGTCTCGTAAAGTCAACCACCAAGTGATCTAGTCTTATTGTAAAGTCAACCATCATGTCATCTAGTTGACTTTACAATGAGACTAGATGAGTTCATAGGGTTAGGGTTAGGGTTAGTCATCTAGTGTTGTAGATTTCATGCAATAACAGAAAAAAAGGCTAAGATAGCTGTCAGCACGTAGCAGCCCAGAGTTACCGTTACTTCATGACTAGGGATAAGACAGACAGATCATTAGCATCAGGTTTTCTGCAGATGTTTATAGGAATTTGCAACCTTCTGATTTTCCAGGAGTTAACCAATGTTTTCATGTGTGCATTTTCTCCTGCTCACATTTCCACAACTGGAAATCTAGTCTTAACATTTCCAGGTTTTCCAGGATATGTACCCTGCACTGTGTTTACTAGGCCCTGGACCAACTGTTTGTAGCATTGTCTTGCTCTAAGACACAGTTTCCTTCCTAGAGCTCAGAGCTCTGCATAAATTAAACTGTCTGTCTGTCTGTCTGTCTGTCTGTCTCTCCCTCCCTCCTTCTTCCACTCTCTCTCATTTCTCCAAGTTCTGCATAAATTACTCCTGTCTGTCTCTTTGTAGTCCTCTATTGTTCCATTCATGTCGGTACAATAGCCTGTTCCCTGAGCACTGGGAGCTTCTAGAAAGACTAATGTAGTCAGGATTAAGTCACACACACATTGTGTTCACATTACAAACACACCTCTCACAGCTCCATGGCTCATAATAAAGCAGCTGTTGCACAAAATATGAATGAACGAATATGACTGCTGAATATGAATGATGTGTTTGCCTATCAACACTGGCTCAAAAAGTTGTCCCATCTATATAGAAGGTCAAGATTAAGTGCCTTGCTCATGGGCAAATTAGTGGTGTCTACGGGTGTTCGAGTAAGCATCGGGCACCGACAGAACCAGGGATACAAATAGTGACTGCTAGCCAGCCTTCCTAAATTACATTAGATTAGATTAGATGAGATGAAAATGTAATGACCCCTGTGGGGAAATCGGATCATTGCAGCAGCAGAGAACAGGGTATAGATAACAATAGAACAAATACAGAGTATTGAAGATTATGCAATGAACATTTCCAACAAATGAACATAATGAGAATAATAACAAATACAATGAGTAAATTAAGACAGTGTCTTAATGAAGAGATTTACAGTTTAGAAGTGGATGGAAATGTGAATCGCTAGTTATTATCAGTAATCGGGATGACTCCACAATAATCTCATTTATTCCAAAGAAAATCACTGATCTCAGCTGATGCCCTGCACATAACCTCTAAAATACTCTGTACACATCCACATCCTGCATACAGTTAAGTACCTGCATTCCTGTATAAATGACTCCTAAAATATGGTATATCCTATCCTAGAATATAATATCCTAAAAATAGATGTGATTTAACAAATAACACACAGAAATGTGTACTTTGACATGTTTTATTGAACATATTGTTCAAATGGTAACAGCTTGGATTGTAAAAAGTGTGTGAACCATAAGATGTAGTAACTGGTGGAACCTCCATTAGCGACAACAACCTCAACCAAACGTTTCCTGTAGCTGCTGATCAGACCTGAACAACGACTAGGGGGTAGTTTGGACCATTCCTCCTCAGAGAACTGTTTCAGTTCATTAATATTTTTGGGATGTCTTGCATGAATGGCTTGCTTCATTGGCCATTCCAAAATGTTTTCCTGTTTAAGCCATTCTGTTGCAGATATGCTTTTGTGTTTGGGGTCATAGTCCTGCTGCATGACCCCACCTCTGTTAAGCTTCAGATCACGAACCGTTACCCTGATGTTCTCTAATAGAATTTCATGATTCAATTTTGAATTCATTGATCCCCCAATGATTGAAGCAGTCCAGGCCCCGAGGCAGCAAAGCCCCAAGCCATGATGCAAAAAATAATGGTTGCATCGGAGCTGTGAGTGTGGACCGGCGGTCTTCATTATGTTTATATAACCACCATTTGCTATATTATTATTTATTTTCTATTTTTCTTTGCTGTATCCTATTATTTTTTGCTGCTGTGGTGACACAATTTCCCCTTGGGATTTTTAAAATTTCATCTTACGATGTTCTGACTTTGAAAGGGTTTGTCAATATGGTCACCGGTCTAGAAAACAGGTAGGATTCCTAATAGACCAACTACTCATTAGCCTGAAAGAGACAGACAGATATGGAATGGATTAGTAAGAGGCGTTGGAGGACCAGTACTGTTAGTGAAACACACGTGCACGCACGCACGCACGCACACACACACACACTTCCTCAGAAGCTGCTGTGTGGTTGTTCTGATCAACAGTTCTCTCATTTCATTTGCACGCCAGTTCTCTCGTCATGGCATAGCATTAATAATGCTGTCTGATATAATCTGTGTGTGTGTGTGTGGCACAGCATGTGTTTTTGTATATGCATGAGAATTGCATGAGATAAAGTGAAGTAGAGATAGAAACAGTGAAAGCTTAAGTTTCTGTCTATTTGTGTACATGAGTACAATAGATAGATAGATAGATAGATGGAGAGGGATGCAGCATGTGTATACCTGTGTGTGTGTGTGTGTGTGTGTGTGTGTGTGTGTGCCCCCACACATCACTCACAAAGTTTATGACTATTTCTTTCACTGATATTTTCCCTACAAGCATTAGACCGATCAGTCACCAGCCACACTGACTGACCGCGTAAAGCAAACTAGACGATACTTACATGCTATTGTTTTATTTATGTTAGGCTTCATAACAAAATAGTACAAATCTGCATGTACGTGTATGTGTGTCTGTGTGTGTGTATGTGTGTCTGTGTGTGTGTATGTGTGTCTGTGTGTATTCACCCAGGGCAGTCGGTGTGTGTCGGCAGTGTGTGTGTCCCTCCTCCAGGGCTGTGGTGTTGGGTTTTGGGGCGTCACCTTGCTGGAGGGGTGGGGGGGCTGTGGCACACGGAACTATGGGAAAAAACACACAGAGACACACACACACACACACATAGGGTCAAAGGGGTCAAGGGGGTCAGAGGTCAAATAAAAAAGGTCAGAAAGAGGAGCAAGGACAAAGCAGTAAGGAGAGAGAGAGAAAGAGAGAGATCCTCCACCGCGCGCGCGCGCGCACGCACACACACACACACACACACACACACGCACACACACACACACACACACAGAGGCAGGAGACAAAATAAAACCTCGTCAGACAACAAGACTGCAGATGTTGCCTGACGAGGACAGGTCAAGACTAAGTGACCGGTCTGCTCGCCGTCCTGTCAGGAGGCTGTTCACGCTACGGGACAAAGATGGTCTCCACACTGAAGAGGGATTACATACATCCAAAAATATTTCCCCGTTCATCCAGAACACCTCACAGTAAATACAATTATAAAATAGGTGTTCTATCGCTTCTTGCTTCATGTCAGAGAAGCTACAGGTTACATTTACATTACAAATGTCTTGTGAAGTGACCTCATTACAAGGATATAACATGGTGCCATTTTATACCTTTTTCTATGAGACTTCAAATAAAATTATGAAGCAATTTATCAAGAGTGGAGCGAGTGGCGTTGGGCATCTCTACTGATCTAAACTATCTACGTGAGTGGGAGTTGTTGTTAAATGCATCTTCTTTTTATTCATCCTTGAGCTAAACTCCCACATTCCCTCCACACTTAATCCCTAATGAGAAAGGTTACATAGAGTTCTGCACAGCTGCGATGAAGAGACACACGTGCAGACAAATGAACAAAATCACAATAAATGTCATATAGAAAAACACATCCACATCCTGCATCCTTTCTCCCTGGCACACGGAAACATTCAGGCTGGGTGAAAACAGGAATTCAAGGCACGGTCACACTTTTCCTACACGCTCTGCACACGTTTTGATGACTAGTTATATTATTATTAGTGTATTTTTTAACATAATCTATCCAGGGAAACCGAACTGAGCTGTTTTTTTTAGCACATTCATACAATTCTACACATTCACACTGGGAGCTGACCAGTACAACTACAGTCTTCTACTGGTGACCATTGAGCAGCTCCACTGGAGCGGTTGGGGTTTACATGCCTTGCTCAAGGGCACCACAACAGTTGTAAGGAAGGGAGGGGAGAGCGTCACTCATCACTTCCCCCAGCCACATCTTCCCAGCCGGTCTGGGGATTGGAACCATCAAATTTCCGTATATTTAGTGTATATTACAGCAGGTGCTGATTGGACCTGAGACTGTACATTTAGCCAGAGTGGGGGGTCACGCTTTCCTTCCAGAGACAATATTAGGGTGATGTGTCCTGACTTTGAAGGCAAATGCATAGGATGATCTCGCTGAATGTAGGCCGTTTTAGACTGCTAGCCTACTAACCTACATTGTTTTATTTAGGTCTGTCTTATATAGCATTGCTGCCATTTAAAGTTGTACTTCCTCTTTCTCTCCGTCTCTCTCCTTGAGCCAGGAACTGCTCCAGTAACAATTCAGAAAAAGATGAGGCTCAGAATGGACATTCATCACAAAGTCCTATGATTTTATTGAAGAAATGGTACTTAAATTATAACGCCATGATTTCTCATTCCACACACCCCTCCCTATCCTCTGTACAACAGTACAACACTATGAATAAAACATCAAATCACAGATTCCTATACCACACAATATTCCCTATACTGTACTCAATGAATAATGTATCTGCAGTGGTGTTACTTATTAATATGAGCTTTGCTTGGCAGTGGGGGAATACTGTACTAACAAACACAGCCAGCTCTCTAGAGGCTTCACTAGGCCTCTGGAAGCTACATACTCAATGCAGTTATAGCCAGAGACATTCACAGACGGTTTGGCCATTGCAGCTTTGATTGGCAGACATCTGTTGCTAAGTAACCGTTGATTCTGGATCAGCTGATCTATACCATATTGGCCATCTCAACATGGTGAGGGAGGGAGACATATATGTATATATATTGTTATATACAGTGGGGTCCAAAAGTCTGAGTCCTCTTTTGTTTCATCATTTATCAATAACTAATACTTTTTTAGTCATGTTATATTTCTCAAATAACATAACATCATTTTTTCACTAACAGAAGTCAAAGAAATGTTTGTAAGTATTTACTGAAAGTCACAATTTCAATATTGTTACAATATTTGGGATGTCCACCGTTTGCCTTAATCACAGCTTGTACTCTGTCGGGAAAAGCTCTTCCTTGGACTTCAAATGGGCCTCGCATAGTTTTGACGCATTTGTGGTCGTTGTCCTGCTGGAAAACGAATCCTCTTCCACACAACTTTAAGCCTCTGCAGAATAGAGTGGTGCTTCTCTTTGGTCAATGTGGAGTTGATTCTGTAAAAGTCACCAACTCCAGAATAGGCGAAACACCCCCACACCTGAATATTTCAACCACCACGTTTGACTGTAGGCTTTATGCACTGTTGCATCAACCTCTCATATGGCCATTCCCTCCCATCAGCTCTCTGATTGCGACCGTAAAGTTCAAATTTTGATTAATCTGTTTTGTCGTCGCATGAATGGAACTGCAGTTTGTCACTGAATCGGAGTTGCAAGGTACATTTCTGTTGTAATACTATCATCAGTCAGCAGGTCTAATCCGCTTGAATCACGGCATGCTTGTGTGGAACTCTGCACACAGTTTGCAGCAACATAGGTGCATTATGTACTAAGTGTGACTGTGGCTGGGATGATAATTCATGTGTTGAATGCATTACTCTCCGATGGAAGTGCAACCTCTTCATATGAGAGAATCCTTTACCGCTGCACTACTCTGTTGCAGATGTATTGCAATGAAAGTGTCACGTGTGTTGGTTGTTCTCCGTGAAACGTTTCATTCTGAAGATATTTTGTCGGTGAATCAGAACCAACCAGTTTTATCTCATGTTTTAGCCGCGGGATGCTTGCGTAGAAGTAACTACATACTGTAGTTAGCAGCAACATGAGCGATCACAGTGTTAGCAACATGGCAGCCATAGTACCACCAGATCAAACTCTACCTACGCATGGCTCTGATTACATCTGCCTATGCCTAGCTGCTGCATATCCATCTTGCAGGAACGTCAAATCTCCAAAGAGATTATTTTCAAGCCTTGTGAAGAGGTGTGTTTTTGAAAATGTAAAATGTGTTTTAACGCGTCTACACAGTTTAACACTTATTTCTGGTGGGATTACTGTCTGCAAAATAAGTGGAATCTAAAAATGTCTTGTTTTTTTATTACTTCTAACCATGAATGTCTGGATAAAGACAAATGTTTTATGAGGTTGCAGATTCTAATCTCAGCTATCAATTACAGCAAACGCCCAAACCGCAAAACTGGAGAAACAAGCTTTTGCCACGATGGCTATGACATACATCCTTTTATTTACAGTCATGCAGGCATGTCTGCAAAATAAAAGAATACCGAATTGAATTAGAGCATCTAATTAGTTCCTTGGGCTAACTACTCTTACGTAAATATTATCTTAGATAGAAGTTATTTGCAGTCTTATCGGAATGGCATTTAAAAAAAGCTATATATATATATATATATATATATATATATACCTCAATAGTAGAATAAGAAGAAAGAGTTTGCCAGTCGTCTAAGAAGAGAGAAAGCCTGAGATGGAAAATCATTGTAACGCTTCAGGCGCCTCAGGTTGAGTGCAAGTAAGTGATATTGATTTTTGGAACACGATGGGAGGGAAAAAAAGTTTGTTTGATGCTACTGAAAATAACTGCAGATTGAAATAGCTGAAGGAGAGCTGAAAGACAGTTGGCTGAGGTTGTCTGAGGTTGTCTGATCTTATAACGAACGTGGGCTTATTTTCCTGCAAAAATAATCTCAGAAATGTGGCTTGCTGTGTATTAACTTGAAGATGGTAATACTGGCGAGATTAACCTCACATCTTCACATCTTCTCTCAAAGCTCAGTTGGACAGTCTCTGTTTCTGTCTCTCACACACACACACACACACACACACACACACACACACACACCACCCTTCCCCCTCCCCTGGTACCTCTGTTGCTAATTAAGTCAGTTGTTAAAGCCAGCCTGTTAATCAGAGCTCTCCTTAAGACAAACTGGTTTAATTACAGTACAGCGTTCACTGCAGTCCAGCTGAATGAAGCGCGTGACAGTAGAATCCTGCTTATTGTCGCCGTCTACTGACAGGTAACATAGCACTGCTTGTTTCAATGCATTTTGCTGTACCAGAGTGCTACAGTAATTACTAGCTAAGCACTGAGGTGTGATTACCACTCTGACAGCTACTGGAAGACCATATTGTTAATGTAGTTATTTCCTTCCCTTCTGCACCAACACACACGCATGCAAGTTTTGCTTCCTAGCCATATTAACGAGCACGACTTTGGATTTGACGTGTGCATGTGTACCAAATGTAATATTAACAGATTTGTGAATTTTGTGTACAACTGCCATGCTATTGTTTTTTATGTTTACAACCCATTTTTCACACAAGTCATTCCTTACACTTTCGAAAAAATAGTTCTTTACAATTACAAAGCAGAGAATGGCAGGGATATAGTTTCATAGGAAAACTCCATCTGTCTCTGCCTCTTCTGTTTCTCACACACACACACACACACACACACACACACACACACACACACACACAACACACACACACACACCAACCTGATTAGTTGAGGCAAAGTCAAGGCCTGCCTCCGGCATGCCCAGGAACATGGTGTCCCCGTCGAACTGGAAAGAGAGCAAGAGCAACAATGTCAACAATCAACCATCAGAAAACACAGACAATAAGCAGAGATGGAAGTGAAGGATTATGGGCCAGGGTGGACGATTATCTGCCATCTTTACACCGTCTCCATCAGACCCTGTTACAATTGCAGCTAGTGGGAATAACCTGGTACTAGTCTGGGCTAATGGGCTGCTGGTATTTTTTATAAATGTCAACTATCAGCTGGCGTTAATCTCACTCTTTACTAGTGGTCGATTTCAATGTTGGTGGAATTTAAGATTATTCTACTCTTGCCGTCATTGCAAGTCACTGTGGATGAGAGTCTCAGCTAAATGACCAAAATGTAAAATACAAACAAAGAGCTGTATAATTGTGTTCAACTTGGACAAGAGCTGGAAGGGGTGGGGGGGGACAAAGTAAAGAAAGACATAACAAGGGGGAAGGATAAAGTGTGAGATATTAGAGAATCTCATTATTCTCAAGGTCTGTTCCACGTAGCAGGAATGTAACTTGGTTGGTGCTGGGATTCGATTCAGTTCAATTCGACTGTATTCCACCTTACAACGAGGGAGCGGTGAAACGAAAAACCTTTTCTGGGGTCACGGCACGATCAAAACAAGAGTAAAACAAGAGCAGCGTGACCAATACAAGACAACACAGTGTAATACAATATAAACAGCAGTAGTATAAATGTGACTGTTGCATAGAAGTTCAGCTTCGTTTTAACAGAGTCACAGTTAACACACACACATGGGATATATGGGAGCAAAGTTCCCCTTAAGCTCTATCCCCACACCTTCCTCTATACGTTCCACTACTGCCTCCATTTTTCATGACAGGTAGAATATAGAAATCACACGTCTAGAAGAAAAAGAAAGAAAAGAAATTGAGCACCAAAATGGCTGTAATTACTGAGAGTTCGATTCCCAAAGGACGTTTTACTTTACAACTTACAGACCAACTTACATTGCAGATTTGCACAGAACTGAAATCAAAGATGACATATCCCTGGTAACATTAGTCCCTTATAGTGCTACTGCTGGTTATAATGGTGTTGCTTGCCTCTTCTCTGACTGTATAGTGGCTGTTCTCTTCCCTCGCTCCCCCTCTCAGGGAGTCTGCCGGTTTCAGCACATGTAATACTTTCTAAAACCTTTTTAATTGCAAATGAATTTCACGACCAGTTTCACCACATAAATAAACATGGATAGTCAACAGTAGAACGGCTGTATATAGGTCTGGGTGACTGTTTCTCTGAGTTCTCAACCCAGTCACACAGAGAAACCTTTATTTAAGACAAAGAGGCAACATTTAACTGTATTTGAGTTGAGATTAATCCATTTAAGACATTTAAAGTCTTGACGGATCTGCAGATGCCCTGTTCTCCTTTTCGTCCCCCTGCTCCTCTTCTTGTCCTCCTTCACTCTGTCCTTCCACTCCCTCTTGCTTCTCTTTTCTTTTCTCTACTTCCTCATGTGCTCCCTCCCCCACTTCTTTTGTGTGTGTGTGTGTGTGTGTGTGTGTGTGTGTGTGTGTGTGTGTGTGTGTGTCATAGGTAAGTGGACAGACAGCTGGTCATATCACTGTATCACATATCCATTATGCAGTTCATGCCATATTCAAACAAGCTCTGTCCAACTTTACAGAACAAACATCAGCTCTTTATCACCTCACTGACCGTTTGCAGACTGATTTCATCTTTCCAGGACATCAATGCTTTTCTATTGTAGGAATGAAATATTACAGTTAAGACCAGACTGACCAGTCTGGCAAAGCTCAGGACAAATGCTGCCTGCTAACAAGCTTCCCATCAGGGTTAGACTGATGCAGTTTGCTTATGTATCCATGTGTTGAAACTTTGTCATATTTAATGTATTAATTTAAATGTTCAATAATGTTTTTGTAACCCCAGAGGTGTCCTACCATTGAATATGAGTGAATATGAGGTCGCTGTGCCTTAAAGGGACCCATCTAAATGCTGTTTCAGAGGATGTTCCACCTTGTCACAAACTCAATTCTGGGGGAAACGCTGAGTCTTTCTAGTTTGGGGGATTTTTTGGTCAAATTTAGTGGCAGCTTCAATCCAAAAACATTGGCACCGGCATCAGTATCTTTAAACACCCATATGGGTCAAACCCTAGTATCCTGGTTATCTTGTCAACCAGGATAAACAACAAGTGAACTTCCAACATATGACTAAGTCCATATTCAAACAATATTCAACTATATTCAAATAAGGTTTTGCTTGGGTATGATTGGTGCACGATCATTGGCTGGGTTCACGGATACATAGAAAAACATTTGAACAGGTGCTGGAAGAAATGCACGCACGCACACACACACACACACACACACACACGGACAGGTGTAACTCCCCTCTCCATTTGCCAGCTGTTGGGTATTATGCAAATGAGGTATAAGTTTACAGAGTCAACAGAAAGTCAAAACAGTCATGGATGACCTAATGTAACACACACACACACACACACACGCACACAGACACACACACACACCCTAATAACCTTAATATAGCATATAGTCTATATTGTGAAAAAGTAAAACCATAGCAAATAAAAGCCAGTAGTGGTGAAATTAAAGCCAGTGGTTTTCCTCTAACTTTAGTCTGGCCTTAATAAGGTAAGTTAGGTGCTAACCTGCCTGGCAAATGGTGTTGTAGAGTTTTGTGCCTTACGTAACATATTTGCAGAATTTAGACGAAATTGTCCATGATTTTACATTCAGTGGCTGGACATTCATTATTAGACACATTTCTGTGTAAAGTGAGTGGGCACACACTACGTCAACAGCTTTATCAATGCATATGCCAATTGTTGTACAGGTATATTTCAGAGACCAAAGTCAATTCTTTTAATCTCCGCTTACTGAAATCGACTCATCCACCTAAGCTAGTGCCGCACAAGCATTATTACCTCCATCGCCTCTGATCAGTGACTTGTGTTGTCTCTGCTCCTAAGCCTTGTGTCAGTGTTAATGCTGTAGACCAGATCCCCATCTTATCAGCTGGTAGTTGCTTAAGAAAGGAGAAGTGATGCCGTGAAAGCCGACCCAGCTCGGCACCAAGGGGTTCGGTTTTATGGCTCTTATCATTCATCACACAAATAGACATAGGTTACATAAACAAATGATAGATACATGATTTAAGAACCACGTTGGCATTGTTAATCAGTGGTTTGTTTGCAGTTATACTGACAAAATGAATGGGAAGGGCTTACATCTCAACAGAGCTGGCAAAATTGTGTCTGATTATAGACGTCACCTCAAACGGGACAAGAAAAGAAGAAGAAGAAAAGCATTTCTCGCCGCTAAGCCGCTAATGCTATAGAGCTATTCTGCGATCTAATGGAAAGATGCAGCGCTCAAGCTATATGAAGTAACATCAGACAAGGAGAGATGAGAAGAAAAACAGTGGGGCGATATTGTGATGATTTCCTTTCATCAGGCTCTCAGTGTGAGAAGCAGAGTGGAACCTATTACACTCTCCATCAACCCTGAGAGAGAGAGAGTAGGGAGGGAGGGAAGGGGGGAGGCAGAGAGAACGAAAGAGGAAGGGAGGGAGGGGAGGTCGTCGAGGTTGTCAGTAAATGTGACTGTAAAAGTAGCTCTTCACCTAAAGCTCTTAGCAAGGGCCAAGACATGACAGGTGATGCAACAGGTAGTTTCAGCAGAACATGCATTCAAACCGTGCGGATAATTAGTCCACATCCAGCCTTCGTTGGTTGCTATGCAAACTCCAAACCCCGCCCCCCCCCACACACACACACAGTATTTTTATGTGAATTATGATGTAGTGTAGTACAAAAGCTGAATGGAGTCACATTTCCATAAATTTCTCTAAATATCACAATAAAAGCCTTTATGCTCACTTGAAAAGGTTTCTGCCTATGAAGAAGTTATGCGGTTAATAGCAACATGTGTTTGTCACATAAACTTGGCATGACTGGCCCAACAAAAGGTTCAATGACACTGCAAAACAGCTCAAAAGTGACTTTCTGATATATATTCTGACAAGCTGAAAAAGACAAATACATATAATTATATAAATAAAGAGATATTTTACACAGGATGTAAAATTTCACAGAAATGTCATAGTGCTTCCTCTCCCATAATGTGTCCGTTTTGGTTGCATGTCCATTTGTTGGTACATTAGAATATGACCAGGTTTTGTGGTTGTTTGTGTCTTCAGATGAAAACATTAGCTGAGACAATAAAGAACAACTTTTCCAATATTAATCAATTCTTAAAAAGGTTCAGTCCATTTTCCTTCCTGGATATGTTTGGAAACAGACCTAATTCGCCATTTCAAAAGCTCATTTAAAAATGTGCTCGATTCGACGGAAACATCTTCCGTTTGCTTTCCGGTGAGCATGCTGGTGCTACCATGTGTAAATGTCCGGTGTCGGGGCTTTCGCTTTCTTTCACTTGGATTGAAACATGACTCAGCTCTTTATGTACCGAGGAAGAATCGCAGCCCCTGGACCCGCCAAACTCAGAAACGCTAGAATTAAAAAAGAAATGCATCAAGGTGTCAAACTCATTACTCACAAATACCGCACATCTGCTAGCCTCTCCCTTATGAATCAAGCATAATCTCTTTGGAGTCTGCCGGTGAAAATATCAATAGAAATACAATATAAAATAACTTCCATATAGTATCCCATGACATCTCTGGTGCCATTTCCTACTGAGAATACAAGTGTTGCATCAAACACTGTGGATTTTTTCAGACAAATAGCCTTTGATAGTTCTTTAAAAGAGGATGAATAGCAAAATCTTGAATCATGATTTTCTAGTCAAATGTATAGAGAACATAATCTGTGTGTACAGGTTTCTGGGAAAACTCTTGTATAGTACTGCTTCCCATTATGGGTACTTTTTCTGTGTGTGTGTGTGTGTGTGTATGTGTGTGTGTGTGTGTAGCCTTACTGTGAGCGAAGCGAGAAGCATGGCAAGGTTTGTTGTCAAACCAAATTACCCTCCTCTTTCTCTCTCTCTATCTTTCTCCCCCTTCGCTCCTCTGTCTCTCGCTCTTGCCTCTCTGCTCCTCCTTCTCCTTCTCTGTGTGTGTGTGTGTGTGTGTGTGTGTGTGTGTGTGTGTAAAGCAAAGGTTTGAATAACAAGCAGCCAGCTAAGTGGGTCAGGGTCGGAGAGAGAGGGGGAGCGGGGAAGGGGGGTGAGAGACTATTAGGATGACAGACAGGAACGAAGGAAAAGAGAGAGAGAAATATACAGAGGAAAAGGGGGAGAATGTAAGGAAGGCTGGAGATGAGAGAAGACAGATAGGTGGGGAGAAATGAAAAGGTACAAGAGGAAGGGAGAGAGAAGTAGTGAGAGGGGTAGAGAGAGGGGTAGAGAGAGAGAGAGAGAGAGAGAGAGAGAGAGAGAGAGAGAGAGAGAGAGAGAGAGAGAGAGAGAGAGAGAGAGAGAGAGAGAGAGATGGAAATGTGAAGGAGTGTGATTTCACGTCATCTCACCCAGACCTGAATGTCAAGTGATTCTGTGTGTCATTGAATTGGGTGGATTTGGGTATTTAAAACTTTTTAACACGTACTGTAAAAGTACCCATCTTAATAAGTCATTTCATCTAGTATTGAGGCTTAACGTCTATTTCTCCTTAACCCAACTGAAAGAAACGACAGTGGGGTGAGATAGCGTCACTTGTTTCCAAGGCAAATCAACTTTTTTGCTAATTCTCCTGAATCAAGTGTGTAATTGTCCTGTGATTGATCTGATTGACTTGTTTGTAGAAAATTCCTGAAACTGCTTTGGAAACAAGTGGAATTATCTCAGAATCTTTCACTTATTTTTAGAAAAATAAAACTAAGACTGAACATGAGACCAAGTGATGCAGTGCAGCGTGCTACCCATTGCAACATACACTTCACAATTCAATTCAAGAAGCTTAATTTAGACAGATGATAAACATACTGAGGGCTCAAGACAATAAAAGCCTCAGTGAGCTATCTAGTCAACAGAGTAAGTAGCCAAGCATATGTACACTGCCATTTCCCAGGGTCTGTGAAGTCATCGTTGAATAACTGTGGCAACAACACACAAGAAATATGGCCACCATTCAGTTTTCTAACACTGATGGGTTTTGGTAGAGAGTGAAACTGTGACTGGACTGAACAGGTTTGTTCTGGATCGAAAATGCATCAGGCAGACAAAAAAAAAAAAAAATCAACTAGCACATCACGACAGCCAGAGATAGTTGGAGAGAGAGAAACCTGTATGTGTGTGTGTGTGAGAGAGACAATATAACAGCTGTGTGAGTTCAACTCAGCAATTGTTTATCTGACTTATCGCGGTCACCATGGCGACAGTATAAACCCAGTTTTATGGGCTACATATAACCACCGCGACTGGTCAACTCTGTGTGTGTGTGTGTGACTTTGTACGAGTGTGAGAGGAAGGACACTCGGCATGAAGACAGCTGTCGTTCTTTACAGACTAGTTTAGTTTCATCGCTGATCTTGCGGTTTTCGGTTTTAAGGAGAGCAGCCAGACCAAACACTCTTCTTCTATCAGAGCCCAGTAACGACACAGTTTCCAAGTACTTTTATGTCAATCATCATTTGTCAAATTAGAAAAGCTGAATAGAAACAGCAAATTAACTTTCCTCAATATTCCTCAACATCTACTTGAATTACTGATTCTAACACATTATAAGACATTATAAGCACCTCATGAGGACGTTAGAATTACATCAGAGTGGCATCATAAAATGTTATAATACACTATACTGCAATATTAATCTGTTAGACGTAATATATTCACCACTGGGACCTTGCATTTCTTTTGTTTATAAGACATCAAATGTATTCTGCAGTACTTATTAAATGTCACAATGTCTAATTATCCATGAACTCATCATATTAGTTAGTTAGTTTACTATGAGCTGTAAAGGTTTTGATAGTATATGGAGTACCGATGACTTCTTCATCAGCTCATATTACTTAGTAAAGTCAGATCAACTACTTCATTGTAATTGAGGCATGGTGCACGATGCATTTACTTTCATTATGAGTAGTAAAATGACTGCATACTATATTGTAACAGACAAGATTTTGGATCAGGTTTCAAGAGCTCCATTATTCGTTGTGTTCATCTGAGAGATTATATTAGCTCAACGGACAAAAGATGTACTGATACATGCAGTGATGGTGGGGTGTATATGGAGTTGCTGCCTTGGCATCACAAACCTCCAAGCAACCAGCTGGTGCCAAATAAATATAAAGGCCCCAGTGAAATACTGTACTTCTAACAGCCTCATAACCTGCTGATGGCAGATTCATGATGCATTATAGTACATTACAACCCTTTGTGATGATGGTGTAATTATAATGTACTTATGATGCAGGTATGATGACTGTATTATAACCAACGATTCAAGTACCGATCGTTTTCAAAAATACAAATCATACAGTGAATAGAGACAGAAAGTCTTGGTTGGTTCAATGCAATGGCCTTTCCAAAATGTTGTCTGTCCACCAAATAACAACAACAACTTGCCCAATACTAACAAAGTCTTGAAAGACCTTGGAGTTGTTTTTGACAAAGTTCTACATTCAGGAAGCCTATTTACTCCAACTCTATTATCATCTATCATTTCAAACATTTGCTTAAATTTGCTTGACATTTAGATGGACACATCACTAGTGTTGTATCTTTGCCCAGAAACCTGGATATCTGTTGTTGTACAGCTGGCCCACCTCTAATCTACAGTCATCTCAACGTGCCTTGTAAAAAAGACCTGCCCGAGGAACGAAATCTGACACGCACACACACACACACACACACTTCACAAAGAACAGCACACACACACAGAAACAACAACTCCACTGTCTCTCATTGTCTCTCTCTCTTTCACACAACACCCCCCTCCACACACACACACACACACTGTAATCAGTGAAGCGCTGAGCAGCATCAAAGGGCAATATTTAAGGAAAATTATGGTATTTTTCACCTTCCCTTCATCACACCTCTGCTTGACATCCTCTTGACATCCTCTACAGGCCCTCTGAGAGCATCATTTCCAGCATCCTACTCATTCACATGCTAGTTATCCAGTTCCAGGCAGGCTGGTCGAATACTCCCTCCATAGAGTCCTAGTGGCTCAGTGGACTAAGCAGGCCATGTAATCACCAAGTTGTGGTTTCTTGGCCCATCTGACCGAACAAAAACTGTATCTTGAAGGATAATACCGGTGTTTTTTTTAAGTCTGTGCCAATCATCTAGGTTGCTCCTCTGCTTTACATTATTCCTGCCGGTGTAGACATCAGGCCTCGTATTCCCATCGTCAGAAGAAGCCATTTTACAATATAAAAACAACTTGAAAATTGCCCGAGCTAGATAATCCATCACAGTAAACACAAAAGCCTTAATTTGGTTTTGTCAAAGTTGCTGTTTTATTGTTATTTCATTGTGCCCGAGTTGAGGGTTTTCATATGAGTTCTTACTGCTTACCGACAATCACCTGACATGGGAAGAGAAATGGCTTGTACAGAAACTGAAAAATAAAAAATAACTGTATAACATATCGTATTATAATATGAGACATATTATAACTTTGAGACAATGAGGCCTGTCTTAGTAGGAGATGTGATGAAGGGTCCGAGGAGCAGCAGGAATTAATGAGACTTCCTAACAACACATACTGTACGCACTGGACCGAAGGAACAGAGAAATCACAGATCAGCAGAAAAATCTATCATTTTCTGTTTGAAAGCGAAGGTAGTTTTACAGGAGGAAGAAGCAGGGTCAAAACAAGTTTACACCATTTCACAAGAGACAGATTTCCAGCTTCGCAAAATAATTAGGACTAAATCATACAACAGATTTGAACATGGTCGTTGTGATTATATGATTATGAACAAAAGCGGAGTGCTGGACCACAACAGTTCCTGAATCCTCGGCGCTTCAGGAACTGAGCCAAAGTTTTCCACCAGCAGTAAATTGATCCGAGTCATTCTCACTAATACACTCACACAGAGAACAATGTAGGAATGATTGCAATATGTGATTTGATTGCAATATGTTTGTGTTGGAAACGAAATGCTGATAATTAGTCTCTCCTGGCAGTACTTTATCTCCGCCCATCTGTTCCATTTGGCATCCCTCCACCAACCAGGAGCCTGTCGTTGCTCGGTCCCCGCGATTTGACAAATCGAAAAGTGTTTGCACGCAAGCAACAGTGCTGAAAGTCACCCAAGCGGGTGTCGGGGGAGAGGGTCCCCTGGCGAGGGCTTCGGTAGCAGGACAGCTAGCCAAAATGGACAGACGGACAGACAGACTGACTGGTTGTGTTCAGATAGATAATTAGCGGAGATGCCGACACTTTGGCCGTTTAGAAAACTGTAGGAGGGAGGAAGATGGTGGGAATGTGTGATAGAGAAAGAAACTGAAGAAGACGCAATATACAAAGATCTACCATCCTTGTATGGGCAAAAAAAAAGGGCGGAAAATCAAGTCCGCTCTTGGCATGTTAGACATCTATAGTGGGTTGTAGAATGTCACTTTGTGAGCAATATAACTGGCTGGCTAACATCTTCCTGTCCTGGCACTAAGGCCTCTAGCATTGTAATTACCGGAAAGCCCTGTTCTTTTATATATTTTAGTACATAGAACGCCAAAACCAAGTAATGTTTTATTGAAGGGCTACTTCAATAAAATAATTGAGCTTCTTTCCATTACTATTACCGAGTACTCTGGGATTTCAATATTCACGTGTGCTGTCCATTCCTCGCTCTCGCCCATGATTTTATCAATCTTATTGAGTCTTCCAATTCGGTACAGTCTGATAAAAGTGCCACTCACTCCAAACGGCCATACGCTTGATTGAGTGCTCTTCCATGTTTTTCTCCAAATCATGCAGTTTTAGACCATGTCTGTGTATCCAACCATGAGGCCATTGTTTTTAATGTTTTATTTTCCACCCCCATTTCCAGGCCTTGTACACCCATCTGTTCACGTGTCTCACATCCTCAACTTCTCCTCTGCCTCTAAATTCTGTGAGGCCTTCACTCCTACCTCCTAGACCTTCCAAGCTACCTCAGCATCCCGCTAAGAGTTTATAAAATATAAATATATAAAAATGCATAATTAATGACAGTGCTTTTCATGTAAACACAAGAGATTTTAGTTTTGAAGATTGTGCCATTGTGCCAGACTGAGTAGAAAGCAAAAAAAATGGATGGTTTAAGGGTTTGGTACACGAGTGTCAGGTTTTGGTCGTTGTGTCTCACGTCCAAAAGTTCAAGTTACAAAACGTTGTAACTTTGGTGCTATGAGGGCTTTCACCAAACGGCAACAAAACAGCAGATGATACAACTCGGAAATACTGCAGGTTAAACCAGCACCTCTCATTCAGTCTGGTCTTGTGGACTGGAAAATGGTGGTATTTATGTCTCAGCAAGTGGTGAAAAACAGCAGACCATATTCACTGTGACTGGGTTAATATATAATCAGTCTCACTCTTCCAAAATGGATAATGCTAGTATCTTGGTTCAATGCATTCCAGGGGGTATTTTGTGATTTGTACTCCTTCAGTTAGCGATCTCCTACGTTTAGAGGAAATCCCCAGAATGCATTTTGATAACCAGCAGAGGAGAGATGTGACCTTGTTGCTTCCAATCAAAGGTAGATGTGTGGGCATATTAATATAGCTAGCCAGCCAACCAGTTTGTGTGTGTCTAGGATCGTGGCCACTTACGCAAAACGTGTCTGCAATGCATTCTGGTCTATTGAGGCTGCTGTCAGTGGAGGTATTGATATCTCTGCCTCTTCTATGATGGATTTCTCCCTGTGTGATTGTTAAACATCTGTGCAAAATGGCAACTCTAGAAAGAAGCCCTTGTTCTTGACATGATGTCATCTACTTTTGACCAAAATACACTACCACACAACCAAATGGACACGGGAATGCAAGGGGCATCTCCAAGAGCTGTTTTTTTTAACAGTGGCCAAGGCTGTCCTTTAAATATCTTACTTGAGATGTGGCAGTCGGACAAAACACACCGTTGTTAAGACCTCTGTAGCTGTACTAAAGACACAAAGGCGCTATAACTATTTAAAGACCTTTCAAAGCCTTGAATTTGGATAACTCGATTTTCTTAAGACTTAAGACTTGTAGGACATGTAGACATCATGTAGCATGTGCTGACACCAGCTTATATAGGCTAAACTAAGACTTCAGCGAGCCAGTCATGTGATGGCTTGGCACCAGTCCAGACCAGAGCTGATGATACCAGGATATTGCTGAAGGTCATATCAACCATATACATTGTCTGAAAAAGTGAAATGACTTTGAATTTCGACTGACTATGACTATGTCTTCTTCTACTGTCACCTCTTGACCAGGTTTTGAGAGCTGGAGGACTGTAATCTCTCATCTCTCTTTCTCTCCATCTCTCATTTCTTCTGTCCATTCTTTGCTTCTCTCCTCTTCTCATCCTCTCCCCTTTCCTCCTTTTTGAATCTTGTCACTGATCTCCTTCGATCTGTCCTCGTGTTCTTTTCTCAGGCCTTCTGCTCTCCTCTCCATTCTCTCTATTTGCTTTAGAAATACCTCACCCAGCTTTCACAATCACATGTTTACATTTCTCTCTCTCTCTCTCTCTCTCCCTCTCTCCTCCCCCAATGGCTACATTTATTGCGAATGCTAAATTCAGCTTGTGATATTGAAAAGTTTAATTTAATTTCACTTCGTTCCGAAAGCCTGCTGTATCAAATATCAAATCAAGCGCTCCCATGAACATCCATGGCAAGTCACCGTGAGCGCTGTCACCCATCAGTGCTCAGTGTGCAGCTCATTCACCTCCATTCACATACACCCGTCCATGTGACTACACCACCATGCACGAGCATCGCCCACAGTGAAACTCAACTGGCTACTAGCCGGAGCCACGACTGGTCCGGTACTGGCGCTTTACATAACTGAGGCTGGCTGAACTCTAAATTCATATTATACATGATGGTAAGTAGTATCAAACTTTTTTTGAACTAAAACTGTTTTTTGTTTCTATTGGTGGTTGTTTGCCACTCTGACTGGTCATAGGTTACCAACCGTTTTATTTCCCGCTATGTTAGAGCATCGAGAAGCATCACCAGCGTACAACAGACAAGGCTGCTGCAGTATTGGGTCCTTCCCCGTGACACACTGAGACATCTACACCAGACACAGTATTAGACATGTACCCTATCAGTCAGGCTCCTACAGACACAGCAAGTCCAAGGTACAGTCGTCTCCAATGTGTAAATACAGACCACAGACAATAAAGAAAGACTTGATGTAGAGACTTTCTACCTGCTGCTCTGACAGGTTTAAAAGTTGAAAACTGTCGATACATTCATTTATGCAAAGGAAACTCCCAGAGATAATTAATATGTGACTAATAATCGTGGTCACAATATTTGGAGAAATATTACCATTACTACACCAACTACACTCATTTCAATGCTCTATATTGAAACAGTTAATGTAGACCAAGCCTTTACATTTCTCTCTCTCTCTCCTTCATGTATTCATCTTTCACTTCACTCTCACCAACACACACACACACACACACACACACACACACACCTTCTATTCATTCTCTTTGACACAGCCTCTCTCCTCTGTTGTTTCTTCATTCCTGTCTCATTTTGTTTCTCCTGTGCTTCCTACTTTCCTCTCTCTCTCTCGCCTTCTCCTCTCTGTTCTCCCTCTCTCCGTTTTCTCTCTCTTTTCCCTGGCAGAGTAATATGATCTCCTCCATCAGGCCGACAGAGCCGTGAATCAAAAAACACACGAAGAGAAATATAGTACAAACCTTAACAGCCCCACCCCCCAGTACACCACCACCACCTCTCTCTCTCTCTCTCTCTCTCTCTCTCTCTCATCTACAACATCCCTACCCCCCCAACAAGCCTCCTCTCTCTCCGATCCCTACCCCCCATCTCTCTCTCTGTCTCTCTCTCTCTCTCTGCGTAGAGGTAGTGATACGTTAGCTACAGTGTACAGACCATTTATATTACATGTTATTTACTGGTTTCAAAAGCAGCAGGTTGGCAAACAGCTAGTAAAAGCATTACGGTCGAGCAGTTCAGTCAGTAAGCTCATAAAATCACAAGGCGGGTTTAAAAACCAGACTGAAAGTAAAGAATTAAAACCAGCCGGTGAAAGTGTGAGAGCAGCCATTGAGTTGCGTCAGTAAATGTGTGAAACGATAAGGTAGGTTGAAAACCAGCCTGTAAATGACTCGACAGCAGCCTGTAATATTAATACGGTATTCTATTCATCCGTGAAGGGACATCCTGGAGGTCAGAGGTCAGCTACAAAACAGCATCCCTGGAGCTGGTAGGGATTTGTTGCCTTGCTCAAGTGAGCTGCCCTACATTCAGCAGGATGAAAACCAGCATGTCAGTGATTCTACTGCCAGGAGTGTGGAAGCAGTCAGTCAGTTTGAGAGGACAGGGTAGGGTAGAGTAACCAGCCTGTCAATAATATCAGCCAGTAAGTCCAGGGGAAAACAGCTTGACCACACCAGCGAGTGACTACACTAGTATTAGTGTGAAATCTACGGCAAACATAGGCTAGCATTAAAAGGCAGCCTGTTAAAGCTGTTAAAGAGTAGAAGGTGGTCAATGAGAGACCAGTAAGGCAGGTCAGTCTAAGAAGGGCAGATGGGAGGTGATGTAGATATGTTGGTTTTTTACTACTACTACTTTACAAGCATGTTTAACTGAGCCAGGTCCTACGCTAGGTTTGGGTCCTGGACTGCTAAAGTTCAAGAACCCATCGTATGTATGGATATTAAATTATGTTATTTCCTATAGTCTTTCTTTCCCATCTCTCAGTCCTCGTGTGTGTGTGTGTGTGTGTGTGTGTGTGTGTGTGTGTGTGTGTGTGTGTGTGTGTGTGTGTGTGTGTGTGAAAACAGAAAACAGATTCAATATCAATCTAACACTACAGCATTGCAGAGGCACTGGCTATAACTTGCTAGAGCCTGACAGAAACACCTATTCAAATAGTCCTTACTATTTTAAAAGCTCTATTTTAACACTGATTTCTAAAAATAAATAGGATATTAAGATCAACAAAGCACAATTTTACATATCATTTTTTACTACCGGCTATTACACATTTTCTATCATCATACACAGTATGCTAGGATAGGAGCTCTCCCCGCACTCATCAGCTGGAGCCTAATTAAGCAATTAATTGACATTTAATCAGCAAGACTGGATCATTACATTACTAGCAACATACTCACACAGAGTAAAAAGCCTCGGTAGGTCCTCTAGAAAGAAAGACAGACAGACAGACAGACAGACGGCATCCTTCGGCCTGAGGACCTGGTTTCACTAATCCACCCTTCTGAAGTGCTCTTGAGCAAGACACTGATTCCCTAACAGCTCCAGAGGTGCTATTCTGTAGCTGACCCTGACCTCCCTGTAGAGGGGGGGCAAGAGAATGGAGAATTTCCCTACTGGGAGCAATTAAGCACCACAACACTGGTGCACAATCTAAAAGATGAGGTGTTTCATCATTTTATCATGAGGAAATAGAAGCATGTATTTTGCCTCTAAACATGTCTACTTAACTTCTCTAGCTGCACTCATTAGTTGGAGGCTAATTAAGCATTTAATCACCACATGATGAGCAGGCTAAGTTTGACTAAAGGTATCATTACATTACTGACACCTAGCCTCATCAAGCGCTCTCATGAATGGATATGATAGACAGGAGAGAGGTGAACAGTCTCAGGGTAACTTAGCTGCACTCATTAGCTGGAGCCTAATTAAAACAATTACAATAACTAAGGCAAAAAAAAAAAACAATAATTATGTGAACAAACACATTATTTTCATCCCCAGGCATGAGGAAACAGAGCATATATTTTCCTGTTTTCCTTCCTCACCTTGTTGGTCCCGAAGGCCGGGTCCGGGTAGGAGAACTGCCCCAGCCTGGTGTGGTCTGACGCGGCCAGCGGCTGAGGAGGAGGCGGGTAAACTCTCACATCCATGACTCAAATACATCCACTTCTCCTCCTTTTCTTCTCCTCTTTTACTCTTAACTTCGAGTCACACGCAGGACAGGTCCTTTGATGTTGGAAAGAGCCTCCGAAATACTTTTTTTTTGTGTGTAAGTTTGCGAACGGATAAGATTTTCAACGTATAATAAGACAGAAACTAAATCGGAAGACTTAACAAGATGCTGTTAGGGACCAGTACATATGTCGTTTTTAAACTAATAAGTCGTCAGAATAAGCTTAAAAGAAGCTGAAACCTAAGTTTTCCCGGATGCTCTCCTCTCCACACTGGCTCTCTCGCGCCGGTAACGGCAGCTTCGAGGATAAAACTTCCCGGTATACGCACTTCTCTGAGACCAGTCCAGGAGCCAAGGGAGGCAGCGAGTGACTTTAAAAATAGTATAGTTGTTTTTTTTCCCGTCGGTATCCTTCGTCGGTATCCGTCTCCAGTAGTTGCGTAATTCGGACAGAGAACGTTAGTCGCTGTTTGTCCCCGGTTGGGACTCTGTGTGTTTAGCGGTCGGTTCCTCCACTGCTGTTGGGAGCTCTGGTACCTCGCGGACAATTCATACAAAGAGCAACGTCAAGCTAGCCAGAGTTAGCCAAGACAAGTCCGGAAACGGGTTATTTTGCCTTCAAAATGAAACCGCTATATTTGACACTTTGAAAAAGAAAGCAGAATAAGCCATGGGATGTATAGAGCATCAAAACTGTATACACTGCTGAGTGGAGTTATTATATTAAACACGGAGTGAAGCTAAAGATGTAGCTAAGATGTGTTACTTAAAAATCATTGCAGCAGATGTTCGTCAAAGGGTGTTTTACTTTGAAAATAAATACCGGAAGTTGTGTTTCTCATTATGGTTGGTTTGATGCTGGTGATACAAAGCACCATGAGGAGCAGGACGGGAGGACGCGCTCCATCTAGAGGGGGAGCATGAGTGTCAAAACTGAAATCCTCAAAGGGCTATTGTAAATGCTATTTGTATGTGTGAACGAGTATTTTATTTATTTATTTGTTTGTTTGTTTGTTTGCTCTTATTTTTCGGCTTCATTCTTTAAAAAGAACATGTATTTATTATTTTTCTTTCTCATTTCCCCTTGTTCGTTTTTAAAACCACAGGGAAGGAAAGTTCTCTAGAAATAATATTTATTACTATTCATTTATCTTATATTTGTTTGTTTGTTTGCATGCGTATTTGTTTGTTTTGAACGCTTATCTTTGACCGGTTGTCCATTCTTAGTCCCACAGGTGTTGGAGTGGGGCGGGGGATCGGGTCGGTGTTGGGGTGTATAGGTGACTGGGTGGGAGGATTGGGTTTTATCATTTAGGCTTTGTTTTTTTTCCTCACTTGGAATGTGTTTTAAGAATGTATATTGATTTCTCGATGTCATTCAATAAAATGTCCCGACAACTGCGCAACCATAAAAAAAGTGACTTGATTCAGGCTCACAAAACGACAACAGGCCAGGCATTACACTGAATAGCTGTGTCAAAATGGTGGCTAACAAGGTAACACTAGTTCCCCTAGTAACATTCCAGCAGTCCAATTCTGAAAAGGGCACAGTTACTTTTCACCTTGCGGCACTAAAAACACTCAAAACCCACCAAAAACAACCTGGGATAATATATGCCCAGGGTATACTAGGGTTCCACACAAACAGGAAACACAAAATTCATATCTTACCACGCCACTTAACAAAGAAATAGTTGGGATTACAGTCAATAAAGCTATTGCAATTGTTTCATGTGTATTTACCGTTTTACTTCATAAGCCAGAAACTGTTTTGCCAATTTGATTCTTATCTGTGTCCTTTTTTGCCTCCAGTTATCGTTGCACAATCAATAGGGGACCAGCTTTCTTTATCCGTAATTAACTAATTAATTGTGTGAATCCAGCAAAAGTTATGCCAGCTTGCGTAGGAAGAGACAGAGGAAGTGAATCCAGAAACCAGAGAAATGCCATTCAAACTTGCAGCTGCCTTGACTTGCTCCGTAGAGAATCAACTGGCAAAGACGGGTGCATCCCTTGTGATACAGAAGTAATACCATAAAATTCAATACTTTCACAATAAAGTCACAATTGATTGAAGCTGCAAGTAGGTGATATTTTATGCTGGTATTCAAGAGTATTACAAAAAAGTATTTGCTGTTCCCCCAGAATTTTATTCTTGTCCTGGAGGGAGAAAAAAAAACAAATTGCAAATGTGCAAATGAATGCAAATGTTTTCCTAATTTAAAACACTTCACCAGTGAAATGCAGCTGCAATGGAAATGGATGCTGTAACATTACAATCGATAACCACGTCTACTCAGTAGCCTTTCAGTGCGTTTGACCCACAGGAGCCAGAGCGTAACGTGGATCTCCATCCTGAGCACGAACGCAGCTAACGATGCGTCGACGTGCCTCTCTTTTTCGCAGTCAAATAAGTAAAGCTGCAAGGCCTTAGTTTAATCTAGCGAAAAGAATAGCTGCCACATTCACTAGCCAGAACAGAGCAGTCTCCTTGGACCGATCCTAACATCGCACATATGTATGAGGGAGATCACAGAGAAGACAAACGGGACACGTGCATCTCAATATCATCTCAACACGGTTCGAGCGATGTGTAAAACTGTTTGAAAATTGATTAAAGTCATCGAACTGGATTGAGGAGAAGAGAGAGTGTGTGTGTGAGTGAGAGAGCGAGAGAGAGAGAGAGAGAGAGAAAATGCCACTAGAAACCAAACCAGCAGACTGAGTGTTGCTGTCTGTCTGCAGTCTGGGTGACATTTAATGACACAACAACACACTTCACACAATTACACACACACATACGGGCTCACACAATTGCACACGATATGAACGCACAGATGCTCTTTCACACACACACACACACACACACACACACGTAAAGAGACACACAGCCTGCAAAAATACATGCACGCACTCACACGCAGTACTTAGGCATGCGCATTCTCGCACGCACACACACACACACACACATACATGCACGCGCACATACATGTCCATACACACCCAGTCAAGCTGTCTAACACGCCCACACGCATATTGTATACACACACACACACACACACACACACACACATGAAATCATGCACACACAAAACACACACATACCAGTACACAACAAATTCACATACACAATACACATTCTGCACATGCACTTTCACACCCAAATAGGTTTTACACAATGCATTCTCTCTCTCATACACACACACACACACACACACACCATCCAGCCCACGCATACTTAGCATACATACATACATACAGTGTGTGATTCACCCATCCCCCACACACACACATACATATATCCACCCCTGCATCCCCCATGAAAAAGGCATAATTCACTCCCACATTCTCCTCCCCCACACACACACATCCTCTCTATAAAACTCAAACACACACACACACACACACACAGTAAACCGCATGCAAATATGCATTAAACTCATCATGATATATACTCACATGCATGTTTACACACAAAAGTACACACACACACACACAACTGCACACATAGACACAGTAAGCCTATTCTGTACTATATATGCTAATGCGACGACACACAAAAACACATTCACATGCAAACAAACACTCTCTCTCTCTCTCTCTCTCTCTCCCTCTCTCTCTCTCTCTCTCTCTCTCTCTCCACCACAGACAGTTCTCCCATGCAGGCTTTCCAACATTTCTGATGGGGTGAAATTCTGATGTACTGTAGTTTGAATGATGTGTGTCTCCTCGTGCCGGGGATTACATTATAGATTCATAGCTAGCACTCCACTCCTTGGAGGAAAACGGCGAGCCCTTTAGGTACATGGCTATCCAGAATGGGATAAGGGTGCAAAAAAAACAAGGGAAAAAATACAAGGAAAGAATCGTCAAAAAGGAATTCATTCAGCGATGACTGGGCCTGAGAATTACATGAAACTGCTGAAGAGAAAAACCTGAAATATTAAAAAAAAACAGAAGTAATGTGAGATTTCCCAGATTTCATATTATTTCATATTACAAGATTTCAGAATAGTTGTCAAACACTGCAGTTACACACATGAAGCAGTGTAATAACAACAATAACAATATTAACAATAATAATAATAATAATGATAAGAAGAAGAAGAAGAAGAAGAATAACACAAACAACAAAAATAACAATAATAACAATCATAATAATATAGCAGTGAAAATTCTGGCATAAAGGCTGGATTGAAAGTGTGTGGAACAGTAAATACCCAAACTTCTTTTATTACATTCATATTAACCAATAGGATCTACTGGTACATCTATTCTATTCGATCTATTCCTTCACTCTTCCTTGTGCTGTTTTGGGAGAGCAACTATGCACAAACGTGATTGGCTGTTCGAGGGAGGAGGGGTGGATGAGTATGAGTGAAGTTATGTATGAGCTAAATAAGGAAGAGAATAGGGAGCTGGAGCAGAAGTTACCCAACACCGCCAACACTGGCTACCTAGCAGCTAGGTGGCTAGCGTGTTTTTCCATAGACGCAGGGAAACACGTCTTATATCAACTAAACTAAGCAATAGATTGTGATTGTGGTACTCACAGTTACATAAAGAAAATACCAGACACATGCATTTTTGGAATATGACTTTAAACAGTGTATGTATTTTATGACTTTGTGTCAATAAACTTTTTTCGAAAGAAAAAAGATGATAACTTATAAGTGCAGTTACAGAACTACATTTCCCATGACCTCTCTTCACTGTAAGAAGTGTAACAGCTGCAATATTTTCATGGTGCAATGTTAGCTAGTTAGTTCACTAGCAAGCTAAATGATGTCACTTCTACACCAAGATCACCAAGATCACTTCTACTACCAATCAAAATGTTAGTTTTGCATGGAATTCCATTGACTTCCTTGATTTCCACTGAAATGAGTAAAGATCATTTCAGTCTATAATATATATCAGAATGGCAACCGTACGGTTTCGTAGTTTGCTTACATCATGTAATCTGAAAAGCACTGGAATAGACAGGAGTGAACCAGAACCGGGGGGGGGGGTGACATTGACCCTGCTCCCCGTTTTGCTGTAATCTGCAGCCCATGTTGGATGGTGGTCGGTGCAGCGTAGCGTGCTGAAGCAGCTCCGCGGGACCGGCCTCCGCCGTCTGCTGCTTGTCTAGGAAAAAAAAGGAATTAGAAAAGCCTGTAAAGATTTCTCACAGCACTTGTAAACGAACCGCAGCTAGCCAGCAAATGCATAGCTACAAAAAAACTTTTGAACTCCCTCATCTGGGTTCAGATCCTCTCAAACAAGTGTTATATTTAGGGCTTTGTGTTTTGGTCCATATGGGCATTTAGCATGTGGCGCTAACTAACTGTCATTTGATCTTTTTTCTAAAAAAATAAAATGCAAAGTCTCACTAGTTTCTGTTTTCTCCACTTTGTCTGCGGTCCTGATTACAATAAGGAGAGCGGCAGATATATGTCCTGCCACCATGGTACCTGGTATGCAGGACATTATGTCAGCATGGGTGCAGCTGCCTGTCTGTCTGTCTGTCTGTGTTAGAAATACATGCTTATTAAAGCATTATGAATGACCTCATGATTATGTTTCAGATATTGTGGTGATTAAAGCAGGGAATCGTGTTTGAATCCTGCCTGTAAATAGTGAGATGCTGTTTGGAGTGACTGACGTTCTCGTTGCCCCTGTGTTTTTTGCCTCTTTAACAAATGCAATTGGGCTAATTCACCAACAACAGACAGAACCGTTATTACCCAACCAGAAGGAATTACAATCAAAATACCAAGCAAGATCCTGATCCTGTTATATTTTGTGCTTTTTCTATTATATCTCTTGTGTTTTTTTAAATGATGTCTGTTAATATTGTCCTTAGCATTAGCGTAAGGTGTCGGTGAGACATAGGAATTTCATTGCCAACTTTTGCTTCTTGTGAATGTTTGTGCATATGACAATAAAAAACCTTGAACCTTGAACCTTGTTATCTTTCAAACATGGATCATTAGTGACTGGCAAGAAGCAACAGACTGGGACAAATACTGTATTTCCCGGACTGTATTGACACGATCACATGGTAGTAGTGACATCATTAGCCCAGGGTAGCTAGCAAGCTTTCCTTTAAAATGCAGTTTTTTGTGGCCACATCGTCAAAGCCCACATTACCTAAATCTCCCTCCTCTTCTCTTGAGTGTAGCTTTAAGCAATTACGTAAGAGAGGGGGTGCATTGTATAACCCCCCTACAGCATGACCTCTAGCATGACCTCTAGCATGACCTCTAGCATCGCTTTTATACAAGATTTACAAGATTTGCAAGGTTTGGGTTAAATTTGACAATAATAAGCAATAAACATCCATACTTGCTTACTTCCATGCAATGCACAAGTTTGTGTATTGTGGTCATAAGTGCTCAGGAACGCCTCTCGTCCAATCACAATGCGTCGTTGGGAACAAATGTAATATATGCTACAGGCTCTTCCCCCGCAAAATTGGGAAAAATTTAATTTCACTATAATTTAATTCACTAGTAATGTTCCCGGTTAGAGAATGTATAAGAATGAGTATCGCAATCAAAGGCTTCACTCTCACCTCTGTTATCTCTCTATGTACAGTGTAGGCAGACAGGCAATTCAAAACTAGGAAAGGAAAGGCAAAAAAGGGGGAAGGTGGAGTGAGGTGGAGGTAGAGCCAGGAAGGAAAGGAAAGGAAAGGAAAGGAAAGGAAAGGAAAGGCGTGAAGGGGGAAGGGGGAAGGTGGAGGGGAGGAGAAACAAAGAGACAAGGGGTGATAAAGGGAGGGGAGGGAGAAAAGAGCAGGAGAAGCTCCGAGAGTGAAAAGAGAGACAAACAACGTATTTATTATTAACTTTTACGACCCTTGTACAAACCCACATAGTCTCTCTCTCCCTCTCTCTGTCTCTCTCTAGACATTGTCCTCATTCTCATTTCTGATTTCCCTTATCGCTCTAACTTGCAACACACACACACACACACACACACACACACACACACACACACACAGTATAGCTCCTATGATCTGACAATCTCGTATTCGATGAATGTCAAGTCCACTGAATTCATTTGCACATTTTTAGCTGAGGGTCGATGCATCATTCAAGGCTATTTTTCCCCGCTGTCACTGTTTTACACCCAATCTCATCATTATTTCATACTAGGCTATTTATTATGCCACTGTACTGCATACACACACACACACACACACACACACACATACAGCCATACACGCACATGCAGTGGTAGACATTGCTGAAAGGTACAAGAGAGACTGAATTATTGTACTCAACATAAAGAATTTGAGGTCGTGGCCTTTTTCATTTTGTACTTGCTGAATGAAAAAACCTCCGATACTACCTGAAATTGTTTCCCGTTTAGTTTTTGACCGGGCGTAAAGGAAGGGCTTGTGAATACGGTCGACTCATGCTTGAACCTTCCCTGGGCCTTCGCAATGCCGCCATATAAATAAATGTGCATAATGACAGCAAACCCCGAAGTGTCTACATCTGCTAACAACCGTCCACTTGTGTGAAGGCTACCAGAGCTGAGGTTGGGCCAGTCCACGGCAATGCAGGATTAAAGGTGCCGTGCGTCGTATTTTGACATCAATAAATCATCACCGCATTCATTTTGTGTGATTACCGTAAACAAATGACACCATCGCTGAGAACATTGGCAGCCTCTACCGGCCTCTACTCTGCGTTTTACATCGTGTGCCACCGGGTCTGATTTGGAGGGAAATCTGCTGGATTGCTTTACGGCACAAAACAGGAAGAGGGCGCTGTTCTTCCAAAAGGAGCTAAAGCTATCAGAGTTTCTGGCAACAGAACATGGTGGAAGGAGAGAAAGGAAGATGGAAATATCACTTCCAACATGTTGATCCTCTTCAGTAAAGACACAGATGCCTGGCAAAGGGGTTTATAAGAAATGTAGTAGAATTGTGGCGCGAGATAGAGGCTACCGATCGTCTCCACCATGATCTCGTTTGTTTACGTGAAATATACCAAGGTATCACAATTAATTTGACAGTGATATATGTTCAAATATGCTACATATAGCACCTTTGCCGACAAAAGTGGGAATGAGAATTTCCAATGTTGTCTTTATGTATTCTCAAAATCCATCCATCTCCTGTGTTGTGATAGCAGAATGTGCTGCATGTGGTTGGTAACCTGCTAATGATAGCATGGTAGGGTTCAGAGTCCAGAGTCTGTGCATTCTGTACACAGATAACATCGCACTATCATAGCACCAGTTTCTCCAAGTCATTGTATCTGCCATGACATGTCATCATAACGGCAATATCCCTCTAGAGGGCAAAAGAATCTGCAGTCAATAGGAGAGACATTCCCTGTACAGTTTGCTGTGAATTGCCCAGATACGACTTGTCAGAGCTTTGTTATAGTGGCTATGAGAAGTATTCACCTATTCTTTTTTTCTATTGGAATTCTACACTTTCAGTATTCTTTCCACTTTAATAGAAAGTGTGCTGTGTCAATTTTAGACCAAAAATGATTGATTAGGTAAAATCAAATGGCTATGGCACGATCTAGGTAACACTAAATCTGCATGAAATGTGCCACCTTCTACAGAGGGCCTTGGTGTGAATGTTTTTTTTGCAGGGGAGGTGGAGGGGAAGTCACTGGCATGGGATAAAACTGATATATGCTCTCAGAAGCAGCACTGTCTCTAGCTGTGAGCGAGATCCACGCAGATCCAGGTCTCAACGTCCTCAACATCAAAAACGCACAGGCAATAACTCCAGACAGACAGAGGTGGGCTGGTACAAGGTTGCCGCAGCCTTCACCGGGAACCAGCGAAGAGCCCAGAGGGCAGATCGATCGCTAATGCACGGGAAGGCTCTTTCAGCCGAAAGTGTGATGACGGACCCTCTGTCCCGGTCCAGCTGACGTCCTCGGATTCAGCAGCATTTCTGTCTGACTGAGAGGAAGAGATGATGCTATGGACGATGCCATGTATTTAAAATCACTGTGTGTGTGTGTGTGTGCAAGTCTACAGCTGTTACATTATATATATATATAAGTTAAGTTTAAGTTAAGTTAAGTATAAGTTTCCTATTCAAAATCATTCTTCACACTACAGGAGCTGCTTTAATGGCTAGCTTATGCTTGTGTCAAACGCTAGCAGCTCCTTAGTTTGACCATTTGAGTGCCCATTTACTGATAGGGCAAGCAAGCCTCCAAACCGTTCATTTAGAGAGAGCTGCCCGCGAGATGTTAGCTAGAGATGAGATGGAAACAAAGGTTATGGACCTGAAAAAAAAGAAGAAATGGAGACGCTTTTCCACAACCAATCACGTGATATTTAAGACCAGTTCCAGACGATCGGTGGATTTGACAAATTCGTCCAGCGAGCCCGTTCACACCGTGGAGTCTGAAGCCAATGCAGCATCACGTGAGAGCAAGAAAGAAAATGCGGGAACAAACAATTTCGTCTGGCGCTCTCATACAAAGCAATTAACTTGGGGAAAAAGCCAAGTAAAGGAAGCATTCATCAAATTTGAGTCTCACCCCCAGAGCCAATACATCTAGAAATGTATCGAGCCATAAATGTAATGTATGATAACCCTCAGCATCCCATAATAGAAACAGCTGAGCCAAACATTCTCAGTTTTATCGTAGGTTAGCTTTAACCTTTATCACATCCAGCTGCTTTTATCAATAAAGTCAGTGGGAACCCGAGTGTGAATGCCGTATGATACCACTCAAAATGAATGCACTCTTGGTTCTGCATCCACAAATTGCACGTATCAACATTATACTCACAACATATATAACCTTAGGGCTTTATTTCTTTCTTTTTCTTTTTGAAGCGCCTATACATTTACTAGGAAACTGACCCCGGTGGCCTTCAAATGCAACGCGCCCACACTCAGGCTAGTAGCTGCGAGTGAAAATCAGGGGTTTTAATAAGAGACCAGAAAGTTCACTGAGGTTTCAAATAGTAGATTATTTATTATGTCGTCCAAATATACATGGAAACCTTTAACGGTACCGACACTTTCAACAAAGGGAGGAAAGCAACTGCTACATGAACATGCCTTTTACACCTCCCTCTATCGGGGAAGAAATATTGAAGACAAAATGAACTAGAAGGCAAACGTGCTTAATTACGGATTAAACAAAAACATTAAACAGATTATTTAATTTAGCACTTTCGATCATTTTGAACATCCGCCCCAGAGTCACATCAGTGGACAAACAACTCTCCAATCAACGCTTGTCAACGCTGAAAAATCGATACTTATTAACACTTAAAATCTGCAGCCCATAATCCAAAACGTGTCGCTTAGAACCGCAGACGTGGACCGACGCAAAACTGCAATTCAGTTCCATCGGCCGAATCGATTTGACTCGTCGGCTTCAAAGAATCGTTCAAATGAACAATTGATTTCACGAGTCGACCCCATCGTTACGCCGGAGCACCCTGGCTGATTTTGAAGCCGCATTGCGTCACACGCGTAACGACGTAATCTTTCAGTTGTAAACAGATGATTAGGCGAGGACGTGCTCTCACACACTTTGTGATATTGCTGATTTTATCCTGCTGACATCACAATCGCTCTCATCTCGCGGGAACTCACACGATTTGACGTGAATTGGTACACATTAGTAGCTGCGCCGAAAACAAAGAAAACACAAAAAGATAATTTGGTTAAAGAGAGACCCGTTCAGCTTCAGGTGGAGGTGAGTAGGCTTGAGTAAGGGTTCAGCCTTGCCCAAGGGCACTTCAACAGGATACATGGCTGTTGGTGGGATCAAACATGAGAACCTCAGATAACCATTACACTATAGGGACACCAAACGCCTGTAACCTCCAATCAGAATGAAATGGAAAGAGAGAAAGAGACTGAAAGAAAGATAATGATTTCTATGACTAGATTGATTGATTGGTTGATTGATTGTTTGATTGATTGAGTGTATGTGTGTGTATTTGAGCGAGAGACTTAGTGAAAGTTGGAGAGAGAAAGGGGGAGAGAGAAAAGAGATAGTGCTGCCGACAGCCTGTCAGCTTGTATGTACAACAATGTGAGGACGAGGTCTACTCCGTTTTGACAGGTTGCCCTACACACACGCGCACACACACACACACACACACACACACACACACACACACACACACACACACACACACACACACACACACACACACACACACACACACACACAGAGCAATATAGAGAGAGAAAAAAACAAAGCATAAATTGGATCACATGGGTTCAAAATAATTGCTGGTTGTCAAGGAGACAGAGACGTAGGGAGGAGGACTCTTTTGTTTGGGAGTATTATGGGATGGGATTGATTAGAAGAAGTAGTGGACTAATCAAAAAAGGAGGAAAAAAACACAGAACTGAAAAACACACATCCTACTACATCCTTAAAGAGAAAATATCAAAACTGATATAACAATCCATCCATAGCAACCACTTGATTTCATGGCTTCCAAAGGTATTATATATTATATATTATATATATTATATATATTTATACATATTTAAAACACATCAAAATGCGTTTGATTCTCTATAATATGTTTTTGAGAGTTTTCTACATTTCATCGAGAATGCATGTAGTGCGGTCTCATCCTAGTAAGAAAAGCCGCTGCCATTTGCTTAAATGTTTGACACTCGATTGTGCAAACTGGTTTTCAGCTAATTTTTTATGCCATGAAGGGTCTATGTGAGAATCGAATGATGCAGACTACAGGACAAATTTAAGTTCAGACAAACAAATGCTGTTATTTTAATGCGTGGCCAGCTGATGGCGTTGTTTAATTCATTTAATTCTCTGTCTGCACCGGTGGTGGTAACCCCTACTGGCCTGCAGGTGGTGCTGATGGACTCAGTATATGCAGTGAGATAGCACCCCATATGGCTATTATCACGAGCTTACCTCTCTTTCTGTAGAGGAATGTCTTTCAATAATAAACGCACACTGTTTCATCTGCAGGATTTCATGAAAAAAAATGTTTTTTTCCATGTACTTTGCAAACTCCTTGGGATTGGCTGCTTGTGTTCCCGTTCCTAGCTGTAGTTGTTGTTCAGAAGTATGTGAGGTGATTGTAAACACATTTGGTCAACTAGCTGATGAGGTGAGCTCTTGAATCTGGTAGCCATATTGGCTTACTTTGTGTTTCCTCAACAGATAACGATAGTCACTGGTGAAAATTAGCCTCATCTGGTTAGATTAGCAAGACTGTTAGCTAATGACATGTAACATATTTCTATTCCAAACTCTTTGCCGTCTCCATAAAAGGTGTTATCATAAAAGGTGTTAATATCCATGACTGTCCTAGAAAACGCTTTCGAAGACACACACAGCTGGCAAGCGCAAGTTAAGCTAGTTTTCACTACATTTTTCATTTTACAGTTTACAGTTTACATTACATTACAGTCATTTAGCAGACGCTTTTATCCAAAGTGACTTACAATAAGTGCATTCAACATAGGTAGGTAGAGAACTACTAGACACCAGAAATCGTAAGTGCATTTCCTTCCTAAACAAGCAACTAAGAGCATAACCACTGCTAAGGTAAAAGAGCAATAAGTTAGCTACCTACTTTTTATTTAAACAAATAAGTGAAGCAAATAAACAAGAGCTAAGACAAGTAAGTGAAGACAAATAAGCAAGTGCTAAGAGGAAGGGTCAGGGTAGCGAAGTGAAAGAAGTGGAATCACATCTCCAAACCAACTTTTTCATATGTTTAAAAGACAAAATTGGAATTGAATCTGAATATGAGACCAAATGACTTGAGCTGAATTGTGTTTGCAGTGTAACGGCCTTGTGGTGGGAATGTGGGCTGTAGCATCTCTATGCACATGAATTGGAATTAATTCAAATGCAGCAATTCAAATGAATTTTAAGAAAGAAAATTTCACTATATGAGTGCTTTCATACAACATTTCATACAAAGTGCAGGTTAAAAAAAACTGGCACTGGTGAATTTGCAGGCACAATATAAAAATAGGTCATAAGGCCTATAGGCTTATTAGTTTCATATTTCTAGAACCATACAAACTCGGCCCAGACTGGCCAGCATTTTCACTAATAATATTATTGGAGAGATTGAGCATCTTTAGTCTACTACAGGGCTATTTAATATGACACTGTACACACCCACCCACCCACGCACACACACGCACACACGCGCACGTACACACACACACACACACACACACACACACACACACACACACACACACACACACACACACACACACACACACACACCTAACGCCTGAGTGCTCTAACACAATGACACAGAGAGATTGATTCAGGCTACTAAACAGGCCACATCCCTTCATGTTAAATAATGTCCTCTTCTCTTCTCTTCTCTTCTCTTCTCTTCTCTTCTCTTCTCTTCTCTTCTCTTCTCTTCTCAGTAATCAGATTATAATCTGTAGTTGGAGTCATCCAGTATTTTACAGGACTCATTTCTGATGTGACGCGAGCGAGTCGGTCAAAACGGAGTAACTTTCTTACTCCCACTAATCTATCAATGGACATTTGTTTGTTTGTTTGTTTATTTGTAATTAGATGGCTATCTCCTGTTATTATGGTACAGAAACAGAAAAACAAGGTCAGAGAGGCAGGGAAGGAGAGAGAGAGAGAGAGAGAGAGAGAGAGAGAGAGAGAGAGAGAGAGAGAGACAGAGAGAGAGAGAGAGAGAGCAAACAGGGAGAAATGGAGCGCAGCACATCAATCATCAGAGTGATTATTATGGCAGTTGTCATGGCAACATCCTCCCAACCCCCTCTTCCTCCTCTCCCTCTCTCTCTCAAATCAATTCAAATGCACTTTAATGTCATGGTACACGCAGTAAAGATAACTGTAGACAAATATGACAAACAATAACACAAAAACAGGCACGAAAGAGCCAGAGAAGTCCTTTCATGCCGTTTATTAAAAGTGCTTTGTGTAGCATTTTAACATCAGTAAATAATGACATCATTCATTTTGAGATATTGGTATAATTACAGCAAACAAATCAGACCATTGATGAGAAGACTGGCATTTTATTCTGCGTTTTACATCGTGTGCCACCAGGTCAGATTTGGAGGGTGAATCTGCTGGATTGCTTTACAGCGCAAAACAGGAAGAGGGCGCTGTTCTTCCAGACAGAGATGAGGAGATACAGCTTTCAGATTTTCTTGTAATGGCAGATGGTGGAAGGAGCGGAAAGACCGATAGGAAAATCACTCGAAAAACATGTTTATTCTCTTCAGTAAAAACAAAAGACGCCAGGGAGGGGGAGGGGTGACAAGAAGCAACAGGGGGTTGTGGGAAATATAGTCTTAATTTGAAGAAACACTAGCATTAACAACACCACTGGTGTGAGATAGAGGCTACCAATTGTCTCCACCATGGTCCCATTTGTTTACGGTAATTAAACTAAGGTAACTAAGGCATCACAATTCATTTGACAGTGATATCATGTATCCTTTTAAACGGGCTATGAAACACGGGTCATTTCCGGGTCGTCACCATTCAGACCAACAAGACCAGTGTCACCATATTTACATCAGTATATGTCACTGTATACTTCACTGCAGGGCCGAACAAGTAACTGTGTGATATCGCCATAGATAATTGAATCTGTTTTCTGTGTTGAATTAAACACTCAAATACATCTATCTATCCATCTACCTAGTTATATTTCCTTCTCTTTTCTTCAGCGTTGTGCATTCTGATTGGACAGTATGGCAGTGACTAAACGTCCTCAGCCTAAAAAGAAAAAAGAAAAAAAAAGACTGTGGTTGCCATGGCACCCAAATTAAATAAATTCTAATTGGCATTACAGCCTGGAGAGAGAGAGAGAGAGAGCAAAGGAGAGAGAGACATAGACCGATACAGAGGCAGACCAGACAGTCCTATTCTGGGTGTAATATATACTGTGTTGTGAGATGATGTGGTGTCTTTGACTTAAACACACGATGTTTTATTCATGCCAGCCTGCCAGTCACACACACCTAGCTGGTGTGTGTTTGTGTGTGGGGGTACGGATGTAGAAAAGTCCAAAAGTAAATAGAGGAAAGAACACAAGCTGGACAGAAAGAAAAGATGTTGAAATGATATTTAAAGGATTAGTGGTTGGTTGACATCTTTCTATAGTCCATTATGATTAGTGGTTGGTAGACATCTTTCTATAGTCCATTATGATTAGTGGTTGACATCTTTCTATAGTTCCATTGTGATTAGTGGTTGGTTGACATCTTTCTATAGTCCATTATGATTAGTGGTTGGTTGACATCTTTCTATAGTCCATGGTGATTAGTGGTTGGTTGACATCTTTCTATAGTCCATTGTGATTAGTGGTTGGTTGACATCTTTCTATAGTCCATTATGATTAGTGGTTGGTAGACATCTTTCTATAGTCCATTGTGATTAGTGGTTGACATCTTTCTATAGTCCATTGTGATTAGTGGTTGGTTGACATCTTTCTATAGTCCATTATGATTAGTGGTTGGTAGACATCTTTCTTGATGAGATAGTGTAGATTAGTGCAAATTCTGCTTCACCGTTATTCTAT
This sequence comes from Hoplostethus mediterraneus, assembly GCA_034670385.1. Lineage (NCBI taxonomy): Eukaryota > Metazoa > Chordata > Actinopteri > Trachichthyiformes > Trachichthyidae > Hoplostethus > Hoplostethus mediterraneus. The sequence continues at coordinate 2,211,523 of JAXDDW010000039.1, forward strand.
CATGCTGTGTTGAATGCTTCTTCCAGAATCTTGACCAAAACAAGAAACTTTGATCACATAACGCCTATTCTGTCCCTCTTGCACTCTCCCAATTCATGCCAGATGCGACTTTAATGTGCTTCTACTAACACATTAATTATTACATTGCACCATATATATAGCCACGCCCCCTCCAATCACAGGACACTGGCTACCAATTGGCCAAATATAGCTTTGCACAGTCTCAGTCATTGTTTGCAGGTTGCATGGTTGCTCTTGGTGTGTGCTAGTAGCATGGTTTCTGGTATATTGAGTCTTGAAGGTTGATATGTTGGCTTGTTAGCTAGCTTGTGAAGTTGAGTCGCTCACCTCCTTCTATTGGCTCTGCATGCATTTGCGCTGCTAAAGATCCTTTACTAATAATATGATGCTATATTGATCCCAGTAGAGAAATTCTCCTTTATCTTGCCCCCCCCTCTACATCTAGGTCAGGGTCTGCTACAGAATAGCACCTCTAGAGCTTGTCGGGAATCAGTGTCTTGCTCAAGAGCACTTTAGCAGGGCGGATAGTTGCCAACATGGATGCTTGAACCCTGGGCCTGCAGGTGAAGGGCAGCCTCCCTACTCTATATGCCACCTTGCTAGATTTGTGTGAATCGACATCAATCAATCCGTTGTGTTGGACGGATGTCGTCAGGCTGCTGGTTGTGTTGCTGCCAAAGCAGAGCGCCCGGTTTCTTAATAACCTGAAGAAATATTAACAGATAAATAAGGGATGGGCTATAGCATCATTTCATTAGTCTCTTTGTTCGCTGACTCTGTCGTTCCATGCCCATCTCTGTCACCCCACCCTCCATTTCTCTCTATTTCAATCTCTCTCTCTCTCTCTCTCTCTCTCTCTCTCTCTCTCTCTCTCTCTCTCTCTGTATAGCTGAATTCCAGCCTGTACTAATATTACCCCACAACACATTTGCAGAAAACAATGAAAGAAAGAAAAATGAAAAAATAAATATATATATATATTTCAGCTTTTTCAGTTCTGCCCCCCCCCCTCATCTTTTTCATCATGTGTTTTCTATTTTCTGGACAGGAATGAGGAGATCGATGCAGGCTGATGGGAACATATAATGGCACTGTTAAGAAAGGTGTGTGCCTGTCTGTGTGTGTGTGTGTGTGTGTGTGTGTGTGTGTGTGTGTGTGTGTGCGTGCGTGTGTGCGTGCGTGTGTGTGTAATTAACTTCATGAAGGTTGCCCTGTCAAAGCCAAACCACTGGTCTTGAGATCAGATTTGATCTTAAAAGTGTGTGTAGGTGGTAAAGCCACGTCAGTGTTGTTATCTAAACCTTGATGTGAAAATGTGCGTGTGTGGACGAGGGTAGATTACTGTAATTATTGTATTTTCTGTAAATTGTGTTACATGACCAACAGTGTGTCTTTGTATTTGGTTCCCTCAAAACACAAAAATGACAAGAAAATTTAGGAAAATCCCCAAATCAAACCTCTCAAGTAAAAGAGACACAATTGATGTCAAAATATGAATTCATTTTTGTCCAGAAATACAAAATAATGATAATAATTCTCAATAAGAATACACTATAGAAATACACCAAGTTTTTGGTAGCTTGTCCTACACTATGTTGTGTAGTGGTAGTAGGCTCCATGCTAACACTTTAGCATGCACTATGTTGAGTGATAGTAGGCTCCACGCTAACACTTTAGCATGCACTATGTTGAGTGATAGTAGGCTCCACGTTTAGCTATGTTTATCACAATGTTTATCACTCAACATAGAGTATGCTAAAGTGTTAGCATGGAGCACTGGAACCAATGATCTATTGGTATCTATGTTCTCTTCACTTAACAGGTAAGTTGACCAACGGGCCAAAATCTCCCCAAACTGTAATACTTGAATGAAACGTGGGAATCGTCTGCATTGTACCTCCCCGATCTCCAGGTTAAGACACGCCTGAAGGAAGAGGGAGGCCAGTAAAGTATAGAAATAATACACATTCTGCAGTATTTCATGTACAGCAGACTGCATTGCAAAGTAGTAGCCTCGGTGGATGACATTTAGCTAAGTTTAGGATGTGTAGGGGCTCTCTCTTTCTCTCCATCTCTCACTAGCTTTCCATCTCTTTCTATCTCAATCTTCCTATCTCTTTCTATCTCTCTCTCTCTCTCTCTCTCTCTCTCTCTCTCTCTCTCTCTCTCTGTATTTTCTGGGTCTGTGCTCTGACACAATTACACTTCAGCTCCTATCAACTCTCTGGATGCTCCACTGCACCCCAGGAATGGACACACACACACACACACACACACACACACACACACACAACACACACACACACACACACACACACAAACACCAGGGGTCTTACACACACTTCCCTACACCCATGAGGGTAGAATATATATTTCATGTTTATTTAGTCATGTTATTCAGACTACAAATAGAACTTTAAAATAGCTTTAAAATGTGTCTTTTTTTGTAAAGCCTAATGAAAAAACACTGAACTACAAATAACCTTTGAACCAGATTTGACTAAAAAGATATTAGGATGAAACTCGGTTGATACCCACAGAGAAATTACATTTAAATAAAAATGACTACATTTTTTTTGTATCCACAGGACATTAATAACTAACTAAATAAGCATCATTCAACCAGATCTGATTCAAGTACGCTCAAGTTCATATTCACATATTCAATATCCACTATTGTCCCTATAACCATGGTTATTGCTGGGTGGGTTTGCACCTCTCCTAACCCTTCCTTCTCTTCTTCCTCCTCCCGTTTTCAGCAACATTCACCCCCTATACCTCCTTCATCTCAACCACCTCCTCCTCCTCCTCCTCCTCCTTCTCTTCTTTCTTCCTCATCCCCCAATCTCTCTCTATTGTGCTGTGGTCACTCAGGAGTTAATGATGTCTGTCCTAATGTGACCTGGGCCATGGGTACAATGGACACACACACACACACACACACACACACACACACACGCACACATACACACACACACACACACACACACACACACACACACACACACACACACACACACGCACACATACACACACACACACACACACACACACACACACACACACACATACGCATACACACCCGCACAGGGTCAATAGTGAGGGGGGGGGGGTCAGACAGATGGTCAGGTCAGGTTACCAAACAGCAAGACAATTCCATAGAATCTCTCACACACACACACACACACACACACACACACACACACACACATTTGTATTACTATGCATGTGAGGACCTTCATTGACTACATTGATTCCCTAACCCATAACCCTCACCAATACATGCCTAATCTAAACCTAAACCCAAATCCTAATCCTAAAATAACTTTAAAGCTGCACTATGTCACTTTCTGTTATTTGCTCGTTTGCGGCCCCTAGTGGCAGAGAGAGGTATCTGTTAGTATTTTTGAGGACTTCACTGCCCGTAGTTTTCTGTAGCGTTAGCCGAGGCACTAGCTCGCTCGCTGCTGCTTCAGAGCTGTGTGCGTTCGGCTCGTGAGTTTTGACTCGTCACTTCCTGTGCTCAGAGGAAACTAACCCTGTACCTGTAATCTACACCAGACCCAAATCCACACACACACTAGTTCTAAACCTCCAAGGGCCTCCTGTAACCTCCTGTAGTAGCTTAAAGTGACACACTGACAGTTATAGAGATGGCATCAGATCACTCATCTATATTAGAGGGTCTGTGTGTAAATCAATCAATCATTGTGAACATGACAGATTCTCTCACCAAAGCTGTAAACCACATAATCATAGATGTTTTTTTCCTTCATTAAAAGGTATACTCTCCCTCCTCTTCTTCCAGTTTTCCTCCATCACTCCTCCAGCTCCACCTTCCACTCTTTCCCGCCCTTCCTCCTCATCCTCTCCTTTGTGAATCACTACCAGTCTTTCTGCATGCCTCTCACATCATCACAGCTCCCCCTGCTGGGCCAAAAGAGGAACCGCAACCTTCTGAAAATATCAAGAAGCCACAGAAAATCGGTTTACCCACCTTTGTTATTTGTCTGCCAACTTTTTGGGCTGACATATATATTGATGGTGTATATCCTTGTAAGCAGTATCAAATTGAGGCAGTCTTTTAATGAACAAAGCATAAATTATGTCGTTTTTCTGAAAGTAAAATCCTTTTGTTTTGTTCCTTTTCGTTTACCCACCTCTTTATTTACCACATCACTGGTAACAATTACCTTCACTGCAACAAGCAACCTCCAGAACTGAAAAAAACCCTGTTTTGCTTCTGTGCTGTAATTCCTTGTTTCCAACACCAGAGGGCAGCATCGACTCAAAAGAACTACATCCTGCTTTTCATCCACTATCAGTGTGGATGTTACATTGTGTAAATCACTACACTATGAGGATGGACAGTGGTGCATGTGAACACAAGAACAGAGAAGAGCTTTGGTGTTTTATTATTATGATGTTTATGTTTTTATATAGCAGATAATATAGACGCAGACATCAGTAAGATGATAATGCCATGATAATGCAATAATCTATATAATCCCTTACAGAACATTTAACTGTAACAAGTCACTGATCCATTACAGTTACTGAAAAATTAAATTAGGGCTCAGATTACAAATAGTTTTATGTTTATTTTATGTTTGGAAAAGGAAGGAAGCACAATAACATCTCTCCCTGCAGATACATATATCCAGCGAATATCCAGTACTACTGTTGCATGTAACTGGATTAAATTGTGTGCCAAGAGCTATAAAACCATGGGTGGAGCCCTGTGTGTGTGTGTGTGTGTGTGTGTGTGTGTGTGTGCGTGCGCATGCGTGCGTGCGTGCGTGCATGCGTGCGTGCGTGCGCGTGCGTGTGTGTGTGTGTTTTAGGTGGGGTGGCTTCAGAAAGGTGTGTACATCCACTAAGCTTTGTGGATGAACCTGATGACCTGTGGAGACACTGGACACACACACACACACACACACACACACACACACACAGATGACACTTGATATCAACAGATTAAACCGTAAAGCTCCGGCTCCCACGAGTTCAAACTAAAACAACTAGTACTCCTAACAGTAAACAACCACACCTCGCTAACTCCACCTGAACAGGCCTTCTAATATTTGAACTAGTCGAGGTGTGATTCATTTACTTTACCGGACACATTTTTTAAATGTTTTTAAATGTAAAAAGTATTACAAATATTATTGCCAAAGCGTGGACACAAAACAGTAAAAACAAACAAAATTGCTAAATTATTATTATTATTATTATTTGGTCTGAGCTGAACAATAGCAGCTAATCGCCGATACGTAGAATAATATATGACAGTTCTGAAACGGAGAACACAGTTGACTGGCCTTGAGAGGAGGAGGAAGATGAGGATGACTCAAGCACTCTTCATGCTGGTTGATCAACTCGTATTTCCTTCAGCTCCAGTTTTACCAGAGAACAAAAGACAAGGTTCAAGTCGTTGCTGTAGCAGGTCAGTGTTGTCTTTTATTGTTGCTTTACAATAACAGTCGTCAATTATCACAGTTTATTTCAGCTCAGTTTGTCAGACACACACACACACAAACACACACACACACACACACACACACACAATAGCAGTGTTTCTCAGGGTCAGGAATGACTGGGTTTTTGATAGCTCATATATAATATCTTTAAATTTGACCATGTTCTTAACAATTCAATAAGAATGACAAGGATTCATTGTTTCCACCCAGAATCTCGTCAGCGTGGGAAAAGACTCAGAAACAGCATTTAGACCCGTGACACTAAAACTATAAAGATGGCCTGTATGTGAACAACACCAAACCTATAAAAATGATATTTAAAGCTGCATTATGTAACCTTTTACTGTAAAAATGACAAGCGCCTTATCAGTCTAGTTCATGAAGTGGGGCTGCGAGGAAGAAGACTTGGCCCCTCCCCCTTCATCGAGTCGCTGTAGATGTTCACCGCCACCCCACCAGCTGAGATCTGGTTTCATCCTGGTTCTGGTTCTCAGCTTTTACAAGGTTCTGAGTAATGGAGTTTAGGCTGAACTGGGCAATTCTGCTACTTTGGCGCCCCCACATGGCAGCCAGTGGTAACTACTACCCAGAAACCATTTAATGCGATGCTAGGAAACCAAATGTGTGTGGTGGAGGTGAAGAGGTTCAGCCGCCGTCGGTGAGTCGTCGTGTTTTCTCTGTTGTTTAGGACACACTTTTGTATTTTTTTTCCTCTCAAGTTTGGATTCATCACTTCCTGTGTGTGTGAGATTTCCCGGACACCGGAAGTTCATTATTTTTTTATTTTTTTTAATCAATTATTTGGGATGGGACGCTTTTCTCTGTTGCAGCCCCAAAGTAATATGGAAAGGCATCATTAAACTCCGCCCCCAACTCACAGCCAGGGAGGTAGTGGAGGCTAAACCTGCCTTACCACAGTTTACACACTTTCCCACATGAAGCTTTATAACCTCAATTCATATCATAGGAAGTAAAACCAAACTGATAGTAGTTACATGAGAAGAGGGTCTCAGACGGGTTCATAAGAAACATGAGAAATTAGTAGAAATAATCCTGTGTTGAACCAATCCACTGCAGTACGTTCAGGCTTCTTTAACACATGCTAAACAGCCTATGGTGTGTGTGTGTGTGTGTGTGTGTGTGTGTGTGTGTGTGTGGTTGATGTTTCCTCTTGCATTGATAGCAGAGATGGGCCAGTTAGTGTGTTGTAAAGCTTCCTATCTTCTAATCAGGACACACACACACACACACTAGTACACACAGTAACACACACACACACACAGATGGAGGGAGAGAGAGAGAAACACACACACACACACACACACACACACACACAGCAAGAGTGAGAGAGTGAGAAAAAACATCACACAGTGAAGGTGTGAGGTCAACGGTTCCTTTGTCCACGTTCAGACTGCAGGAGATCTGGACTCACACCAACTCTCTCTCTCTCTCTCTCTCTCTCTCTCTCTCTCTCTCTTCCTCTTCTCACCTCTCCTTTCTTCTCTACTGCAAAGAAAGAGGAATATGGATCAGATTCAAAGAAAAAGAAAAATCTGATGTTTTTTCCAGAGCAGAGAGAGAGTGAGAGAGAGAGAAAGGAGAGAGAGAGAGAGAGAGAGAGAGAGAGAGAGAGAGAGAGAGAGAGCAGGTGGTGTTTCAGTGCTGTGACGTCTCACATTTGTCATGATGGAATTTCTCCTCCTTGTCCTGTTTCAGCTAAACTACAGCAAAACTAGCAGAAGATAAACGGGTTAAAACTACTTGGTAAAATATAAAATCACATCTACATCTGCAATGTCATGTAATACAAAATAACATGGATATATGAATGAATAAAAGGATGAAGAAATGCAGTTCCCTTCTTTTCTTTTTTCATCAATATTACACTAATGGTCAAAAGTCAGTGGACACCTGACCATCACACCTATATGAGCTTGCTGGACATCCCATTCTAAAACCATGGGCATTAATATGGAGTTGGACCCCCCCACTCTTCTGGAAGGCTTTCCACAAGCTGTTGGAGTGTCTGTGGGAGTTTGTGCCCATTCAGCCAAAAGAGCATTAGTGAGGTCAGGCAGTGATGTTGGATGAGAAGGCCTGGCTCCAATCGGTGTTCTAGTTCCTCCCAAAGGTTCACGGGGGTTGAGGTCAGAGGTCAGAGGTCAGGGCTCTGTGCAGGCCAGTCCAGTTCTTCCACACCACACTGGTCTCACCAGGTCTTTATGGATCTGGCTTTGTGCACAGGGGCTCAGTCATGCTGTATTTGGTAGTTGCAGTAGTTGACCATACCTCAAAACACCAGTGGACTACATTTCCCATAAACCCCGCTGCTTCCTGTTCCTAACCCTCCCCCTCCCTGGCATCTTTGCCTTTACTGAAGAGGATCAACATTTTGGATGTTGGTGATTTTTTCCATCTTCCTTTCTCTTCCTTTCTCTCTCCATCCAGACACTGTGAAAGCCTGAGCCTGGTACAACAGCGCCCTCTTCAGGTAACATGCAGAGTAGAGCTGGTAGAGGCTGACGGTCCTCTAGTGGTGGTCTTGTTTGTTCATGGTTATTATACTATGTCTACGTGTATCATCTTTAATTGCATGTAGTCAAACAACACCCTCCCTGTGCTGCAGGTCTCTCAGGAGTCCACAGGTGACATCACCCCCAGCGGGGGCGTGGCCTCAGCTGCCTTGGGCTTCTGTGTATTTTGTTTGACTGCCACTTCCTGCGTTGGCTTTGGCGACAGAGAGGATAGGAGCCAATCAGCCGCCTGTATGTAGCGCGAAACTCCGCCTCCTCTCCGCTCTTTGTTGCCATCGTGATGTGATGTGCTCTCCTTCTAGAAGTACTGCATTCCCCCATTGGCTTTGATGTTAAAATGATTTCCTGTCTGTCTGTCTGACCCCGCCCCCCACGCCCCCCCCACCCCCCCCCCCCCTCCTCCTCTCTCTGGGCCTGGTATGACCAGATCAGTATCCCATTACACCATCAACAATAGTCCTCTATTCTTCCTCTCTGACTTTTTACCCAGCCCTCCCTCTACCTCCCTCTACTCCTCTTTCATCCCTCTGGCATGCTCACCTCCCTCCCTCCCTCCCTCCCTCCCCTACAATACCCCATCTATCTCCCTCCCTTTTCTCCAGCTCGATATAGTTAATAAACAGGTTAATACTGGAGTTTACTCAACCAAGCGTATGTGACGCAGGTGCATCGTGTTAGTAGTGAATAGTGTGCAGCCTTGTGCATCAAGATACCAGTTATTGCATAACACCCCCCCCCCCCCCCCCCCGGTGCAGTCCTTTAAGCAGCACAGTACTATTCCTGTGCTGTACCCTACATAGTTCCAAGCGATGTCTTTCAGTCTAAAAGCCTCATTAGTCTTGTTCAGCCTCCTGTCCCCCTCCTGTCCTGCCGCAGTGCCGCTGAGCTAAATCTGGGATCCCTCCACAGACCTCAGGGCCCTGCTAGTCCCAGATTAGCCGCTGAACTGGGTTAGCTCTTCCAGGGTTTGATCCATTACTCCGCGCCTCAGAGGACCCAGATACTCTGGGGACAGCGCGCCTGCTTCCATTAAAAGTCTCTGAACTCACTAAAAATACAGCGGAGACGGAAATTGAGAAGCAAAAAAAAAAAGATTGATCGTCTCGTGGTTTTACTCAGGCGCTGCGACATTGATTGACATTGAACAAACATAAACTGAAGCCAAGGAGAGCAGGATCACTGCAGTGCTGTTACCTCTTATACAAGCGTCCTAGGCTCCCGTAGCGTTGAGTTTGAGCGGGGGGGGGGGGGGGGGGGGGGGGGTCACTGGAAGGCTGCGCGGACCGTGCGGTCGCTGAGCGGCTGGGTGGGCCGGAAGTTGTCCCCCAACATCCCATCGTTCCCTTCCTGTAGCTCCGCCCCTTTGGTGTGAGAGCGCAGCCTCCGATACTCCTCGATCTGCAAGGACAGAGAGAGAGAGAGTAAGGGCAGGAGAGAGAGAGGCCCAAATGAGTAAGAGGTTCTTATTAATACTATTACTACTACTACTACCACTACTAGTAGCACTAGTACTACTACTTGTCAGTGCTGGGTTTTGACTGTCTATGGCCCTAATGCAGGGGAGAGGCACTATAGAGACACGATGTACGACGAGCTGAAGATGTGGAGACCTCCTGGGAGTTTAGTGACTCTCTAGTGAACATCCTGGTGTCCGGTCAGATTTCAGCGTTCGCCCAACAGGAAGTCCGGCAGGTGGATTTCCAGGACGCCCAAAAACCAACACGGATGGAGCGTTGCCTCGGGACTCGTCGGGCAACTAAACACCTTTTGACATCGTAATGCATCTGTCCCGTATCTCGGAGAAGAAAAAAAATCGGATATCCTGCTCATGTGTAAACGCAGCGATTGCAGAGAGATTTAGTGCTGGTGACACACACACACACACACACACACACACACACACACACAATCAGCAGTCAATATTAGGATGTTTGGTGTGTTTATTCTAGGACAATAAGAGGCCTCATACCTCCGGTCATAAAACACTACTGCCTCCCTCTATGTTCATCCAGCAGTTGGCCGGCATGGCAGCAACGTTCCCGTCCTCACAGTGTTGTCATTTATGAGTATTCCCACTTTCCCTCAACCTGCCTCGTCTACTTCCGCTTCAGTTAGCGATTTCCTGCATTTCCCAGAATGCCTTTAGACATTAGGCGTTCTGGGAAAGCATCTCCATCTCCTATTTCTGGTTGATACACACATTTGTATGCCACAGTGTGTTTCCACTAGCAGGGCAGCTAGGCGGTAGTAGCATTAGCATTTCCATTACTATTTCAAAGGGCGGCAGGCCAGAGGGCAGGTGAGATAACAGATTCAAATAAATGTCATTTCAAATGTCATTTATTTCAGGGATTAGTGTCTTCCTTCCTTTACGACTAAGTCTAAATCCATTAAAGGCACAGTGACAGACTCATTGATTGGCAGTGGGTATAAAGGCCCTCATATTGGTTCCCAGTATGGCAGAGCGGCCTAGTGGACACTGAACCTGCCCACTCACTGGAAGCTGCTCTGGATAAGAGCATGTTTGTTTGAGAGTCCAAGCGTGTTTAATTAGATGTCACTGCGTTTTTTTTCCTCTTGCCAGTCTACAAATCAAATCTCTAACACATGGATGTGGTCGTTATTCTGTGCCATCCTTTTGCAATGAGCAAGAAGGCTCTGAGAGTGGGTGAACAATTCTCCAACTTGCTGTTACACCCAAAGACATCATTCCTACCATTTGAATTTGAAGTAAAATGTATTTCTTGACCGCCACAAACATACCCCTAGGATTTGGAATCAAGTCTCCGTTAGTTTCATAGCTACAAACAATAATCGTCTAATGGCGCAGATTGGATCCCAGATCCAAAGTATAACTTTATAACATTATTTGATATCTTCTCAAATTTTGAAATAAGTGCTTAGAAAGTGTTCTTCCTCTTCCAGCAATCACACATGTATAAATGAATATGCTTTTACTTTGTTATTGAAGGTGGAGAAATGAATATCCACAGAACATCCAATATGCAGTACCAACCTAACTTCACTGCGGTCAGCTAAATGGAACAGGTTTGCGCCTGTTCTCTGGAGGTTGTCTAAAGGCATTCTGGGAAATGTAGGACATCACTAACTGGAGTAGAAGTGGACGAGGTGGGTTTTTTTGGTTGTTTTTTTTGGTTTTTACCTGTATCTGTGAGATGGTGAGGGGATAGCGGTAGAGGATCCAGGTCACGCTCTCACTGCAAGGGGGCGTGGTCAGAGAGCCTTCATACACCCAGTAGTCTCTCAGCAAAGGGTCTGGAAGAGGAAAATGAACCATAGCTATTATAAAATCTTCATACACAATCTACAATTTAAACCATCTACTGGAAGGTGCTGCACAGCAGGAGTTAGATCAGCCTGTCCTCACCAGGTAGCAGAGTGTTGGGGTTGAAGCAGGGGATTATCTTGGTCTTTCCCTGGTGGAAATACAATGACGTAAATGACCCTTATTACTATCATTCACAAGAAGATTCTGTTTTTCTATTCCCGTCTACCCCAAGAACCCACTTTGCCCATAAGATCATTAAAGTTTTATCTCATCTCATCCCATCTCATCACATATATCCTCTCATCTCATCTCATATATTATCTCATCTCATCCCATCTCATCTCATATATCATCTCATTCTCATCCCATCTCATCTCATATCCTCTCATCTCATATATCATCTCATCTCATATATCAACTCATCTCATATATCACATCATATCATCTCATATATCATCTCATCTCATATATCATATCATATCAAATATCATCTCATCTCATATATCATCTCATCTAATCTCATCTCATATATCATCTCATTTTCATCTCATCTCATATATCACATCATATCATCTCATATATCATCTCATTCTCATCTCAGCTCATCTCATATATCATATCATATCATATATCATCTCATCTCATCTCATATATCATCTCATCTAATCTCATATATCATCTCATCTCATCTCATATATCATATTACCTCATTCTCATCTCATCTCATGTCCATCGTCTCACCTTGTACTGCAGGTCCTGTAGAACTTCAGTGATGGCCTTCAGACCCAGATGTTCCTTACCAATCTGATACAAACACAACAAGACAGTCAGTGGATGGTCAGTGTGGTCAGTATGTGGTCAGTGGATGGTCAGTGGATGGTCAGTGCGGTCAGTATGTTGTCAGTGTGGTCAGTATGTGGTCAGGACAATGAGGTCATAAATGTCCTAAAGACGTCAACAACGCCTCGAGCAGATCTTAGTTTACATTTACCACATCCTTATAGGAAGTACACAAGAAGCAGAACCTACAGGCGCTGTCAAAAACAGGAAGTGAAAGGGGCTGTCTGGGGTGAAACCAAAACAAATGGCTAGCGAGGGTTATAGCAGAATGTATGTTCCAGCTAGTTTTACACCATTGCATTCGATCAGCAGTGGACTGTTCACCCCCACTTAAAAAACAACAACACTGATAAACCAGAAAGGAATACAAATTATTACGTCATGGAAGTGCTCAGACTTCGTTACGGAAAGTCATGGAAAAGTCATGGAATTTGGGATGGGAACTCTGCATGTGCATAGTGATACGTTTCAAAATTGGCCCAAAAAATGTGTTTGTACATGGAGATGACGTTCATTCAAAGCATGTTTGGATATACAGTATATCCAGAAGGAAGAAGATATATGTGCATACATTTATAAGTAGAGAGTAGAGGAGAAGCAACACTCTACCTGGCCAACGTTCCTCTGTGGCTAAAATATGAACAAACATGCATACCTGTACAAAGAGCGCTATGATGACAACCCCATTCTTCTTCCCCAGAGCGTCTTCTATGCTGTTGAACAGAGTGCTGTTCCAGTGGATCAGATGGAGCTGGAGGCAGAGGGACGACAAAACAAAACAAAAAAAAGCAATGAAACCTGCTTTGTATTTGAGAGGGTATTGTTGTAAACAGGTGGAGGGAACAGGAGTACTCTTAAACCGAGAAGCCATCAGCTGGTGGTGACTGAGGGGTTTCCGTACAGGTACTCATGTCAAGTCCAGTGGGTCTTTTATTTTGAAATTTAAAGGACCCGAAGGACAAACGCTAATGCCAGAAGTTCGGATTACATTCACATTGTGTGTATGTTTTTGAAGGCTATGGGTCTGGCCTCCCAAACACACACTCATGGTCATGGCCTTGTGTGTGTGTGTGTGTGTGTGTGTGTGTGTACTCTCTATACCTCCATAGGGAAAGCCTTGAAGTTGACGGTGTGCTCTGACCCCCTCTGGTTCTCTTTGCCCCAGTGGAAACGAACCTCGTGTAGCTCATACTCATGGTCGCTAGGCAACGGACCCCCGGTAACCACTGGTAAACAGCGCAGGAAACCCGACGCATCGTGGGTAAGCAGACGCAGGAAGTCGTGGAAAGATCAAACCAGACAGGGGAAAAGAGAGAGTGAGAGAGAGAGAGAGAGAGAGAGAGAGAGAGAGAGAGAGAGAGAGAGAGAGAGAGAGAAAGGCCATTTAGATTTATATACATAAAAAAAATACATATAGATTTGACTCAAAGCAAAAAAACAATTAAAAATAAACAGAAAGTGTATGAGAAAATAAGCTGCATGGTGTTTTCATCATCAGATTATAGTTTGAGTACGCCAGTGAACTGGTGACAGACTATTTGTGGTATCTGTTCCCTGAGAAATGAAATGGAAGTAGCCTGCCGCTGTGTCTTCTGCTTCCACTTCTTGAAATTCACTGCAACATGATTTTCAAGTTAAAGAGGCGATCTCTCTTGGCGAGTTGAAACCCGATAAAGATTTAAAGATTCTTTATCTGTCTGATCACAAAGGATCCGGTGGTATTCTCACTAAGGCGCTATCGTCGCTGTGATCCGTCGAGGGTTAAAGGTTCAGCTGACGAGTTGGTTTGATATTGGACTTATAGCGCTTATATACATTAAAAAAAGACTTTGTTCTCTTTAGTGTGATTTTCACTCTATTCTGATGGTGCACATTGTTTTACTTTGATCTTTCTTTCACGTGACTTTGACTTTATTTTGACCTTTTACTGCCACTTTAATAAGAGTGTCCTGATCCCAGCGGGACTAAACCTCGTTTATTAAAGGTTAAATCAAAACAGATTAGATAGAAATGAGTTCGGGGGCCTGTGTTGAAAAGGTTGACGGGCCCCTGGTCCACGTCAGGAGAATGCTGGTCACCTGACGTGGACTTACAATGTATTACATTTTTTTTAGTTGTGTTCAGGATACGAAGACACATTTAAACAGCTTCACTCACAGACCTGAGTGATTATATAGACACACACATGTCTTCTTCTAGTAGTTTCTTTTTGCTTTATTTAACAACAACATTAATAACAGCAACAATAATACTATAATAATGATAGCAATGACAACAACAAATACAACAAATATTTAAGTTAATTAATAAGTACTTAATAAGTAATAATAGAGGGAAAGAGAGTGAGAAGTGAAAGAAAAGAGAGAGAAAAAAGAGAGCGAGAGGGAAAAAATAAATAAAAATTTAAAAAAAGAAAAAGAAAAATGCCGGAGGAGATGGATAGATTAGAGGGGGTGTGTGGTGGGGGTCTGAATGTGTTCATGCTCCTTCAAGTATTTCTGCCTGTAGCAGTGGCGGCTCGTCCATAGGGACGCTAGGGGCGGAGCCCCACTTGATTGGATGGAGAAAAAAAATATATATAAATATTAAAAAATATATTTTTTTTATATGAACACATTTCATAGATTGTATTTATAATTCATATAAATGTGTTCTAGTCAATACGTGTATGTTGAATAATTGGCTTTGGTTGGTTTGCGACTTCATTACCGTCTCTGCTCTCGTACCGAGTCGTACGTCCCTCACACACGTCATTCACATGCATTGTCACCTAGTGGTTGTTGGGAGGACTGCACTTTAGCTTGAGGTCTGTGACAGCAGGTGGGGCGCTCAGGCAGAACGCCCTGACCTTTCTCATTTATCCCCATTCACACCAACATTGTAGTCATGGTCAGCAGATGGCACAAGAGAGCACACAGACGTGATGAGTCATATTTGAATGACTGCTCCGGCACTAAAAAAACAATAACACTACAACTGTAGCAGTTAAAAGACCAAAGCCCTGTTGTTTGTGCACTTGAGTCAGCTACAATGTTACTCTATGACCCGCCCCACTTAGTCAGCCAATCACCGGCCGCCTCTGGCCCGTAGTCGTATACGAACAGCGGTCTGGAAGTAAAGAGAGGAGCGTCACCTGACTTGGACTTGAGCATGATGCGGACGGCGTGCCCGTCGTTGATGACCTCGCAGTCCCGACACACCACGTAGTTGGGCGACAGGCCGGCGTCCAGGAGGGACGAGTCGTACCGCGCCTCCCGCGAGTTCAGGTTGATGGGCGACTGGTATTCACCGTTGGCTGCTGGGAAATGGAGTCCCCACTCTACACCTGGGGGGTGACAGCACACACACGAGCGTGGGCATAGAAAACACACGTGACCACACAGCTATGCCGTAGTTAGCCCTACTCTCTGTCTGAGACGGTACATGTAGTACTGTGTAGTTTATCACACATTTCACATACACACACACACACACACACACACACACACACAGACACACAGACACAGTATAATTTGGGTCCCAACGTAACAAGAGCACATATATGTTTTAATGAGGAACGTTTATCTGTAATGATGAAACGGAAGAGAAGACAAACACGTATACGTGTGTGTGTGTTTGTGTGTGTGTGTGTGTGTGTGTGTGTATGTGTGGACTAAATGTCCTCACAAGGACAGAGAGATTACAAAAATCCTACAAAGTTATACAAACCTCTGTGTATGTGTATGTGTGTGTGTGTGTGTGTGTGTGTGGCTCCCCTAGTAAGAAAAACAATCACAAGGCCATGAACTAATTCAAACACAAACCTCTCTCTCTCTCTCTCTCTCTCTCTCTCTCTCTCTCTCTCTCTCTCTCTCCCTCTCTGTCGTCTCATTGGCTGTGGGAAGCCCTGAACCTGAATTGATTTAGACATTTAGATTATTCTTTTTACACTAAAACGGTCAAACGTTAAGATATTAAATATCGGCTATTGGCAGCTTCTATCCAAAGATATCGGTATTGTGACTGGTTGAAAAAATGTCTCCCACCGATGTGAGGAAGGCTTCAGTCAGACTCCTGCGCTGGCACAGAGCCAACGCAAAGACAAACAAAATGCAGAGGAATTGATGAAGTGACACTAAAAGTGAGAGCAGCAATACACCCACATTCACTTCAGCTACTTTCAGAAACCCTGTGAACACTCGTACGTTGTGTGGAACTGTGTTTTTTAAAGTCGGAAACTAAAACCAGCGGGTGAGTATCGTGTTCAGAGGAGCCCGGGACCCCCAGCAGCCCCCCTCGGTGAGGCCCGGCTCAAGAGCTTCCTCCCTCCTCACAGTCCCTCTTTCTTCAGCAGCTAAAACAAAGAGAGAGAGAGAGAGAGAGAGAGAGAGAGAGAGAGACATTCCCTCTTCCCTCAGCAACTATGGTGGTGAGAGAGAGACTCACATTCCCTCTCTCCTCAGCAACTGAAGCTCTTGACTACAAACTCCTGCAGCTACAAGACACACAACAGGCCCAGGCTAAACTGTGTGTGTGTGTGTGTGTGTGTGTGTGTGTGTGTGTGTGTGTGTGTGTGTGTGTGTATGTGTGTAAGAGATGAGGGGCTTTTCTAACTGGTTTGGGTGGGACAGTCGAAGGTCCTCTTACTGCTTCACCTTTAATGCCACTAACCACTTACTAGTTTACTCACTGACTAACTGGCTGGCTGGTTAACTGATTTATGTTATTGATAATCGCTTTGTTTCGTATTATTGAATCTGTGCTCGTGTTGTGTGAGTGGAATGAATCTTTTCTGTTTCATGCTACTTTTCCAATCCAAAATAAGTTCCTAATCTCTGTCAATCCCAGTGTGTCGTACTTAATCCCAGTTTCCCCAAAATGATCTCTATCCACTTTAAAATGCCGGTCCACTGCTAGCGCTACGTTAATGATATTACCTGCTAGCTAGTCGTAGCATAGCATTCTATGCATAGAACGTTAGTTTGTGTATAAGTGAAACTTCACATTTCAAATGTATGTTTCACCATTTACCACACCGGTGTTTTGATGGATTTAAGGTCATACTATAGTGAAGCTCAAACTTAAGTGTATTCTGAGGATTATAAACATATTGACGCTGTGTAGCATTGACAGTGTCCGCTGCCATGTTGACGTGACGACTGCGTCTCAGAAAACCCGGACACACAGAGCCGGCCTTACCCATTAAGAGATATAAGCAGTTGCTTAAGGCCCCCTGGTCTCTCGGGGGCCCCTAGAAAATATTTCTTTAATGAACACGAGACAATAATGAAATAAAAATGTAACTTCCTAAACAAAAATGGACAACATTTCGTGCCATTTTTGCCCACAAATAGTGACAAAACAATAATCTCAGAGACAGAAATGGACAATTTAGGTAATTTACTGTCCCCTACGAAACAAGCGCTCCTTTTGTGGGATAAGTATCTTCACAAGCTATTCTTCGACAGTTTGCCAGCACCTAGGGGGTAAATACAAATACTGTATTTACTGTCGTCTATTTAAATGAGTGTGTGCTTCAACTAATATTTACAATACACAAGTTGGTTCAGTGCCATGTGAAGTGGCAACACGTTACAATGACGGGGCCCCCAAACCAAATCCTGCTTAGGGCCCCCAAAAGTCTAGGGCCGGCCAAACACACACACACACACACACACACACACACACACACACACACACACACACACACACACACACACTCACACTTACCATGTTTATCTTGCATTATAAGTCATTACAAATAATATAAATGTGTGGTTCAAAGGTTTTTTTTATCAGTATGACCTTGGTAGAGAAGAACAGCCATGATGTTTAGTTACATGCAGTGTTGGATAGTAACTGTAATGTAATAATGTAACATACTCACATTATAAAGTATAGTAACTGTATGAGATTATAGTTACTTTTCAGGCATTACAGGTCCAGATTTATTCATTATCATCCATTATTCACTTTAAGAAGTAATCCACAATGAAAAAGTAACTACAACTGGATTATACACGTTTAAAAAAAAAATGTTTGCAATGTCATTCCCGAGTAAGGTGAGGGTGGCCATGCATTTACTTCAAAGCAGTGAACTAGTGGACACAACTGTGAGGGGAAACGTTATTATAACAGCTGAGTTAGCTCTCCCTCAACGTGATTGGCCCATTGCACTGCCTGTGGGGTTATCCAGACCAAAATCATGCAGTTGAGTGAAAAAGAAAAAGAAAGAAAAAAGATATTATTAGTAGCATGTGTTAATAGTCTGGTATTAGCACCAGGTTTAGGGAAGGTCGCCCGGTTATTTTTCATAACTAGTCTATAAGGTCTTTTGGAGGCCTCATGTGTTACTATTCAATTTTTCTTCTCTTCTCACGTTGCAATGCATCAATAACCCAGTTCTCCCATGAACCTTCATTCTAATCAAGACCTTATAAACTACTTATATCGCCAGCGCCCTGCAGAAACCCTCATTTCCAGAGTGTTACCATTTTAGAAGTGTAACTGGCAGCTGATGTTGCGCCCTAGTTTCCTGATCCTGGGACCAAGAATGACAAGTGAACTTTAAAATGTGAGAAAATGCACGGACACATTTCCTCCGTCGGTGAAAAGTTGACTTTAGGGTTCAAGGTTTCTGCAGGACAGCGGCGGTATCAAGAAGCGTTACCTAGTGTTCAGTATACTCACAGCAATAACGTTACAGTTCAATATTACAGTGCGTTCCTCGGTGCTCGGTCAAGCAGAACGAGAGGTAAACAGAGTAAGACAACAGAAACTACATTCACTTCTAAAGACAGAACTACAGGAATGAGTGTATTATTCTTAAACTCTATTTTTATGTTGAATGTCCCCAAACTGTTCTGCCTTTGTTATGGTACCGAACCGTCCGCAAGTTCCAGAAATGTGACGTTGGCTGACTAACAAAATTCAATTACGCGCGCAAATAGGTCGGGAGTCTAAAAGCAGGTCACGTTTGGGAGACGCAAACAGCCACAGAATCAGAAAGTTAATTATAAGTCACTGTTCGCTGTAGGGAGACAAGCCCCGTTTGTCCCAGTTAAATCGGTCCCTGAACGCAACTGGAAGGGGTCACATTTTGCTCCGATCTGAGCCGGGAGTTGAGCGAGACGTCTGAGATGTTTGCACAGCCTGAACCTTTGGACCGACCGACTTAACCGACCGATCCATCACAGTTGATTCCAACGCCAATCGGTTTGCATCAAGACTTTTCTGGAAAACGACACAGCCGATATCTTGAAGCAGATCACCTCGCTAGCATCCAGATCAACACGGAAACAAGTCAAACTGCAGTAGAAAAATGTGGAGTTTGTAAATGTATTATTAAAAAAATTTAAAATAACATTTTAAGACTGAAGACCAAATGTTTGGATGGACACCAACCCGGGTATCCACAGACGAACACTGTAAAAAGTTTAAAGCAAACCCTTTACAGTGTGCCCTTATGAAAAGAATGAGAAAATTGCACTAATAATAAATTACCAACACTATATAATAATAATAATAATAATAATAATAATAATAATAATAATAATAATAAACTTTTCCCGTATCCTCTACTTTTGTTTGACAGTAAACGTCACATTTCTTTTATCCTGCTGTGAGCGTTGATGGTGAGCGCTGTAAAAAGTGTCGGTCTTAACAAGTCATCAAGTCTTCCGGCAATGGGGGTGAGAAAACATTCCACTTATTTTGCAGTTTTCACTTGATACTCTGTAGAAAGTATCTTGAAACCAGTCATGCAAGAAAATGACACTTGATTCAAGAAAAGTCCTGCTGAAAAAAACAAGCTGATTTGCACTGGAAACAAGAGGAAATGTTATTTGTTTTCTTTTTTAATTGTTGTAATTGTTTATTTTATTATTTTAAGAATAAAACAGACTTTATAACTACAGGTATCTGTCTGTGCACACTGTAAAAAGTCTGCTTTTGCTCACCTGAATGAAAATAAAGGCTTTTCTACAGGCTGACAGTAATTGATGCACAGTAAAAGTGTAATATAGAGTTTTGGATTCAGGCGACTTTTTGCATTTCATCAGAGTGCTGATGAAGACTCCCTTACCTTCCTCGTAGCCCCAGTCCAGCTCGTCTTTCCCCGGGTAATAATCTGACTCCTCGTTCGCGTTGTCAGCCATGGTGGTTCACAGTCCAGTCACTTTTGGGTTGGGGTGTTGTGGGGGGGGGTAGAAAACCAGTCTGCTCTCCCAGTATACTCCCAGTTTCCCTCCCCTGTCTCCTCAGCCTGCTGGACCACGACTCCCTCGTCTGTCCACTCTCCCCCCTCGTTCTTCTCCTCTCTATCCTGAGTATTTCTTCTTCAGGGGAGTTGTCAGCATGTGTGACTTTCTCCTCCAGTGTTGCTCTCTCTCTCTCTCTCTCTCTCTCTCTCTCTCTGTTTTCTCTCTGTTCGCTGTTTTCTTTTCGTCTGCTTCTTCTGCTTCTTCTTGTTCTCGTTCCTCCTGTGGTCCAGTCTTGTAGCTCAGTGCCACTGAAGACTGAAGGAAAGACTGACTGATGTGTGTGGAGCACTCTCTCTCTCTCTCTCACTCTCTCTCTCTCACTCTCTGTCTCTCTCCCTGTCACACACTCTCTCTCTCTCTCTCTGTCTCTCTCTCTCTCTCTCCCTGTCACACTCTCTCTCTCTCTCTCTCTTTCTCTCTCACTCTCTGTCTCTCTCCCTGTCACACTCTCTCTCTCTCTCTCTCTGTCCCTCTCTCTCTCTCTCTCTCTCTCTCTCTCGCTTTCTGTCTCTCTCCCTGTCACACTCTCTCTCTCTCTCTCTCCCTCTGTCCCTCTCTCTCTCTCTCTCTCTCTCTCTCCCTCTCTCTCTCAGCTGTTTTGTGTATCCAGGTTGCACTGTGTATATCCCGCCCACCACAGCAAGACTAGCCACTGGGACCGGCGTCAATCACGTATCTCACATTTGTGTGTGTGTGTGTGTGTGTGTGTGTGTGTGTGTGTGTTGGCATGGCGGTGTTTTTGTTGGACGTGAGGCCACAGACCCACCCTTGGGTGAAGGAAACTGCAGTGGTTGAGAAAACAGCCAGAAAATCCCCAGGAGTTGTTCACTAGATCCAGGAAATACCCCCCCCCCGCATGTGAAAGTCTTGAAATTCAAAGAGGGTGCACTACCAGGCCACTTTCTTCTTCTCTAGTTGTAGTTCTAAAGAGCACGTTGTGTCGATTTGAGACAAAAACAATCTCAAATAAAAATTTTGTAGTACAAGAAAATGTGCACTCACTTTTTTTCTTTTTCTTTCTTTCTTTCTCTCTCTTTCTTTCTTTCTTTCTTCCTTCCTTCCTTCTTTCCTTCTCAAGTCTATCCTCCAGGCTTGCTGCTGATGTTAATTGCCCTATATTCTTTATCAGGAAAACGTCCTTGCCCTCTATTGTCTAACTCCAGTGAACTTGCCTCATTTTCAGGCTTGGGCTCTATACTGAGCAGGTCCAGTCTCCCACCCTGGGCTCATTATAACAGCCCGGTCACATGGGGCCCCGGCAGATACCAGCCTGCCGCCCTGCATGTTCAGGGCCAATTGGAGATATTCTAATATTTTGCTTCTGTAACTACTGCCGTTTCATAAAATACACAAAACAATCAGTAAAAACAAACCATAAATACTGAATTTATAGTTTTATAACACTTTTTTTCAAGCTAACTTGCTTATATGGGCACCATATTTGACATGCTGATTTTTAACAAGGGTTAGTAATTTATAGAGGTTTTTTGATGTCTTTAGTTTCTTTATTGTCTGTGTGCTGGTTATGCAAAACATTTCCATACACCAAATATGTGGTATAAAATTCATTCAAAATCTATCTCGAGTGTCCAAAATATATTTCAAATCAATCTGTACGAGTACATTTTTTGGCTAATTTTATATATTTTTTAAACATATTGGCAAACATATTCTGAAGTATGTGTGTATATATACACATACGTAGTGCCTAGTTTGATATTTTTCGTTTTTTAACTTTCCTGAATACTCTAGTAAAGATACAAATCCACACACACACACACACACACACGCAGGCTCGTATGTATCACTTTGCTGCCCTCTAATGGAAATTATTCGCCACTACAAAGTATTACCCCCCCACCACCCCCAATAAGCCCTCTAGGACTAACCGCCTGTCCCTATACCCTCACTATTTACATCCCCTTCAGCTGGCTGCTTGAGCCAACAAAAGTCTACAAAGCTGCTGAACTGGTTGATACACTTTCACTGACTTCCTGTTCCTTGTGCTTGTCTCCAAATAAAGTAATCTTCTTCTCTTCTTCTTCTTCAATAGTGCAATCTACATGATGAATGGATGTGATCAAGTCAATAAAGTATAGACAGAAAATACACACTCTGAAGCAGAGGAAGTAGTAATGACAGATCTGCAATGAGTAGAGATCAGGCTAACGCTGCCTGCCTGTGTGTGTGTACCACAGAGTGTCTGGTTCAGTGACATTAGGGAGGCTGTTTGTGGACCATGTCTTCCTTCTGGCTTCATTGGACCATGATTGTGCACTAACGTTTGTCTTACGGGATCCATTTGGTTTTAATGTATGGCTAAAATCACGTTGAATGTGTGTGTTAGGATGTAAATAGCATTGCTCACAAAACTATCATCTTAGCAACACTGGTTCTGAACGCTGCATTGTTATTTTTAAAGTATGGCTTCCAAATAGATTTCCGGCATTTTCCCCTTTTTTGCTTGACACTGGAATAATGAAAACTAAAGGATTAATGTTGGACTCACTTAGGGTAGGTTGTGGCAAGTGCCACACCTAGCCATGCCCTGTTGACGCCCCTGTATTTTCTCCCAAAATGCAGTCTAAGATGAAAAGAGCTAACGTTTTCGAAGTGACCGTGAAGGCAACATGTTGTAGCGTGGCGAGGGCGGACCGTGTGACGTAGCGCTGTGGCTCTGAGGCTGTTTATTGTTCCTTCTTCAGCGCCGACAGAGAAAAACAGGCTAGCGGGCTTCCAGCTACCTTTCCATACGGTTCACAGTCAGTTTAACGACGGTGTAACGGCCGAGACAGGTGACCACACAAACCAGGGGCCATGGCGTATGCGTACCTCTTCAAATACATCATCATCGGAGACACGGGTAAGCGGCAGCTAGTGACAGTCCAACTGCCAGTTAGCATTCAGCTACATGTTAGCTGTTAGCTAGCGGTCTATTTCCGCAGTGTTGGATAGTCCAATGACGTGGTAAAAGCAGAGACGCAAGGGGTGGGATGACAGCTCCAATTCCCCACTGCTAACCTCTTTTCATAACGTATCAAATACATTGACAGTGCCGCAAAATAGCACACAGACATATTGCCATCACGTATTTATGCACTACGCTTGTGTAGCTTGCTAGCAAACTGTTGACACCATCAGATGTATATGTTGGGCCTTTTGTCTATTTGCGTCGAGGGTGGGGGTGTTAGCCACATGCTAGCCAGCTCCGCTAACTGACTAGCTAGCGCGAGCTGTTTCGTTACTTAAATATTAGCCACATAGCTGTTCACAGCAGTAAATATCACGGCTCAGAAGATATAGTTACATGAAAAACGTCATCATAACCTCCCCACTCATGTTCGCCTGGTCTGGATACACCGTTAGATAAAACAAAGTTGACGCTAGCTTCCAGACAGAGAAGGCCAAGCCAGAGCCTCCAATATTCCCTGAAATGGCGTAGAGCAGTTGGGATTTATGATCAAATTTCTGTTGCATAAATTGGACTGATGTCTAGCTTCCGTTGCCTGTGTTTTTCATCGACTTCAGGTTGTAGCTATATTTTACACCCACATTGTGTCGAATCAACAGGCCAGTGGTTAATGTTGTCATTTGTTTACATAGGTTTAGTTGTTTGCTAGCTCTTCTGATGTGGGGCCTGTTGAGCTAGCTTGCTATGTGGCAGCAGGTGCATTTCTAATGCTGTAGCATCAGCAATTACCGAAACGGACAGAATTGACATCAGTCTTTTGATTTGAAATGAGGAGATGTGCTATTTCAGTCGAGAAAATATCAATAAAATTCTGATTATGTCATGCATTTCATGATGCCTTAAGTAAGGGAAATTCGCAGCTGGCAGTCGTTTAAATTATTTGTGTCAGGAAAAGATCCGTAACAAACACCACATTTCACATTTAAATGTAGGTGAAAGTTAAGTTTACTAGGATGTTGTTGCGAAACAGACTCATGACTCGTGGTGTCACGGTTGTTGTTGTTAATCTCTAGTTACTAGTGCTAAAGCCAGCTGATGCCAAGACCCCAGCTTGCTTACATGTACCCCCACCCTAGAAATACCCAGCGCCCTCCTGTCAACTTAAAGGTGCATTTTCTAATCAGAGGTTCTTCAAGTCAGGTCAGAGGTCCTTGAGGGGAGTTCCAGGGGTCCCCAGCCAAATGATCAATAGTATCATTTCACTTGAGTCTAAATTACTAGATACTATCCCAATTAGAAAAAAAATATTGTGTATGTAATGTAATATGTTTCACTCTCGCCACTGTAATCTCTGTATGCACAGTGTAGTTAGTTCTACGATTCAGTACTAAATCAACAGCAGGAATCTTTCCATACAGGTTCCTGGGACTAAATCTTACCAAATAGGCTTCCGTTGTCCCAATGTGTCTTATATGGCGGGCTGCAACATGAAAGTGTTTGAGGTTGAGCGTTTTAGTTAACTTCTAGTGAATTTAAAACTGCACGAGGCAAGATTTTCAGCTGAAGTGACAAACTGTTCTCCCTATTTCCCCAAATGAAATTCTGCACACTGGTGGGCAAGATTTTCCACACACAAGAAGCAATGATTTGAAACTTAAGAGAAAAGGCGAGCGCTCCATCCACTAGGCTATGCAGAGTACATGATTATCTAAGAATGATGACTGCTAGTGATTTTGGTTATTATATATTATTATTGATTTGTGAGTTTGGGTGACTAATTGGTTGCATGGGTTATTTAGTCAGTGGGTTATTCACCCTACCTCCTACTTCCAAGTTTTAGGCAATAAAATAATTTAGCATGGGAATATTCCCTTCAGCAGATAAGCAAATAGGATGAAATTTGTATGGAGGAATTTATGAGGAACAGAACATATATCATAAGAAATGTTTGAGGACCCGGTTTCATCATCCCATGACTCATTTTGCGGCTCTTCTAGGATAAGTCCTGACCTCCTCCTCCTCCTACAGACTGATGGGATTCATTATACCACAGACTCAGGCCTTGTATTATTATCTGTCGTTCTTTATCTAGGAGGCTAGTCTTGGCCTGCAGTAGGTCGACACGCTTTCAGCCGGGTGTGTTCATTTCTACCCGGTCAACAACCAGGTAAATACCTCCATCCTGCCGGCTCGGTCCAGAAAACGTCCGTCTGGCAACTGCTGTTTTATTGTTAAGGAAACTTATGATGTTCTTCTCTAGAATGGACTAATTTAAGGTCCTTGATCTTCCCTCCATTCCACTCCAGGTCCCAATCTAACCCTCACCTGCAACAAGCAGGTGAGGGTTCAGGGTCAGGCTGCGTTGACTGGCCCGGGTTCAGGGTCAGGCTGCGTTGACTGGCCCTGTACACTTCAGTTAGACCTGTGAATCCTCAAGGCTACCTGGCATTTGGCCATCGTCTAAACCCAGCAGAATTTTTTTTTCATTTAAAAAAAAATTCCTGGTAGCCTGGTATGTGAAGGTGTTTTAGCACGCTTTTATTCCACCCCCTGTTAGTAGCTTCATTATCTTAACAGCTTTTATTTTTTGTTTTATTGTCTTAAAAGCATTCCTGGCAGTCCTTCCAGATCCTTCTACCAAAATAGGCCTAAGTAGTGGCCTGTAATACTGTGATTTTCCTGTCCGACTGGTGTTGTCTGAAAAGTCCCCAAACATTCCTGTTCATATCCATGTCCTGTGGTTATTTGGATGGTGAATAGCAGTCGGTAATCACAGTGGCACACCGTAATGTAATGAAGCTCCTTCCATCTGGTACTTTAGACCAACTCAAGTAAATGGTGTTATGATTTCTAGCTGCGACATCGAGTGGAGATGTGTCACCGATGGTTCCCGAAATGGAAACTTCATCCTAAAACCCAAACGGACGTGCCCCGGTGACACGAACCCCCCCGGGCATCCTTTGAGAGGCTTTTGGCTTTGTTGCTTCTCGCCGTGGCTGAAGCGCATCATCATCGATCGAGCTGTTCGGGGTCCTATGAAAAACAGTTTTCGGTTTCAGGGTTCAGTTTTAGTGTGGATTGCCACTTCAGCCGGTGGCGTCCAGCCAGCCGGACCAGAGATGTGGCTGGCAGAACGACAGCGTCACCACCGCATAGAAAATTATAACCTCTACTCTGTACAGCCTCCAAAAATAGACTCTCTCCTCCATGGGACACTGCTAATAGGGTTGTAAAATGTAGAAACTTCCCACTTTTAGGGGGGGAAGTTTGAGGTAATTTTTAGGATTTGTGGAAACTATCGCAACTGGTAGAGAGATATAGAGTCACATATATGTTTGCAGTGTGTCTAGTTACAGCTGGAGATGTTTCCATTAATCCCTTTTAGTGGGTTTTGCTTGAGGACTGTCGTGTCTGCAGGCATCGGCAACATCCTGCTGATTTCACTCCACGGTTGTCCTGGTTCAACTGGTAAGGTGAGGTTACATATCCATTGGTACACTTTCTTGCCAGCTCTTTCTTGCTGTTTGTTCTCAATGGAAGGGACGGACACGCTCGGCTTGAGTTTGAGACATCCGCCGTAGTTTCAAGTGTAAATTGAGATTATCCTAACGTTTATTGTGCGGAATCGCCAAATTCCTATGGGGAAAAAGGAAAATCCCGTAGAAAAGCTTTGGAGTACTACCTCCCTTTTTTTTGTTTTTGAATCCGATCGACTTAATTCAGTCATCTTATTTCGGTAGACGTACGGGGAGTCATTTGTGTGCCAGAGAAATGGCTTTTCCATAGAATGAAACAACCGTGCTGCTATCTTTTTTTTCTGTCTGCCGCGTCGACCCCCGTCCCCGATACGCGATACATAATTCAGTAGGATAAAGCATGGACTGATGACATAATATTACACGCCACTAATATGCACTGTGCAAAATGGTGTTGCAACCGCATCCAATAACACCAGGCGGCATCTTTTACCGACGACATCAAAATGGCAGATTTTAATGCACTTTTAAAATGTTAGAATACAAAACATGAGATGAAATGTATTTTGTGTTTATATATTTATATCTATTTTCACTGATAATGTCTGGTGGGAATGACTGAGGCTCGGTCTCACAGCAGTGAAGGATGACTCATACATCCAGCAGCCAGAGAAGGGTGATGTATTTGTATTTGGTTGGCTAGGTGAGTAGAAGCCACCAGGAATGCTAGCTGGGCCTCTGGTGTGTTATGCTTGGCCCTGTAGTCACCATATGACCTGGCGGATCAACACTGCTGATTGGCTGGCTGGCCGGGCGCTGAAGTATTGTCTGACGTTGTGTAGATTGTACTACTGTGCATGTAAACTTCTTGTTGTTCTGACGCCGCTGATGACTCGCCGCCTGTTTACCGTGAAGTAGTTTGGCTCACGCACAGTCACAACGTGTTTTGATGTTTGCGGTCATGTTGAGCTAATTGTGATGACAAGCTCAAATGGGGGAGAAGACAGATCGGTGACTGAAAGTAACTTCCTGTAATCGGAATTGACAAACCAGTCAGACTGGAAGTTTCCGCTCCATAAGTTGTTTTCAGGAAAGTCTTCTACTGTTGGACACTGAGCAGCTCCAGTGGAGGGGTTGGAGGTTGAGTGCATGTCAGTGGCACGTCGACAGTGGTCGTTGAGGCAGGGGAAAGTGTTCTGCATTCACTTCCTGTAAAACCGGCGACGTTTAACAAGTTCATGGCTGCTGCTGTAAGTCGGCAGAGCGACAGTTCATTGGCCCGTCTGTAGTACCGGCCATGTGGCTGATTGGACGTACCCTCAGATTCTACTACGCCGGCGGTCACTATCAAGTGTTGTGTTGAGGATCTAAGGCTTGGACCAGCACCCCGCTATCAGCCTGTTGGTGAAGCTACAGTCTTTTTGTCAGGAAAGGCTGGGATGGATGAATGGATGGTTTGGATTGTTTTTAAGCCTCACTGAGCCAGTTTTTCTTCTTAGAGCTATTTTTTTCCCGTTAAGCAACATTGGCCCAACTCGTAGTGGTTTGGTATCTGAAATGCAGCATTAGTTCGCCTTGAATTACGGAGCAGTCTAACAGGAAGCATCAGGAGATATTTATTACAAAAAGTGGCCTGTGTATCGTCTTCTGCAGAATCAAACTAATGGGAAGAAGAGTGCATGTAAACTGCACCACTTAACATCAGCTCTATGTTGGCTGCACTTTTGCTTCGTATTCGAAAAGACCGGAGGGTTGAGTATTATCTAAGGTGTTGACTGCACACACACACACACACAGCGTGATGGAGGTGATGATGACAGGCTTGCTATCCCTCCATATCTCTGTCCTCCTCGTGATCCCTCCATCCCTCCATCCCTCATCATCATCACACAACCCCTGCCTAGCAACGCGCTGCCTGGCGATGGTAACCCTTGGAAACAATGAAGGAGGAAGACCTCGGTCCACTCTTGTCGTCTGTCTCTCTCTCTCTCTCTCTCTCATTCGCTCTCTCTCTCTCTCTCTCTCTCTCTTAATGTCTATTGCAGGGTATCCACATATGAAAGTCTTGAAATAAATCAACGAAGGCATTAAAACGTATTAAATGGTCTGAGGTCTTATTTTTGTGACAGGTTTGTTTGCGCTGCATGCCCACGCTTCAGCCCTGATCGCATCGGACCAATACTACCTGGGGATCAGAGGGAGTCAGAATAATCGCCAGTGATTTTAATCCTGTGCGGATCTTATCATGTCTGCCACTTGCAAAGGGAAAATTCCAGCGCAAATGAACTCGCCAACTCTCTGTAATTTCAGATGTGGTTTTGTTTTTGGTGTATGATTTCTTCTTCTTCTCCTAGACATATAATTTAGTTAGGTGTTATGTGAGTTTATAGTACAATCTTACGTTTTATCCGCTTTAGACTTCATGTCCCTTGATGAATCATTTCCTGATGTCTGTTTTTCTGCCAGCTTTTTTGTGGTTTCTTCTGGTTTGGCAGGTTAACATTTAAAATGTTCTAGTGGCTGAAAGATTCTGAAATTTCAAAACCTGTTATGAATGAATGTGAATTTAGTTTTTTAGTGCTGCCGTTGGGTGCATCACTTCGCGTCCTTAAAGGTTCAACTGACAATTTAACGAGGGACAAAACGATGGCCTCAACTTAGATCAGGGCTTTCTGGTGAAGGTGACGGGTTTGTTGTGTATTACCCACCTTCCATCTCCTTCCTTCTCCTCCCTCGCGGTGACTGTTGACATTTGAGGCTAAAATGGCCGTCCAGAGCACAGCATCTCGTTCCCTCTGTCGCCATGGCAATGCCCTCTGACCCAGAGGATGTTGGCGGAGACCAGCCTCCTGTTTGAGGAGGCAATCTTAAGATGAACAGAGAGTTCTCTCCTCTCCTCTCCTCTCCTCTCCTCTCCATCTATCGATTTTATAACAGGACTTGATCAAACAATAAGAAAAATAAATCTTTAAATGTTTCAGAATTGAAAAGTGTCCATGGCCATGATTATTTGGCACCCTTTAGAACAATTCAACTCAAGTCTGCTGGAGGAACTAGATTCTCATTTGCAGTGTAATTGAATTCATCTGTGGCAGCTTGCAGGAGCCCACATGGTACAAATGAACCAATTATCTATTTAAAGTGATAAAAGAGTCTGTTCTGCTTCCCTGGTCGTCTGAAACCGGCGAAGAGAAACGAGCTGTCTGAGGATGTCAGGAAAAACTGTTATCACCAAACGCAAGCAAATATGGGAACTTGTTGACGGCTCCGTTATCTCCCACCTGACGGCACAAATAACGTTCACCAAGCATCTTGTTAGCGAGTTGTTGCCACGGAGATGGCCAGCAGTAGCCAAAGGGCTTCCCAGCGAGTTGACGTGGGATTCCCGCCCTGTCAGACATGACGCGAATGCAGCAGCAACAAGCTCACGTCCCGTCCTCTGGGGGGGTTGTCAAAAGGCATTCTGGGAAATGTAGGAAATCGCTAACTGAAGGGCTGAGGGGACAGTGGGTACAGTAAAAGGCAGTTTACCGAGTCACAATGGGAAACCAATCGACCTGATCACACTGTTCACCGTGTCCACGCTGCTGCAGCATGCTTGTGTTTTCCCCTCGTGTTTTGATGCGGTCCGGTTCAGCTCGGCGTGACGGTGAATGCACCCAATGTACTGTACTGAATGTACTGCTCCACCTTCAATGGGCACTGAAAGGATTTCACCTATTGCATACCTGTTCATTGTTCCAGCGGAAAAACCAAAGGGTGCAAGTACTATATGGGTACAGCATGGTCGTTGTGCAGTGTAAAAATTGATTTCCTGTTCTGGTCATTTTTAATGATATTATTTTTAATGAAATCTAATGTAAAAGACCCTAAATATCACCCTACACTTGGAAGGAGCAGCCATGGTTCCAGAGAGAGGAGTGTCCTCTCTCTGCTCCTGTGTGGGAGTTCAGAGCTCACTCTGTTTGTAGATGTAATTGATTTGATAATAATATAATGTGTGTGTGTGTGTGTTTGTGTGCATATTCCATTCTGTTTGATTCCAGTGATGCTGATGAGTGTGCGTAACTCTTGTGTTTGACCCTATTTAATGTGTTTGTGTTTCAGGTGTGGGGAAGTCATGTCTATTACTACAGTTCACAGACAAGAGGTTTCAGCCCGTCCACGACCTCACCATAGGTAAGGGTGATGATAGTTCATATAGTTCTTAATGTCTTCGTAAAATGTATTATTTTTGTATCTTCTATAATGCATGTTGCTGATAGTTTGACTGCTGGAAGGTGTGACTGAATTGTGTATATGACCATTTTGTTCTCAGGTCTCAGATCTCTATGACACTCTGATTTAAATTAAGCATAAATTATAAAAAAGAAAAGAAAATGCTTTACCCAGTAACATGCTTTACTGTGTGTGTGTGTGTGTGTGTCCGTCCAGGTGTGGAGTTCGGAGCGAGGATGATCACTATAGATGGAAAACAGATCAAACTGCAGATCTGGGATACGGTAATATAACCATGTGTTCATACCCACATGTTTTTATCGTGTGTATGTCATGTTGAATTGGGTATCCGGGGGTCCTTTACAAGTCTTCACATGTCTTTTTAATATCTTTTTAAGGTCTTAATGTTTTCACCATGTAATGACAGGTTTATTTTTTCAGGTTCATTTTAACTTAAATATGAAATTGGGTAGTGGTATTGACAGACTTCAATCAAACTACACAATTCATGGCGTTTGCCTTAATTTGTTGTTTAGTTTCACCAAAATATGTAAACAGGACAAACAGTAGTGTTGATTTTATTGTTGATATTATTTTTTGATTGTACTTTAGTTTAGTTAGTTTGAGCCATGTGTATGTCCGCTCTTAAATGAATACAGAATGGGGTTAATGCATACAAAACAACATGTGCCTAAACATTTGATTTCCTTGTTTTTTTATTCTTATTGTGCCCATTTATATTTAACCTGCATTAGCGACGTTCAACTGAAATTAGCTTTTTTTTTCTTACTTCCAGGTAGCATTAAAAAGCTCTTTTTAAAAAAAAAAAAAAAAGTCTTGAATTTGATTTTCTGAAACCTGCGCATACCCTGTACATGCACTTACTCAGTTGGCCAGCAGGGGGAGTCAGAGCTCCATGGGAAACACTGGTGCTTCAGAGGAGGCATGATAGGAGAAGACACGGGGTGTGCAGTCTTGTGTCAGCGTGTGTGTCTGTCTGGTCACTGCTGTCTCAGGCCTGGTTCATGCTGTCTGTGTGACCAGCTCTGTGTCACAGGAAGGTTGAGCGCTCTCCGGTGTCTTTGCCTCTTTCTGTTTGCTCCTTCCTGTTCCCTGTTAACTGCTTGGTGATCGCATCGGCAACTGAAAAGAGCACAGCTGGCTATTAGTTGTCTGTTGGGCTTAGAGGTTACACCACCACCAAATGGCCAGGGAGACTGTGTGTGTGTGTGTGTGTGTGTGTGTGTGTGTGTGTGTGTGTGTGTGTGTGTGTGTGTGTGTGTGTGTGTGTGTGTGTGTGTGTGTGTGTGTGTGTGTGTGTGTGTGTGTGTGTGTGTGTGTGTGTGTGTGTGTGTGTGTGTGTGTGTGTGTGTGTGTGTGTGTGTGTGTGTGTGTGTGTGTGTTTTCTGCACATGCATATAGGCCAGATGGCAGACAGACACAGTGCTCCCTCTCTTTCTCCCTCATTTATCATTTATTCACTAATAGCATTACTGACTGGCTGACTAACTGGGTTTCTGGATGACTGACTGGTTCACTGACCAACTAACTGGGTTTCTGGATGACTGACTGGTTCACTGACCAACTAACTGGGTTTCTGGATGACTGACTGGTTCACTGACCAACTAACTGGGTTTCTGGACGACTGACTCACTAGTTCACTGACCAACTAACTCGCTCTCTGGATGACTGACTGACGAGTGATGGAAGGAGTAGAGATGAGGGAGAGGTGAAGCCGTGGGTTCGAGAGCCCGTCCTGTAACAGGAAGAGGAATCGGGAGGTTGGACACACCAGCAGGACTGTGACACAGAAAGAGAGAAGACCATTGTATCCAGTTACAGGCCCCCTCTCTGTCCTGTCCTCTACCCAGCTCACTGAAAACACTGGAGCTGGACTAGACTAGGGGATCAGGGTCTTTAGAAACCAGGACCTGGACTTCCACTTCAGGATAGTTGGAGAGTCTGGACAAGAGAATCAGGACTGTTCCCTATAGGAGTGGTTTATATTATTGTTATTGCTATATATATGTATGTATTTCTCCAGGCTGGTCCAGGGTCACCCCAGTCCACCAACAGGTTTTACTAGTGATGGTGGTTCAGGTTGTTAACTCGGCTGTGTCTGTGTGTCCCTGCAGGCTGGTCAGGAGTCATTCCGGTCCATCACCAGGTCTTACTACAGAGGAGCAGCCGGAGCACTGCTAGTTTATGACATCACAAGGTAACACAGCCAATCAGATGGACCCGTGCGCATTCCATATCCGAGCTGCGTTCAGAAGCACTGGGAAGTTTCTGCCCTCCGAGCTATAATGGGGGGGTGAAGGCTGCCTGGTCGTCAGAGCCTGAAATGGCCTGTTGAAAATTCCCACCCGGCGTGTTTACTAAACCCCCAGTTCAGCCTCTCAGGCCCGTGTTTACTAAACCCCCAGTTCAGCCTCTCAGGCCTGTGTTTACTAAACCCCCAGTTCAGCCTCTCAGGCCCGTGTTTACTAAACCCCCAGTTCAGCCTCTCAGGCCCGTGTTTACTAAACCCCCAGTTCAGCCTCTCAGGCCAGGGTGGGAAGGTCCCAGTTGTACCGCGATAGTAGTAGAGACAGATTAGTATGTCACATTTGCACTGAGAGTTTTTGCGAGGGGAAAGTGAAATCTGATGTCATCATGTATACTGGAGACACATTTTAACTTCAGGTGTAAATATTTCGACACAAATGCCCACAAAGTAAGAGAAACTCTCTGTGTGTGTGTGTGTGTGTGTGTGTGTGTGTGTGTGTGTGTGTGTGTGTGTGTGTGTGTGTGTGTGTGTGTGTGTGTGTGTGTGTGTGTGTGTGTGTGTGTGTGTAACAGAAGGGACACCTTCAACCACTTGACGACCTGGTTAGAGGACGCTCGCCAACATTCCAACTCCAACATGGTCATCATGCTCATCGGCAACAAGAGGTAGGATCACTGAGGGCTGCATCCCATTACACACACACACACACTTTGGAGACAAAGCAGTATACCATATACTCTATTGTTGTTACTCCGTGTGTGTGTGTGTGTGTCTAGTGACCTGGAGTCGAGGAGAGAGGTGAAGAAGGAGGAAGGGGAGGCGTTTGCCAGAGAACATGGCCTCATATTCATGGAGACCTCAGCCAAGACCGCTTCCAACGTAGAGGAGGTATTACTACCCACTGACCCAGACACGCTCCGCTTCTTCTTCTTCTTCTTCTTCTTTCCTCCTTCGTCTTCTTCACCGTCTTCTTCATCAGTAGTAGTATTCTTGTCATTGTGGAGACTTTAGTGTCTCATAGTCTAAATGTTCCACCCTGCTGATAATCAAATTCTGGGGGGAAATCCATGTCATATAAAAAAATATTGATATATTAATATACTGAAATGGTCAAAAGTGAATATCAGAGGTTGTTCCCAATAAAATATCAGTCTCACCATCAAAACCACCTCTCCATCCCAGTTCAACACAGCCGAGCCTTAATAGCTGCTCTATGAGCTGTCGTAGCCCAATGAGCGCAGCGTCCAGGTGACCTCACGATCTGTCTGCAGTCGTTAAAGGGCGAGTGGTGATTCAGCCCCGGTTCACATGAGCGTCATGAGTTTGGTGTGCCAACACACCTCCTGTAACACACACACACACACACACACACACACACACACACACACACACACACACACACACACACACCCTTAGTGTTGGGGTGTTTAATGAATGCATGGCGTTGTCCTTAGGGACGCCTTTCTCACTTATCCAATCACATAAATAATCCCATCCTACACAACACAGCATGCCAAGCCCAGAGAGTGTGTGTGTGTGTGTGCGCGCGTGCGCGTGCGTGCGTGCGTGCGCGTGTGCATGTGTGTTTACATTGATTTTTTTTCTCTTCTCCCCCACTAGCCTGGCCTATAATATCACGCAAACGCACACACACTGCTGTCGAGTACAGCTCTCTGGGGTTAAGATGAGGGGGAGGTGCGTGTGTGTGTGTGTGTGTGTGTGCGCGTGTGTGCGCGTGTGCGTGCGTGTGCGTGCGTGTGCGTGTGTGTGTGGTATGATTAATTTGTCTCATTAGTGTCCTCTGAATCCTCCTGATACTGCTCCTCTCCTCCCTTCCCTTCATCTCTCCCCTCGTCCCTCGATGTCCATCATTCGCTCTTTACCTCTCTCCCCTCCTCCTCCATCTCTTTCTCTCTTCCTCCAGTCCTCCCTCCATCTTCTCTGTCTTTACCTCTTTCCTCATCCCTCCATTTCTTCCTCCACTACCCCCCCTCCTTTTTTTCCCTTTTCCTCCTCGCTCTTTTCTTCCTCCTCCTCCTCCCTCCATGTCTTCCTCCCCCTCCTCCCTCCTTTCTTCCTCCTCCCTCCATTTCCTCCTCCCTCTTTTCTTCCTCCTCTTACTCGCTCCATTTCTTCCTCCCTCCCTCCTCCTCTTCCTCTCTTCCCTCATCTATATCTCCCTCCCCCATCTCTCTCTGTGTTTTCTAGCAGTGCATCAACCAGTTATAGTTCATACATATTCATGACACCCCCCACCCACTCAGCGACAGCCAGCAGCCAATCAGAGTGCTGCGTTTGTCGTCAGGGTCTGCAGAGAGGGAGGGAGGAAGGGAGGGAGGAGGAACTCTCCTTTCCTTTCATCCTTCCTTCCTCGAAGAGAGATTCCTAATTCTCGACTTCACTCATTTCTACTTTCCTCTTCTCTTCTCTCCTCCTACTCCACTCTCTCCTCTCCTCCTCCTCCTCTCCTCCTCTCCCCCTCTCCCCCTCTACTCCTTCCTTCCGGGAGAGATGTGGGGGGGGGGATCAGTGCGCTAAAGCACCCTTGGGTTCCCCAACCTCTTCTAACCCGGGCGTCAAGTAAGAGCCCCGTGACCTATTTTCCGTCCCGGGCCCAGCGAGGAACGAGTGTCACTGCGTATGTAGAACCAGGTGGTGGCGCTGTTTCCTTGTTCCTCCACAGACTGTGTGTGTGTGTGTGTGTGTGTGTGTGTGTGTGTGTGTGTGTGTGTGTGTGTGTGTGTGTGTGTGTGTGTGTGTGTGTGTGTGTGTGTGTGTGTGTGTGTGTGTGTGTGTGTGTGTGTGTGTGTGTGTGTGTGTGTGTGTGTGTGTGTGTGTGTGTGGTAGCTCAGGGATCTTAATGCCAAGTGTTGAGACCTCCTGCTGCTCTGTCGCTGGGGTGTGTGTGTGTGTGTGTTATCGGCGTATTGACTCTTGCCTGTTGCCGTAGAAATGTCCTCCTGTATTCAGCGAGGCTCCAGAAGCAGGAGAAGACCGTCTCACCCTCTCACTCTTAAAAGGTCTTGAAAACTGCAACATGAAGGATGTGAAGTCTTGAAGCTTTAGGTCACATCAGTCGATAATCAGAGGATCAATACAGACGTCGTGGAGAAGTAGTGATGGACGCTGATCCGAGATCAGATCAGAATGCACCTACTGGTGACGAGAGATTTCACATGGTCACACTAGCCAGACTATGAATGTGTTCTTGTAGAACGTTGAGTACCGCACCGCCTCACCGAGACCTCCGGGGTTCCAATCCGGCAAGGGAACCTTTTGTCATCCATTTCACCCCCCCCTCTCCCCCCTGGTTTTTCCTCTCTCTCTCTCTCTACTGCTGTCAAGTAAAGTAAAAAAAAAAAAAAAAAATCTTTTCAAAAAGTTGAGGAACATCAATCAAACATGAACAGAAGTCAGGAAGTGAATCTGAATGTGTCTCCGTCTCTCAGGCTTTCATCAACACAGCCAAGGAGATCTATGAGAAGATCCAGGAGGGTGTGTTCGATATCAACAATGAGGTAACACACACACACACACACACACACACACACCTCTCCAGCCCTCTTGTCTTTCTTCAGTCTTCTCCCCCTGCTTGTCCTCCTCCTCTCCTCGCTGTGGTCTGCCAGCAGTGTGTATGTGGTTTGCCACGCTTCCTCGCTCCTCCAAAAGAGAAGGAGGGAAAAAAACCTCTCTGCTTCCTTTCATTCAGCCAAGCAAAACTTCCAGCATTCCTCTCTCTCTGTCTGTCTCTCTCTCTGTCTGTCTCTCTCTCTGTCTGTCTGTCTCTCTCTCTCTCTCTCTCTCTCTCTCTGTCTGTCTCTCTGTCTGTCTGTCTGTCTGTCTCTCTCTCTCTCTCTCTCTCTCTCTCTCTCTCTCTCTCTCTCTCTCTCTCTCTCTCTCTCTCTCTCTCTCTCTCTCTCTCTCTCTCTCTCTCTCTCTCTCTCTCTCTCTCTCTCTCTCTCTCTCTCTCTCTCTCTCGGCCTCCTGCCAGCTCATAAATTCCTCACATCCCACAAGGCCTCAGTCATCCAGCAGGAAAACAAACATTCAGCCAAGTCAGTAAGCGGGTTATCCAACCAGTCAGTAAGCTAGCTATGCAGCGAGCCAGACGGGTAGCCGGTCGGCAAGCAGTCATGGGATTGATCATTCTTCTATGTAGCCAACTAATCAGCCAGGCACTCATCTAACCAGTCAGCCAGCCAGTCAGTCACCTAACTAGCCAGTCACACAGCCAGCCAACCAGTCACCAAACCAGTCAACCAGTCACCAAGCCAGCCAGCCGTCCGGTGTGCTTGTTATTACTAATAGAAGGAAGGAGTGAAGCACGGCCGGCCAGCCAAACCACATCAGCTGACTGATGGAGAAAGGGAAGCCCCACCAGAAACACCCTCTGTTGGCAGCCACAACGAGAACACACACACTCACACACACTTAAACACACACTGAAACACACACACTCACACACACTTAAACACACACTGAAACACACACTTGTAGCCTTAGCTCTATAAATGTGATTTAAAGGCATACGGTGTTTCCCAGAAGCACTACTGCTGCTGAGCGGAGGAGGGGGAGGTACAGAGAGAGAGAGAGAGAGGGAGAGAGAGAGAGAGAGAGAGAGAGAGAGAGACATATAAATAGATATATTTATAGAGAGGCAGAGAGATGATGAAATACAGAGCGGGAGAGCGAGCACCGCAGTACACAGAGAGAGAGAGAGAACTCGGATGCCTTACTTGACTCCCGTCTAAAGGGCAGAGGGATGAAAGAGCTGCTCTCTCTCTCTCTCTCTCTCTCTGTCTCTTTGTCTCTCTCCCACCCACCTGCCTGCCTCTCTCGCTGCTTCTCTCCTTTTTATATCCGCTTTCTTTTTTTCTTCTGGAGTATTGCTGGCGTTTCCTTTTGTGCAGCACCTGTTGTTTCTGCGAGACCTGCCCTTTACACAAGAGCTGTTCAGTTTGCATCTTGGCATGACAACACTGGCAAAAAGGCTCATTTACCTTCAAAACAAAAAGTCAAAAATGATGTGTAGTCACTTCCTCACGAGATGTGAAGCAACGCTCCTCTTTGCAGCATGGGTTTACGGGAAATGTAGTCCTAATCTTTTGATTCAGCTACATACACTCGGTTGCTCATGTGTTTTGGAACTGCAGGGTTGGCAGTGCCACGCTTCCTCCCGCAGTGTCCAACTCACAAGTGTTTTTTATTTGTTCTTATCGTAGCAAAAGTAGTTTGAGTCGCCTCCCACGCGAGGTGACGTTCACCATCCCTGCTCTGGAGATTTGAGTTGAAACATGAGAGGAAGTCTTTGATTTCATTCAAACTGAGTGGGATTGTCAACTCATTTTGAGATTTTTTTTTTTAAAGGTTTTCTGCAGCTATAATTAGTTTTTTTTCCATTTTGTGTGAAAACTGAAAGCATGTACATGTACATGGTGTTTTTCAGGATTCTGTTTTGTTTTTTTTTGTTGTTTGGTGGGAAATACTGGAGCCAAACGGAAAATGACCACAACAAAACAGTTGTGGTTGCTTGACTAACCACCTCTCTCTCTCTCTCTCTCTCTCTCTCTCTCTGTCTCTCTGTCTCTGTCTCTGTCTCTGTCTCTGTCTCTGTCTCTCTCTCTCTCTCTGTCTCTCTGTCTCTGTCTCTGTCTCTGTCTCTGTCTCTGTCTCTGTCTCTGTCTCTCTCTCTGTCTCTCTCTCTCTCTCTCTCTCTCTGCAGGCTAACGGTATTAAGATCGGACCCCAGCACCCCACCACCAACTCCACGCTGTCCGGTAGCCAGGGGGGGCAACAGGCTGGCGGGGGCTGCTGCTGAAGCCCCAAAACACGCCACCTCCTTCACCACCTCCTCCTCCTCCTTCACCGACAACCCTTCCTCCCTCTCTCCTCCCACTCCTCCTCCCCTCTATCCATCCTCCTCCTCGCCCTGTCCAACCCTCCCTTGCGTTTCTACAGAACTGGCCAGGGTCACTAACAGTTTGTTAACCTCGCTCTATCACTCTATCCCTCCCTCACTCGCTCTCTCTCTCTCTCTCTCCATCACATCTTTCCTCTGTCTCTCGCCCACACCCAGGGGTCTAGGGGGCCGCGTCCCAATAAGTCAACCGTACATCCTCCCCTCTGACAAAGTCAGCTTACCCTCTTTCTATCAAAGATTTACGAATTACCAACAGACCACCCCCCTCTCTCTCTCTCTTTCTCTCGCTCTAAATTCAAGAGGTTTCACAATTCTTTTTTTTCTTTTTTTTCTTTGTAAAAATAAATGGATTTTAATCTTTAATTTTTATTGTTTCCCCAAAAAAAAGAATAAAGAGTTGTGCCCCTATTGGACAGGTGTGTTTAGCATCAGCTAAAGTGAGGAACTGAGGCCGTTGTCGGGGTGTTTCAGTACTGAGCGGTAACCACGGTGACCGTAAACTGACTTTGTACCAGATAGAGGCGGGAGGCTTTAGGAAACGAACCGCCTGCCGTCTCGTCCCTTTGCACACATGGCTGTTAAAGGAAATGATGCGGCGTGTCATTTTCTATTCCATCTATGTGTTGTGTAGGGATGATGTCGGTACGGTGTGTTCCAGGACGTCGGTTTTTCACAGACTCTCTGTACGTCAACCAGAAACTGTTATGTTATTTTGTGCTTCTTTTCCCACGATTTTTTGTTTTTCAGTAACTATGGTTATTTTTTTCTCTCTCTCTGTCTTTGTGTTCTTCTTTTTGACATGGAGGTGATTTGTATTTAATGAACACTAAAAAGTGGCCGTGGCTTAAAAAAACAAACAAACAAGTGTTATAAATTGTCCTGGGGGAGAATAAATAAAAGACCAAACTGTTGAGTGTGATGATGTTGGGAGTGGAGAAGGAAAGGGAAACGTAGAGGCGTGGTGAGAGCAGCGGCCACCATGATGAAATGAAGTATAAAAAAAAAAAATTAGAATTAAGAGATTGGGGGGGAGTTTAAAAAATGGAATGCAAGAATTCTTTTTGTTTTTTTAACTGTATTTATCTGGCGCATTTCTGTGTGTATATATGGCTCCTTTAGGTTTCTATTGCTTTTTTCTTTTGTTGCTTTTTGTTGGGGGCTAGCTTGGCATGTCTCCGTCTAGTCTGCTATTTCCACAAAGCTGGAAAAACCCGACTAGTTAAAGGACAAAATGTTGGATGCGTTTAAAGTCCCCGGTGTAGAGCTGAAATAGGAAATGTCAAGTTATCTCCCCTTTAACCACCATGAGTTAGCTGGCAGATGTATACTGTAACCGCTTAGCTTCATATCCAAAACTGACGCAGTATTTTTGCTATTTTCCAGACCCCCGCAGTAGTACACACCGTTTTACCATTATTATCATATTTTACTACTTCAGTTATGTTCATCCCTCCTCCTCCTTTCCCTCGTCATCCCTCCTCTCTCTCTATCTCTGACTGTCCGCTAACGTTAGCTCTATATTTCTGCATCTCTGAATCTACTTTTAATGCCAAATTATTGTTTACCTGTGTTTTGCCCCCCCACCAAAACAAACCCAGCCCCCTAGAAATCTGACCTGAGCTCAGCTGTCTGCCTTAACCCCGCCCCGCCACCCAGAGAGATTTGGACAGCCACTAAAACGACTAAAACTGAACCCAGAATCTGCAAACAGGCATTCCACCACTAACTAGCCAGCCGCCGCCGTCGTCTTCTTCTTCTTCGCCGTGCACACGTGCACACTTCCACGTAGGCGCACGCCCGCGCAGTGTCATACTTTCGATTTCAACCACCACGCGTACAAATACATGGCATTAGAAACGTGCACCAACACGCTTTATCATATTTACAAACAATTCTTTTTTTTTTCTTTTTTTTTTTTTACATCATTAGACACGACCATCCTCTCCATGCGTGCGCACACACACACCCGGTCTGCATATATGCATGCATACGTAGGTGATGCATACATATCAATCTGTTTTCCGTCTGATCTCACCTAGCTGTGTTTTCAAGGCCCGCGGCTTTCCTCAGCAGTGCGCTCTCTTTGTTTTTTTATTTTTATTTTTTTGTTC
Source organism: Hoplostethus mediterraneus (assembly GCA_034670385.1). NCBI lineage: Eukaryota > Metazoa > Chordata > Actinopteri > Trachichthyiformes > Trachichthyidae > Hoplostethus > Hoplostethus mediterraneus. Next base: position 2,252,832 of record JAXDDW010000039.1, read on the forward strand.
CTAGATATATTCTGACGATTATTAATCTTATTCTGATGATGATTATTATTGGTAAAGCAACATGTAGTGTGTGTGCGTGTGTGTGTGTGTGTGTGTGTGTGTGTGTGTGTGGACCCAGAGGGGTTCGGGGGGGGAGGAACAAGCCAAACCTAAAGCATCTATCTATCTGTCTATCTATGGATTGAGCTATCTATCTTATCTATGTGACCCCCCCCCTCCCCCCTTTTCTCTCTGCCCTCCTCTTCCTCCTCCTCCTCCTCCTCCCCCTCCTCAACGTTATTTGCTGTGTTTGTTCTTTGGAAAAATAAAACTGAAAAAAAAGAAAAATTGAAAATGCTATCACAATAAACTATAATAAAACATTCTAAACTCAACAAATGTCATTTTGATGGTCATGTGGAGATGGAAAAAAATACAATGTTTGAAGAAAAAGAAAAAGAAACTTGTATTTTCTCTCCTCTGTTTTCTTTTATCATAGCTGTTCTTTTTCCATCCGGCCTCTGTCTTTGGACCCGATGGTGACTGTGTTCAGTGTATGAATGAATCAATTGTACTATAATGGAACCACACACTTTTATTGTATCTGATCTATCCATTAGAAAGAGCAGAATGGGATTTCTGCGTTCTTGGATCCATGCCGTTCGACCTTCACCACTCATGGAAATTGTATTTCCCGATGAAGGTCAGCCAGACTGAGAGCTCGCTTAATGAATGAAACATTTTTTAACCTATATGTAGCCATGGGAAGGTTTCCTGAGCATATATGCTCTTTTTAGCAGCACCCTGCTTTAAATCCCTGCAGTTAAAGGGGCCGAGAACCTAGTGAGAAAAGTCATGCATGTGTCCCTGGTAGATCATTGGCTCCAGCGCTCCAGGCCACTAGGATCCAAATTAAGAAAGTAATACAAAGTTGACTGAGCTTTTATCTGATGACCACCTTCACTATAATGGTGTAAGTTTTACCAATCTGCATGAAACTGCCAGACTTGGCTGCACATCATTTAATGCTCACAGTCTACCATGAACACTCATTTAGTAATAGAATATTTTTTATCAACATAGTGTCTGTTAAAGTGTTAGTGTAGTGCATACTATGGGTCAATATAGGGTATGCTAAAGTGTTAGTGTAGTGCATACTATCGGTCAATATAGTGTATGCTAAAGTGTTAGCGTAGAACATACTATCGGTCAATATAGTGTATGCTAAAATGTTAGCGTAGAACATACTATCGGTCAATATAGAGTATGCTAACGTGTTAGCGTAGAGCATACTATCGGTCAACATAGAGTATGCTAACGTGTTAGCGTAGAACATACTATCGGTCAATATAGTGTATGCTGAAGTGTTAGCGTGGAGCCTGATATCTCTCAACATAGAGTATGCTAACGTGTTAGCGTAGAACATACTATCGGTCAATATAGTGTATGCTGAAGTGTTAGCGTGGAGCCTGATATCTCTCAACATAGAGTATGCTAACGTGTTAGCGTAGAGCATACTATTGGTCAACATAGTGTATGCTGAAGTGTTAGCGTAGCACATCGGTCAACATAGTGCATGTTAAAGTGTTAGCATGGAGCACTGGAGCCGATGATCTACCGGGGACACATGGATTATCTTGGTGTCTATGTTCTCATCAACAGGTAAATTGACCAAAACCACTGTTGTATTAATTTAAGAGCTGACCCAATACCCTCTCCTCCTGACTGTTGATACATACATAATCCATGTCCATGATTGTCAAAAGGACTAAAAACCTCCTTCAACCTCTTCATCTGCCCTTCGTGACTGAAGTGGTTTAACAGCTGACCTCGATAAGAAATCACAGCTTTCTCCTGCTTCATGGGAAGAGCAGGTGGCCTGATGTTTTCTCCACCCAGCGGAGCTGTTGGTGGTTTTAGGAGGAAAGGAAAAGTGCAGCTTTACGTGCATGCGGTGGATTTCCAACGTTACATCGCCGGTGTGACGTTAAGCCCATATGGTCTTTAGACTCAGATATGATATGTTGCACCTTAGGGTGTTTTTCCACTCACACAGTGAAATGCTCAGTACAACTGAACATAACCAGTGCCGCAGAAAAACAACATCATAACTGGTTTCTAGCTTGTGGAGAGAGTTGGTCATTCTCGCAAAGTTTGAGTGTCTACAATCAGGAATAAACCCTTATATCTATCTTTTGAATGTAAATGACAGCTGAAAATATTTTCCGATCTTTAGCCTCAAGCTCACCCGTGGGTAATACACTCTTACACGTCAAAATAACCAGTTGAATAGCTGTACTTCCAAAGGTTATCAGGTAAAAGGTGAAAATGTGAAGTCATGCAAGTAAGAACTGTATGCACACACAAATCAGCCATACATACTGTACATATGTGCATTGATTGTGAATGATGACATATTTATTGTAGAATTCATCACTGGTTGTCTATGGGAAGTAAAGTGTCTAGTGGAGAGTTTTAGTATCCCATGATGGTGTAAATGCTGATTCAGAGGCTTTTCCACATCAAACCCTAGTGGAAACACTGAATACATGAAAATATATAATAGATATAAATATAATATACTGAATATATACTGTATCAGTCCGGGTGTTGCAGTATTATTTTGAGCCAACGCTGATGGGGAAGTTGAGAAAAAACTGATCGAGCACGTTTTCAGTCATTTCTGGAAAATAAAATAAAAAATCTCTTTAATTTATCAGCAGGATGAAAGGAAAGACGCCCCGGGTGGAAACAGGTGCAAAGCAGGAAACGCACTTGTCATCCTCTGTCTTCTTATGAGATGACCTGCGTTGCTTTTACCTCCTGCACCAAACCCCTTTCGGTACATTCAAGTCCAACAGTTTTTTCCATTTCTCTGAATGGAAATGCTGCTGCTGTCCGCGGCGGTGGGTACCAGTCCTCATCCCTGTTTCAACGTGTCACTTTTACAGAGACTTCACAAACAGCATCCTGGGAGAAACCTTGACCTTTGACCTTCTACATGTTAAGACAGTATTAAGAGTTTTTTTCATTTAAAATGTGGTTATGGGGAGGGCGGTGGGGGTGCCAACCTTTTTCATGCCAAGGACTCCCAGTTGGATCTTGGTCAAACCGACGGACCCCCCGTTTGATAAGATTTGAACCCAAGGGGCCCCCATCTGAGAAGACTTTTTATTGGGTTTTCTAGGTGCGGAGGAGAGAATAAAACCACTGATCAAAACAGTCACCCTTACATATTCTCTCACTGTGTGGTTTTTATGAAAATAATGTTTTTCAGGAGCCTGCAGATGGAGTTCGGTTCTGCAATGACTTCTGGAGATAATCCATCACTAGTAGGGTTCAACCAATACAGGTTTTTCAAGGCCGATGCTAATATTTTTGTATTGTATTGTATTTTGTGCCGATTTTTTTTCATTTTCACGCTAACCACGTAGTGTTTAGCGTGTGTTTGACACGTAGTGTTTGATGTAGCTCCTTTTTTCCAAGCAACGTGTCCGAAGTCTGCTAGCAAAATAAATCACCAAAAACTAAACTGATATTCATTCTTGTGTCTGCGTTCCACGTCAGATCATTCCCACATGGCAAAAAAATATATATTATATTCATTTAAATTGGTGTATATGTTTAGACATATCTGTAAACATATTCTGGAATATATGTGAAATTATTTTTTTTATTTTTTTTTGCATTTGGATGAGATGAGGAAATGAGATGAAACAGAGCGATCAGGGAGTCAGGACAGAGAGGCAGTGTGTGTGTGTGTGTGTGCGTGTGTGTGTGCGCGCACGTCCACGCCTCTCTCCTTAGGGCCAGGTTGTTATGATAAGCAAATTACTGGCCGTGTCAGGGACATCCGGGTTACTGCTGTTGCCTCATATCGCTGCAGTGTGCATCTTTGAAGTAAACACCTACTGAGAGACACGGAAATATGAGACTGTTCCTACAGGGTCTTACAGTGTCTGTGATACTCAAATAGAGACCTTACTGTACTTTATGGTATTTGTATCGCCTCTGGTATCACTATAATATTCTTATAGTGACTTATAGTATTTCAATAGTGAGTTTGTAGTGACCTTTAATGTACTATCTTCTCTGGTGCCACTATAACATTCCTATAATATTCCTGCAGGATATTATATATAGTTTATAGTTTTGTTTGGATATTTGTATGGTATCCTTCTTATATCTATTATAGTATTTCTATAGTTCCCTGCATAAGGTAAACCCACAGGAGGCCCATAATATTCCTATAATATTCCTATAGTTCCTTACAAGTGTGTCTGTGGTACTCAGGAATTATCATACATTATCATACATACATTATGGTTCCAATAAGGACTTAAATCTTTGTTGTGATACGTGTTTAGTATCCTTCTAATGTGTTCTTGGATTACTATTGTTCAAATAACTCCAGTATCTTAAAGGTTTGAACCTTTTTTAAGAGGTACAGTAGCTGTTGATTTCTAGGAGGTGCATTTGTTGTATTGGTTTTCTTCTATTATTTCTGTGTAAACTGGTCTCAGTCCAGATCAGAGGTGGGACTGGCCTTACCTTTCTTCAGCAGACCGGAGAAAAAAATCGGGAAAAGTAGTCAACCAGTACAAAGTTGTTTTTTTTCATAGTTGAAGATTTCAATGTTTTCAACAAGCAGACAGAAGAAGAAAAAAAAGAATCACAGAAAACACAATAAATGCAAAACCTGTTTGATATAAAAGAAGTTTGATGTGAAGCTAAAAACGGTCCTGAGTAAATACTCTTTTATTTGTTTCTTCCATCCATCCTATTGAGCACAAGTTGTTTTTTTTATTGTTGAAATGAAGAGACATAAAACAAAATCTGACAAAGAGTCAGGCCTGTTAATCAGAACCTATACGCAAAGATTCAAAATTACGATATTGTTTTTGACTCGTTTCCAGGTTGGTTTGACATTTTTCCACCTTCCTCTCTATCACAAGGAGGACCTCTTCTCCTCGCCCAGCTGGTTCCCAGAGAGGGTCTGGGGCCCAGCTCTGTAAAAATCCAGCTCTGGCTTTGTTGTCCAAGGCGCTTAACCGTGTTACCATGACGTGTTGAGGTCAAACGGCCTGGGACCTTCTTACATGCCGCCCCCCTTCTCTCTCTTCTCTCCCAGTCCTTCCTGTCTCTACTTTCAACTCTCTAATGAATGCAAAAATGCCCCAAAAATCACAAAGTTGCAATAACATCCCATCCCTTAATTGATAAAACTGTAGATTTGACCTTTTTGCCCAATTATTATTATTATTATTACTATTATTATTATGGTGTCAGGTATGGTCACTGTCAGGAAATCATCTCCAGCCACAGGAAGTGATGGAAACTTAGGCTCTAGCCTATCACTCACACACAGCAAATAGATACAGATCAGTTAGTTATTACAACACCCATCTTCCTCAGAAAAATAATGAAAACTGAGAGCGCAGTGGGATCACTTGCTCTAGAGATATAGCTTATAATTATTATTACATCCCAGGGCATCAATTCACTAAAACCCTAAGCTGTTGCAAAGTTCCTAAGATCATTTACCACCAAAACTTCTGAACGTGCTGATATGAACTATATGTGTAGGGACACTGTGGGGCGAAGACTGATGACTGACAAGATACTTATTATTATTATTATATAGATATATCAATTAGTCAATGTAATATTGTTTTAGACATAAGTGATTTTTTATTACATATAGCTTCCAAACAGATTTCACTTTTGCACTTTTTCTTCCATCTTTGCTCCGCTAGTTATAATGATACATAACTGCGATATCAAATTTGGACTCACTTAGTGCCATATGCCTTGCCTTTTTTTTTTCCATCCCTGGAGAACTCACAGAAAGCGTCACACGGGCACGGCGGGGTCAGTGACCGCGCACGCCGCCTGTTTATTCGTATGAGAGGTCCTCGGGAGCGCGCCCCCCCTGGCCGAGGAAGGTGAGCGAGTGTCTGGAGGGGAGGACTCGGGAGCGCGACCAGCCGAGGGATCGATCGGATTAAACTCGATTTGAGTGAAATTAACACAAAGGAGAGAAGAGCAACGCACACTAGTCGGCGAGGTCGCGGATACGAGACACGCCGTAGAAATATTTCATGAAAAATAAAAAAAACTTGAACTTTTTTCCTGTTTATTTATATTTCGAACGCGAAAGGACCACGGTGGATTTTTTTTTTCAAGCAAGCGGAGATACTAACGAGGAGTTGATTTGATAAAAGCCCCGAAGTGACCGAGCTTGTTGGGTAAGCTAACCAATGCCCTTTTTGAATGAGTGTATTTTAAATTTCATCCATCAGAAATCTGCCGAGGAGCGACGGATTCATTGTAGCCGGTGATTTGGAATAGAATCCATTTAGATTCTTTCTGAATAGTAAGTTTTTCCTACTTTTTCCACGCAATCAGACTCTTAAATCCGCCGTGCGAGTTTGGCTTTCTGCCTGACGGGGATGTCGTCCAGGGGTAACTCATTGCAAAGCTCTTGCAATGGTCGGGGACTATTTAATGGCTTGTTTTAATTTCTAAATTGAGCAGAAAGTCATTGAAGGTCCGTGTAGCTGCCATGCCGACATGCTAACAATAGCAAGTTTAGCTTTGCCACCCGCTGCATCGCGCAAACACACACATACACAACAGTGCCATTACTTAGTTGAAAAGTGGAAAGAATATCTTCCCACACAACAGCGGGGAGGTATCTCTTTCTAAAGCCCCTTCCCCGGGCAACTTGTTGAATATTAGAAGGGGGAATGTTGACTTTGTTTAGTTTTAAAGTGTGAGTGTTAGCCTGGCTAGCCAGGGTTAGCTAATTGTGTTGAAGCTTCTAGGAGACACGAGGTGGCTCGAGCGTAGAGGTGAGTCACTGGCCGACTGAATGAGCGGAGCTCGCACAGGGAGATTCCCAACGGGCAATACTTGGCAGATAACGCCAAAATGGCTCTTCTAGACTAAAACTAAGACTCGTCTACGTTTAAAAAATAAACACTAGTTGTATTTCCATCGGATGAATGTAGTTTTTGGTGGAAGAGGACAGTGCGAAGTGTCCGTAGTAGTCGCTAGTGTTATTGGACGGAAGGGACAGAGCAGCGGAGAGGAGGGGGGAGTTGTGAGGCCAGGCGGTCATTTCATACAACCGCGTTTCTCACGCTATTTCTATCCCGCTTTATATCACTAAAACCCCATCCAAACGTTTAAACTAGACTATCACTCTGTATGCATAGCCGTGGAGCAGGGGTATATTGTTTTTCAGGCATATAAACCGAGGTGAGCGATTCGTTCCCTAGTCCGGAACGAAGTGCGTAATGCCGCTGATAGGCTAATTAGCAATGCTAGCCGCTGGAGGTTAGCCCAGCAATAGGACACACAAGTTCAGCTAGCCTGTTAGCTAGTTCTCATCCTCATTGTCTCCGGGCGACGGCCACACATCGCCCCAAAGCTAGCTAATACCCTGCTCAGGGCCGTTATCGGTCGGTGCATTGCTTGGGTAGAAAATTAACTTTACGCGTCTTTCGGCTCACTTTTTTTTGTTGACGTTTAAGAAAAACAAAGTAACACTGTTATATCATCTCCGTAGGGCATTTCCGCGTTTTAAAAGTTTTGATGTGAGAGGTTGTTTGTGGTGAAATATTGTATCCGGCAGGGGAAGTTTTGTAACGACTTCACTTGTTACTCGGATTGGACGGGGGGATAAAATATAAGCGAGAGCACCTGCCGGTGTCTTCGTACCACTGCTTACAGTGGGATTTCGCTCCACAGTACACATACGTGTGTGTTTTCCGCCTTTAAACCATTACTTTGTTGTGTTTTTATCGTATCTTGCGCGCCCTCTTTCTCCATTACGCGTCCTGTAATCGGCCAACTTGCATAATGGTCACCGCTCTCACGCAACTTTGGCTGCGCTAAAATCTGTAAAGAAAACGACGCGGTGTTCGCTTTAAGATATGCCCCAAACACATTTTCGCTATTCGCTTGTGATAGCACAGACTGAGAGCATCCAGCGTGAATGTGCTGGTTCTCTCCTTTCTTTTTCCTCCTCCTGCCATACAGCCAGGAGCTGCCCCCCCCCCCCCCCCCACCACCACCTTGTGTCTGTGAGCCAAGATGGCAGCTAGTCATGTTTAGCGGGCCACAGAGAGAGAGCGAGATAAGAGGCCCCGACCATGCACACACACAAACACACACAACAGATGTTCGCACTATTGTGGTCTCTCTCTCTACCCGTCTGTCTCCTTTCTTGTGGTTGGAGTTGAGGTACCTTTTCCCCCCTGTGCCACAAAGCTTCCCTGACTTGTTAGGGGGAGTTGAGATCTGAGCTACGCTGGAGCTTGGACACAAAGATGTAGTTTTTACCTCCACTTCATATTTTTCACAGCTATTTTCTATTGTCTTTATTTTAGACTGATGTTCTAAAGTGGCCAAGTTCAGACAGATTAGTGTGGTGACCTTGAAGTTGCTTGTCTCCGTGGGCCTGGAGGTTCACAAACTCTCAGGGTAGATGGGATACTGCCTTCAGTCGGCACTGACGATATAGATGAAATAGACCACGAAACAAAGTGTTGAACTATTGTTAGGCGGAGTTGCTTATGTACAGTGCCTCAAATTATGTTAGTCTTATCTAACCGTCTAAAGCAAAAAGTGATCCCCTTCCCCTTTTAAATATAAACATGGTGTCTTTCAAATGAGCTCTACCTTTCATGCTCCCTTTCTTATGGCCCTGCAATTTGTTTCTAACGGATGTAGGTTTGCTAAAAGTGGTTTGATCCCACTGAGAAGTTCTTCACTCCCCATTTTCTGTCCAAACCCATCTATAACAGCTAAGGAACCCCCCCTACACACACACACAATATTATCTATTATATAATATATTAAAACCACACAATATTATCTAATACGAATCAAAAACAATTTTTCCGGAATGATGCGTTTACATTTCCATGGTCGTATCCATGCAGTGATGCTTCTTCCCACCCTGAATACCCCCTTTATCTCACTCCAGCAAATCAAAACTGATGAACAATTACCAAGACCAGAGACGATTCAACAACTCAAAACATTTTCTATGAATTGCACATTGAACTTTTTATGAAAGCGCTTCGGATTTTGGCTGCAAAGTAAACCAGACATCGAAATCGCTGATCGCTGGCATTTTGACCTACAAGTCATTAGTTCAACAAGTTTCAGTAAAAAATGCAGAGGAGTGGGTTGTGCGACCTGTGTGTGTGTGTGTGTGTGTGTGTGTGTGTGTGTGTGTGTGTGTGTGTGTGTGTGTGTGTGTGTGTGTGTGTGTGTGTGTGTGTGTGTGTGTGTGTGTGTGTGTGTGTGTGTGTGTGTGTGTGTGTGTGTGTGTGTGTGTGTTTGTTCCCAGGATAGTTCAGAGCAAGCAGGCTCAACTTTAAAAGTAGAGGACGGAGGGCCTGATGAGGGGTGGACAAAAACAAAAAAGCCGTCTGTGTGTGAAAGAGAGAGAGAGAGAAACAGTGGTGATCCTATTGGCGTGCAGTGAGAACTATGGCCTGTGCTGGACAACAGTTCTTATTGTCTCGCTGCTGGTGAAAATCACCATTGTTAGCCTCTCTGTCTGTCTGTCTGTCTGTCTGTCTGTCCCATCTCATTTTATTCTGCTCTTCTGTTGTCCCCGCTGCCGTTTAGCCGCCTATACACACCGTGTAATCCTGGCTTTAGTTGAACGGTAAAGATTCTTGCTTTTGCTAACTAGTTGTGTAGTTAATTTACCACGATTGAGGTCTGCTTTTGAGTTTTTGTGGCGGCTGTTTCACATTTAGCAGAGTGTAACTGACATGCCCTTCTTTCCCTTCTTTGTTTCTGCCCAGCTCACTCCTTTTTCTGATTGGTTAACCACCTTGACTTGTAGCTACAGTGTTAATCCTGTCTCATCCCCAGCCTCTAGCCCTGACACACACACACACACACACACACACACACACACACTCCCCTCCCCTCCATGTCACCCATAGCTGTATGCTAGTTTGCACCACATGGTTGCTCTAAATCCAAGGCTATAAGTTAATAGAAATGGTGCTGGAGTTTCCAACCGCCTAGTCTGAAGTTGAGTGACTCGATGTGTCGAGCGTGTCACTGGTCATCTGTGGTTTGACTTTCGGTTGTGTCTCGGGGTTTTGTGACACGGTGGTGTTTGCATGTCTGATTTGGCGATACCAACTCCGACATTGAGGTGGTTATATGAACAGGTTAGTGGCATTGGTCAAACTAAACGGACAAGCCTGTTCCCAGTGGAATGAGGTTTGGACCTTTTTGATAATCCACTCAGTAGGAGAATAATCGTGGCTAGTCACCATTGAAACACTTAAGCCGACAACTTTCTTTGGTTGGAATACATAATATTGTTCTTGCAAATGTTGGGCCACTCATTGTGTTTCTGGAAAAAACACAACTGGGCGATGTGACTTTGTTGGGACACCGATTTAAGAATTATTGAAGACTAGTGGTCAAACGAGTCCAGAGTCCTGCTGGTTTTCTACTCTGCCAGGTAGTTTCCATGCTAGCTGTCTCATCAGGGGCTGGTGTAGGACAGAAAACCAGCAGGACTCTGGATCCTGACGACTGGGTTTGAGGACCATTGATCAAGACCATCACGGGACACTAAAACTCCACTGAGGGCCAGACTAATGAAAGAGTTTTAGTTGGGTCAGCGGCTCCTCCAGGCATGAAGCCACTCCACGCTGGAACGATTTCTCTGGTCAGACATTTGTAACGATATCAGAAGTGAATGATGTCCAATTTTTTTATGAGCCTGATATCATTGTTTTAGCTGTAGTAGAGATTGAATCAGGCCCTGCCGTTGGACGGTGTTGTTGTGGGAAGCCTGGTGTTTGGTATCAGAGTGCTGGTGTCGTGAGGGCAGCCATTTTGTCTCCTATCATCATGTGTTGTGGATGGCAGCCCGGCTACTAGATGACAAGGATGGTGCTGTTGTTTGTCTCAATCGCTTTCATCTTTTGCTCCACCTCCACCCACTCCTTCTCTGCCTGTGCATGATCTCCCTCCCCCCTCTGTCTATCCTCCACTCTCACCTTTTCCATCCCCCTCTTTTTCCTCTCTTTCTCCATCTTTGCTTGCCCCTCCTTCTCTTTCCTCCTCTCCTCATTTCCAGCCAAAAGGTTAGCGGGGGTCTTTAGCACCGTGGTGACATTCAAAACTGTCATCACCGTCTCTCTCTCTCTCTCTCTCTCCCTCTCCCTCCCTCCCTCCCTCTCTCTCTCTCACCTGTCCCACCCTCCACCCCCCTCCCTCCTCTGCCTTCGCCTCCCCCATCAGCCCATCCTCCTCCTGCAGCGAAGGCCTTCTGGACGAAGCGCCGTGCCTAGATGAGAGGCTGGCGTTATTACAGCTCAAGTGTTTGTGTGTGGGCTGTGTGTGTTTGTATGCATGTGTGTGAGAAAGAGATGGTTTGATGTGTATGACCTGTGTGTGTGTGTGTGTGTTTGTGTTAATCTATCCTTGACCTCTCTGGGTGTCAGTGTGTGTGTGTCATATCCTGTTTTTCCTCTTCATCCTCCAGCCCTGATAGACTGTCTAACCTTATGCGGTTTACTAAGAGGGAACAAATAGGAGCAAAGCCAGGGCTCTCTATTGGAAATGTATGGGAGTGAGACAACTGATGAATCCCATGGCTGTAAAGTGGCACCGGTACCGCAAAACCCCCCCCATCTTCTTTCTGATGGTGATGATGGTTTAATAGTACTGTTGTGGCGTCGATGCATCCTTCCTTCTCTGCTCATTTCTGTCACCATTGCTCTCCTCTATTAAGAGGACATTGATCATCAAAGGTTAAGTACTGCTGCTAGTGGCATCGCCGTCCACTTAGGAAGCTAGAGACGGATACAAGGCCTGATCGAGAGCGATGGGCAGAAAGAACGGTGCACCACTTACACCATCGAGGAGGCGGCACAGTCCTGAATCAATGAATCCCACTAGAAATGTCCTGAAAACTGTCCCGGCAATCACTCCTCCGTGCACTGTCTGTGGTAGTGCACAGTACATGATAGGTAGCTACTGTTGGTCATTGTTTCTAGCATTCAAATGCCAAAAGACCAGTGCTGGATCCAGTTCCTGCTGGAAAGTGTAGCTCAGCTGTAGTTATATTTTCACACAAGTGCTTCCTGAGCTGGATTCAAACCCACAACAGAAGCACGTTTGATCCTGTGAACTGAAGAGGTTGCAGTACTGTGTGTGCGTGTGTGTGTGTGTGTGTGTGTGTGTGTGTGTGTGTGTGTGTGTGTGTGTGTGTGTGTGTGTGTGTGTGTGTGTGTGTGTGTGTGTGTGTGTGTGTGTGTGTGTGTGTGTGTGTGTGTGTGTGTGTGTGTGTGTGTGTGTGTGTGTGTGTGTGTGTGTGTGTGTGTGTCCGTCCCAGGGGAGCGCTTTACCCCATGGCCTTATGTGAAGGCCTCAGGGATCTGATTGGTTGTTAACGGGCAGGCAGGCGGGGCAGGGAGGGGAACCGTCCAATCTCTGGGGACGCTGTCCAAACCTATCTCCCATTGGTCTAAAACGGCTTGTCAATAGTGGTGATTGATTAGGTAGCTGTGGGGGTAGCGCACTCGAGAGGCCGGTCCTATACTGTGTGTGTCTGCCTATTTGTGCTCACTTAAAGGGGCCGTTCATAAGATCATATCTTGGTGAACCTTTTTATGAAGTAAACAAGGAAAGTACTGCACATGGTTAACTGTCTAATATTCACTGCATTTAGATTTTCAAGTCAAATGTTGCGTCTTCGGAGAGTAGAGCTGCAGTAGTTTGTAACCTGCTGGTCTAATGAGGGTCTGATTCATACCTGGGATGCAAGGTGAATGAAATTAGGTACCGGGTAGGATAGAAACCACCCGCAGGACCAGGATCGAGAAACACTTCTGGAGTTACTTATAAGAAGTGCTTTGTGGTAGAAATATATTTTTTTTAGTTGTATAATGTTGACGCAAATCCTCACTGTGAATCTCCAATGTGTTGAGCCCGGTCCCAACACCCTCTGTGTTCGACCTCCACCACAGGACAATATGGATGAGGTTTTCCATGCCGGTGTGCCAGAATAGTGTTTAATTATTGAAGAACTGGTGAAGAGTCTCACAGTCTATCTTTAAATCCATCCGTTTGATCCTGAAAGGTGTCGAAACCGATGCTAAAATCACTATTTGTCTATTTTAAAGTGATTTTCAGTCAACCAGCGAGTCCTTTACTTGGACAACAAACAAGAAACGTCCATTCAGAGGTTGTTGTTTTAAAAATAGACTCTTGCTCATTTCTGCTTTTCCAGGCCTGTTGATCTAGATAAGGATTGTGATAAGTGATAATGAGTGCCACCGAAACCAGTCGATACCCGCCGTGCGTCTGTCTCTCTCTGCACTGCTTTCTCTTCCACTCCTCCTTCCTTTCCCTCCTCTTCCTCAGTGTCATGACAACTTGCATGACTGCACCTCTCCCCTTTGACACGCACACACAGTGGCAAGTGATGTCCAAAGGGACTGGAGAGGGTCAGTGTCGGGCGACCCGGTAACAGGTTCTTCAGCTCAGTGAGACACACACACACACACACACACACACACTCTCAAAACACACGCACACCCTCTAACACAGTCTCTCTCTCTCTCTCACACACACATACACACACACACACACACACACACACACACACTAGTAGCAGGTTCCTTGGCTAGCTTCTGGGCTCTTTCTTTCTCCCTGTCTGTCCTTCGGGTTCAGATGAAGAGCTTGGCCAGTGGTTTTTCCTTCCACATGGTAAAGGCAGGGAACAGATTGGATAAACACAGCCCCTTCCTGCTGACCCCCTCCACACACACACACACACACACACACACACACACACACACACACACACACACTGTCCATTAACGGAGCAGCCGTGCGTAAAATAACCAGATTTTCTCTGGCTTCACTGCTTCTCTTTCTTTTCCTCTCTCTGTCTCTCTCTCTCTCTCTCTCTCTCTCTGCCCCCCCCCACCCCCCCTCTCTCCCTTCCTTCCTTCCTTCCGGACCTCAAATCCGAGCCCCAAACACACCGCCCTGCATCCCTTCACTTGTGTGCGTAATTACACACACACGCACAGCTAGCCAGCTCTGGCGTGGTGTCCTCCATTTGGGAACAAAGGTATAAATTATAGTGGCTTAGATCTGAGGTGTGTGTGTGTGTGTGTGTGTGTGTGTTGAGATCGGTCACTTCTACAGATGTTTTAGCAAGCAGACAGTGAAGAAAGCATTGCCGTCTAGTTGGGTTAGTTTGCGTACAAAGGTTGCCGAGTCTTCTCTCTGTTCTCGTTTCTTTCTTTCGTTTCACTTTGCTCCCCTGTCTCTTTCTCTGTCTGTGTGTCAGAGGAAACACAGCGTTGTTGACACGGCAGTGATTTCCTGTAGTAAAGCCTCCAGGCTACAAACAGTTTAGCTGCCAAGCCGCCGACAGCAGAGACGGGACTGCAGTCTGAGTTTCACCGAGGCAGGTCTTTCCCTTCACCACAGACACACCCTGCGTCGCTGGGTGTCCGTTCACCTAGTTTCATGCCAGTTGCGATACATCATCTCGGAGAGGTTCAACGGGAAAGACGTACCGTTCGCACTTGCTTCTCGCTTACGGCAGAAACAGGATTTTTTAAATTTATGTGATAGTGACAAACTTGTTGATTGAATTCTGCAGTGATGTTGTACGATGATGTATGAACCACACCACAACCTCCCAGCAACGTCACCCAATTACGAGTCACCGTTGTGGTTGTATGGCCATTAGTTGATGCATTAGAATCACGTGTCTTTGTTTTTGCTGTCAGACATGAAATATGACAAACGTTGGCTGAAAGCAAAGAACAATAACTTATCCAATATTAATCGGTTCTTGTTTTTTTTGTTGTTTTTTGACGTAGCTTTGTTCTGCGTTCAGGAAGCCTATTTATTCCCTTCAACCATGCTAACGGAAACTAATTAACATTTTTGCAAGTTTTCATTAAAACTCGCTTCACATTTGGACAGAAACATCAGTGTAGAAATTGGGTTCCATAGAGAAAGGGATTGATAACCAGGACCAGGTTAATGGGGGGTATTTTACTCATTTTGGTCTTGACAAGATGCTTTTGAAGTCGATATAAAATAATCCTAAAACCAGCTTCTGTGGTGTGTTTCAGTCCCTCATTTTCTCCATTGTAAAGAACAGGCTGTTTTGAGGGCGTGGAGGTTGTAGTAATGAGCACTGCTCTGATTGGCCGCCTCACACCGTGAGTGAGGCGGCCAATCCACGCAATCGCCTGGGAGGTGGAGAGCAGAGCGCTCATGCTGCTCAAGGTAAACAAATAAGCTTGCTGCAGAAATCTACCATAACCATGGCGGCCAGAACCAACACTGAGACCGGACATGTTTGAGCCGGAGTCTGACCCAGAATGGGAAGAGGCAGCTGAGGCGGTTCCACTTAGTTTCTAACTGATAACAATTCTGTGTGATATTGTACTTTGTTTTGTGTATGTGGGTGTGTGAGCGACACTCTCTGCTGTAGCCGTTTATGGCTCATGTCCATAAGCTTATTGAATACAACTCATTGAATACAACGCTGTTTGGATGCAAATAGATTGCATCCAAACAGCACAAACAACCAAACGCGATTGTACTAATGGTGGCTAAAGTTTACCAAGCCTGACACGTTGGACAGACTTATAAAACAGACACTGGTCCCAACAAATAACTTTAAGATGAGTCCTGACTCCAACCAATAACTTTACTTTACTTTTAATGACTTCAGCTTTAGTTTTCTTACTTCTTCCACGCCCAACAAGCCCGTGGCTAGCTCTGCTAGCTCGTTAACTAACCAGCAGTCGAATATACAAACTAAAAACTAACTAAATTAAATCAAAACATGGTGACACTTACAGATTCCAGATGGGTCACGTACCTTATGAATTGCTCCATCTTTAAGCTTCAATTTAGATGCTAATCCTGCCTTTGCTCAAGCAGTCTGAGGACTGATCATCACACAGAAAAAAACTTTTGCAAACATGAGTTTGCTGCGGGCGATTATGTTTTCCCGAGCAGATGCACTGGAACACATTTAGATTGGAAGTTAGGAATACCGACTCGGAATTATCAATTTCCGAGTACAATGGAATGCACCATAAGCAACGGCTTGCAGCACTGCAGAGCGCTTTTGAGACGAGCTAAATGGGATTGATTGGTTCACCTGGGCGTGGGCATGCTCTGAGAGGGGCTGGATTATGTTAAGCGCCCGTTATGACATCTAAAGGGGCTGCTTTCTGAAACGGCCTGTTTTTGGCCTGATCTGGCACCGTTTTTGGAAAAATGAAAATACAGAAAATGGGTTGACTTCCAGATTTAATATTTTCTCGGCTACTTAGGTCAACGATAACCTGTGGAACATGTATAAGGGCCAGGAAGGGCCGTTTCCATAATATGACCCCTTTAATGTTACTAACTTCGGGGACATAGTTGTGTTGCAAAGTACCAACTAGATTGTCCACCAGATACCCCACGCGGCAAAAAACACATTTCATATATGCTTTAGAATATGTTTAACCCTGTAAGGCCTTCTGTTGCAAAATTACAACATCAGTTTTAGCTTTTTAGATTTAAAAATCGGCAATTGTTTTTTTTTTTTTCAAAGACCACATTTAGATAGTCAATGGGTCCTATTGTTTAACCCTGCAATGCTATTGGATGGTAAATGTGTTTATAGGTCATCAGGCCATGAACTCACACAACCTGCAAACCCAAGCTATATTTGGGTTTTACAGGGTTAAAGATGTTTCAAAAGATATTACGGCCAAAAATCTAAACGTGTCTAAACGTCTCGCCCGGACAGCTCAGTCTTTAGAGCATGAGACTCTCAGGATCGTGGGTTCGAACCCCACATAGTGTCATGTACCTTTGTACGTCGCTTTGGATAAAAGCGTCTGCTAAATGACTGTAATGTAATGAGTATACATCAAATCAATCATATCAAGTTTACACAAAAGAAACTCTTTGTTAGGGTTTGGTTTTGCTGAAGGATACTGGTGATGAAATAATGAAGGCACATGAATGCACTACAGTAAATGTCTGTAACCTTTTTTTCCCTCCCAAAAGCCATTTATTTGAACTGACTTGACGGTGTTGATATGTGGGTTCGGCTTAGTTAAATGGGCGACCGCAATAATTGCTGCTTGACGGAGTAGCACAGTCTGTGAGTTTCAGAATCCAGCTGGTGATTGTGAGTAGTCGCGGGTCAGCCTAAATTACCTGTTATACCTAATTGAATTGATGGCTTATGGTTATAGGTAGTTGTCATTTATGTTGTTGGTCTCATAGGTCGATGTCCAGTCTTGCTTCCAACAATGCAGCAGTGGCACCATGACAGTTCTCACATGTTTAATCTGCACTATAAAAGTGGCCGCTCCAAGGTCAAAGTCCTGATACAGTAGCTGAAGCTTGATGTTCTGGGATGTGGTTTGCTTGGTTTTAGGACACAGGCCTGGCAGAAAAAGGCTTCCCCCTCCTGACCCGGAGGGGGAAGTGTCGCAAAGGACATTTCTCGGCGTCTCCAGTGCTTTTGTTTTGTTGCCCCTGTGATGTTGGGATACTGTGAGTTGTGAGTCCTCTGCTAAATAAAATGACACCATGGCTAACTGATTTCTGCGAAACAAATCACCTTATTAACTTGCTGATAGCTCAGTTTCCAGCCACATCAAATTTGAAAATCTGAATGGAAATGACAATTCTATTAAATTTCCTTAATATAGTAAAATCTTGAATGCCCGCTTGAAGCAGAAAAGTTTTGTCTGTATAAATTCTGCGAAGAATTAAATAATGAAATTGACTTGGCCCTACTGGTTGAGTTTTGTTACACAACAATTGAAAATTGGCAAGTACATTTCTTTCATCTTTGGACGAAAGACGAAATATTATGAACAATAGCTCACACTTGTGGGTGTGTGTTTTATTTTAGCTCAGTCCATGGAAACACACAAAAATGGCTTTTTTTGTGACACATAAACCACTATTGTGAGAGTCCAACATTACCTTTTGTTTGCCGTATGTTTGTTGACTTCAAGTGGGTATCACCTCTGAAAACATACAGATTGTCGATGTTTTTGAAGCCGTGTGAGGCGTTTTTGTTTGTGTGTCTGGCTAGTTGGCTGTGTTAATAAAGGGCCACTAGATGCGAGCTGGAAGGCCTGCTGCGCCGATGACAGCACACATGCACACACACTCGCCACGTCATGTAGCCATGGGGAGAGTAAAAGAGGTAGTCTCCTTGATATTAATGGTCTGTGTGTGTGTGTGTGTGTGTGTGTGTGTGCGTGCGTGCATTTGATCTACTCCAGCTCCCTTCGCCCCTCCTTGACTCCACGCCATGTGTGTGTTACCGCAAGGGGAGGAGTGGGGGGCTAAATGCCTCATCCTTTGATGAGATTTGGCGTCTAAAGCGGCACACTGACCGTTCACCTAATTCCCTCTGCCGTGACAGCTGGCCCTCAACTCCAAACCGTGTGCATGCGCTCCATGCGAGAGAAGAGAGATCAAGCTCAGACTGAATGTGGAGAGGAAGCAGAGGGGAGAAGAGTAGTAGAAATAAAAGCTGAAGAGGGCAGCGAGCTTGTCTTCTCCCTGATTGTTGGACTGAATGCTCCACTCTGGTTTCATTCAGCGAGAAGGGCATGAGGAACAACACTGGAGAGAGAATGGGAGGATAAATAGACAAGAGGGAGGAAGAGGTGGAAGGACAAAATGAGTGAGTGAATTCATCCAGCTTTGCCCGGGCTGCAGTAGAAGGACAGGCAGTGTTATGTAGTTGGGCTTGTAAAGGCCACCGAGGAACGAGCACCAGTGGAGGAAAGGAAGGATTTCTTCCTGCTCTTAACGGGTGCTGCCATCTGATGAAAGCCCCGAGGCAGTTGCACACACACAAACACACCAGCATGTGCTCATAAAGACACATTTATTCTGTATTGTAGAATTCAGGATCTAATTTAGTGTGTGTGTGTGTGTGTCTGAGAGAGTTAGACAGGAAGCCAGCCGTCGTAGGTGCTCGCTGCAAAGGATGTGAAATTACACTCAATTACTCTCATCTGCCAAACACGCCGACACACTTCTTCTTGCTGTTGACTCCCCCCCCACCCCCCCCCCCCCCCCCCCCCCCCCCCCATCACTCACGTGTCCTCAGGCACAACCTGGCAGCAACCTGTAGTGATTTAGCAGAGCTGCAGGCGAAAGGGGTGGGGGTGTGTGTGTGTGTGTGTGTGTGTGTGTGTGTGTGTGTGTGTGTGTGTGTGTGTGTGTGTGTGTGTGTGTGTGTGTGTGTGTGTGTGTGTGTGTGTGTGTGTGTGTGTGTGTGTGTGTGTGTGTGTGTGTGTGTGTGTGTGTGTGTGTGTGTGTGTGTGTGTGTGTGTGAGAGACTCGACACACTGCTTTCCAACCGCTGCTTACACAACTGAGATCTAGTGGCCGAGTTTATATAATTTATAATAGCAGTAGCACTATTAAAGTGGAGTTGTGCAGCTGTAGTACTGCTTAAACTGTGGAAAGACGCGTGTCACTTTCTGGTGGGTCTTCCCACAATAAGATGATGTTGTAATAAGTACTACTAAATTGAGATTTCAACTTGATATGTTTGAAGGTATAAACTAGGGGTTGACCAATGTTTGGATTGAAGCTGCCGATGGCTGATTTTGGCGACACCTTTGGTCATAAGCAGTCATTGCATAACGTAACATCAGGATTTCAAATTGGTCCGAATCAAGTGGCATTGAACTGCATCGTAATATAAACTATGATTTAAAAACGTTCTGATGGCGCATTCTTGATGATGCATAGAGCGAATTAATGATCTGCTATCTGCTAATGATCTTAATCTCTGCTGTGGAGAATATTGAACGCTAGGTTCCTTGGCTTGCTAGTTAAGGGTAGCAAACAGTGCTCATAGCATATTGCATGCTTAAGTAGAAAGGAGCACTGCTGATACAATATGTAATAAAATGCCAGAATGTGTCGTCCTACCATATCTAATCATGTATTTAACATACATTTACATACATCACTGTAAAGCAGTAACGTCTGAGTGATGTGTCCGGCCCTGACTGGCCAGGCTTCACCCCGTGATGACCACAACGGTGTGGTTTCAAACGTTGCACCGTCTCTGTCCTCCCGTCTCTGTCGGCTGCTTGTTTTTGGTTTTAAGAGACGTGGAGGAAAAGGGTTGTTAACTGCTATTTACACAACAAGGCTAGATGCTAACGTCAGGCTTTGTGGAGGTCAAGGCTCCTAGCAGGCTGTTTTACGTTCAGGTGTGATCGTGTGTCATGCTAATGTAGACTCGGCACTATTACTGACTCTTATTCTCAAACCTGTTGACTGGTGAAAGTGGCTAGCGAGCTCGGTGATTTACCAGCCACCGTAGCCTGTAGACAAAAAAGTGAATTTCCTAGGAGCGAAAGGTCGATCCAAAAAACATGTTGATCCTCTTCAGTAAAGACAAAGAGATAACATCCTGTTTGTGACAGGAAGCAACCGCATTTATGGGAAATCGGGTCTTAATTTTGAGGAACGCTAGTACAAACAATACCAGCGGTGTGAGACATGCTACCAGTCGTCTCCACCAAGGTCTGGTAAATATACCAAGGTACCACAATTAACTTTTGTATATTGTTTAAAAATACATGTAACACCTTTTTTTAACGAAAACAATGGACCGATTGATATGCAAAAAAAGTGGAGAGGGTAGGAGGGTAGGAGTGGTGGGGGAGGGAAGGGGTGTGTGTGCGTGTGTGTGTGTGTGTGTGTGTTCTCTGTAGTGGTAGAAGTTGGCTTGCCTGTTTGCAATGCATAGAAGCAACAAGTAAACCTCCCCCACCTCCTCCCTGTCTCTCTCTCTAATAATATGGCCTACACACACTCATTCATGCATGCTGAGATCCACCTACACACTCACACGACGCACTCACACACACACACACACAGGCTGGTGTGGTGGCAGGTGGCTGACTCTTCACACATCTGCCAGGACTGACTGACTGGTTGGTTGACTGACTGGCTGACTGACTGGCTGGCTGTTTGTCTGTCTGTTTTGTTGAATAGTTCTCTGGCTTGCTGGCTGGCTGATTGGCTGGCTGGTTGGCAGCTGCTGCTGTTCAAACAGAGTTGCATCTGCTGGGTCCTTTGTTCTAACACACACACACTGAATGACTGAGTGTGTGTTGGAAAAGAAAGAAGTTCTTTTGTTTGGTAGTAAAATGGAAACTGAGGAGGGGGGAGAGAGAGGGGGTGGGGGGGGGGGCATTGGGGGAGTGTGTGGGGTGGGGGGTGGACAGAGTGTGTTGAGTGTGTATGGTGTTTCTGGGGTGGTTTATAACTGATTTACTTGCTGAACATGCACCACTTTTCAGCACATCAACCCAACTGGGGGAGGAGTTTGGGTGGTGGAATTGCCAACACTAACACCGTGGTTTCTCTCTCTCTCTCTCTCTCTCTCCCCCCCCCCTCTCCTCTTCTTCATCCTCTTCTTCCCCAACCCCTTGTCTGTCTCTCTAGGAGCCTTAAGGAGGACCATGGAGTAGCAGTCTTCAGATCAGCAGCTAACTGATTAGCTCCTCACCGCACCACACACTTCCCTCCCATCCAACCCCTGCATCCGTGGGCCCCCCACCCAGCCATGGCGGACCCAGGGATGTTGAGTTTGTTTGGGGACGATGCAGGGCTGTTCTCAGACAGCCTCGACGGTTTAGGAGACTGTTTTCCTCAGCAGGCCGCCCCAGCCCAGCCCAACCCTCTCGCCCAGCAGACTAATCCCTCTCTGGGCCACGAGCACCAGGGCACCGGGAGCTACCATCAGGGGCTGCTCCACGGCAGCGGACCCGGGTCGGGGCAGCCCAAACTGGGGCAGCTCTACGACCACGGTCCCTACACAGGCTACGACCAACCTGGGGCCCCCGGGGGACGAATGATGGCCCAGAACGGTCCCACCCAGGGGCCGCCGAACGTTAACGCGGCCATGAACGGCATGGCTACCCGCTACCATAACAACCCTGGTAACCCCAGCAACGCTCACCACGCTTACACGGGTGACGCCGGGGGAGGCGGGGGAGGAGGCGGCGTTTGGGGCCAGCAGCAGCAGCAGCAGCAAAGCCGACCGGCCTATCAGCAGCCTCCGAGTCAGCCGGGGGGCGGGCCCAACCAGATGGGAGCCTATCAGATGTCTCGGGGCGACTATAGCGGGATGCAAGGCGCGCCCGCTCCCAACGCAGCGCGCATGAACCAACACTACCCTCCGCAGAGCATGGCACCCCCTCCTGCTCAGGACCCGGCTCACTACCTGGGGCACGTTGGGATGGGGGGGGCCCAGATGAGACACCCCCAGCCGCAACCGCAACCCCAGGGCTACTCCAACATGGGCCACGCGCCCCGATACCCACACTCCCCCTCCCGACAGCCTCCGCACCCCCACCAGCACCACCAGGGCATGGGGGGGTTCGGGGGCGGCCAGTACCCCCGGCTACCAGGCCCAGTACGGAGCCATGGGCCAGGGCATGGGCCCCGGGATGGGCCAGGCCGCTAACGCTAACGTCAATGCTAACACCAGCCAAGGCATGGGACCGGGGCAGTTGGGCCAGAGATATACCCAGGGATCAGGCCCTGCGACTGGGCCACAGGGGCAGCGGTACCCCCCTGGACCGCCACACCAACCCCATCAGCCCCACCCTGCCCAGATGCAGCAGCAGGCAGGGACAGCAAAGCCAGCCTATGCACCCCCAGAACCAGAACCAACCCCAGACCCATCTCGCCCCCCCAGCTCAGGGATCCTACCCCTCTCCCTCTTCCATGTCCCCTATGCGGGGTTTGGGGACCCCGACTCCCCCTCCTCAGCAGGGCAGACCCCCTAGTGCGGGGCTAGCCGGGCCCCCGGAAGTCGCAGGCTACACGGCCCTCCAGTCTCCACCCAACCCCATGGTCCCGCCGCAGAGAACCCCCCAAACCACTCTGTCTGCCCCCCAACACCAGCATCCCCACAACATGCCCCCCAGCGCAGGGCAGCTGTATCCAGGCATGGGGCCCCAGCGTGGGCCCCAAATGGCCCCAAACCGACCCCAGCAAGGTGAGCACATCGGGTCAATGGTTGCCTTCCTGTGTTTGTTTGTTTTGACTGATTTCACATTTTCAGTGGTTATTTTATGTCTAAACCTCAGACTGTCACTGGGTGTTATAGATGCCATAATTTACTTTGTGCACAAGGCGTGTCGTAGGTGGGAGAAGATTGAGGAGATCAGAGTAAATGAGTCAATTACATCTACATAGAAAATCGAACGACGAATGTGTTAAATCAGTACATTTACAGGCTCTAAGTGTACTTGGTACCTCTGGTGCACCAAACCGTAGGATGTAATGTACCTTATATCTGAGTGTTGGATCATTTTACACATCTGACAACTAAAAAAATGTCAAGTTGCCGTGTAGTACAAACAGTTACAAACGCATGCGCACAGTTTGAAGCATGGAAACAACAACAAGTTTGGCTTTAGTTTTCATAACGACTGGATATCATCATCCAGCCTCTTGGTGTGGAAATGTGGAAGGATTTCTGAATACAATCGTGTTGGTATTTGGGTAGAACAATCAAATACTGTACTTTTGGTAGTTTTGGTGATTTAATATACCAACTTTTAAAAGTTTTGGGCTAATTGTCTGTACTTGTATGTGCTCCCAGGGCCTCACGAAGCCCCGGTGGGCCCGGCAGGGGACCAGCGTCTGCTCCAAGCCCAGCAGCAGGCCTCTCGAGGCGGGCAGCCCGCTCCGCTGGGCTTCCAGGGCCCGGCTGTCACTCAGCACGGAGCCCCGCCCCCAAACCAGGGATTAGCGCCGCCCGCCCAGAGCGCTCAGACGCAGCACACACACCTGCCCCCCCACCCCCACCACCTGCAGAGCACGCCCCCTCCCCCCAGCCAGGCCCCCCACCCGTGGGCGCCTCCTGCCGCCCACCCCCTCTCCTCGCCCCCCCTCACCCCGCAGAAAGTGCCTCACATACAGGTGAGTCTCCGACAACACGCTCTTTGATGTGGTAGCAGCTCTGTGTGTGTGTGTGTGTGTGTGAGTGAGTGAGAGAGAGATGGTGTGTGTTTGTTTCATGTGTGGGTGTATTCTGTGTGGATGTTTATTTTTCATGTGGGTGGGGGAATGTGTGTGTTTGCAATTGTAGGGAAGTGCGTGTGTGTGTGCGCGGATGACATTTGAGAACACAGCGGTGCACTGGGTACTGGTTCAGTGTGTGTGTGTGTGTGTGTGTGTGTGTGTGTGTTGCCTTTTGTGTCTGCCACTGTTGGCCTGTGTGTGCACATGTGAGGTTTTGTGGTTGTGTGTGTGTGTGGGTTGGGGGATGGATTTTTACAGCTGTTTGTTTCCTGTGAGCTGCATATCCTGACACACACACACACACACACACACACACACACACACACACACAGGCGCCACCAGCATAATCTCTCCTCCCTCTCTCTCTCCCTCACCTCCCCCCCTCTGTAGAGGAAACCTCCCTTCCTGTCTCTGCCTCCTCCCCGTCTCCTCTCCTTCCGCTCTCTCTTGCTCCCCCCCCCTCTCTCTCTCCCCCCCCCCCACCCCTCTCTCTCTCCCCCCCTCCTCTCTCTCTCCCCCCCCCCCCCCCTCCCCCTCCTCTCTCTCTCCCCCCACCCCTCACTGTCTCTCCCTGTCTGTTTGCCTGGTGTATTTCGGAGGTGTCATACGTTAGTTAATGGTGTGTAGCCGGATGTGGAGAGAGGGAGAGACAGCGGGGAAGAAGGGGAGACTGTGAGCGAGAGAGAGAGACAGGTGGTGAGGATGAAAGAGGTAGGGGGTGATGATGTGATCGAGGGGGAAAAAATGAGTATAAGGGAGGAAAAAAGTAGAAAGCAACCAAAGATCTTTAGAGAGGAGAGAGGATCTCTAGCTGGAGAGGAAAGGAAGGGAGGGCTGGTGGGACGAGGAGGTTAGCAGCTCTCAATGGCACGCTGTGTGTGTGTCAGTGTGTGTGTGTGTGTGTGTGTGTCAGTGTGTGTGTGTGTGTGTGTGTGTGTGTGTGTGCGCTGCTTGCGTCACGTGCCCCCAGCCTCCATTAGCTTGTTTTGTTGCTCAAAGCCCCCTTTCTCCACTGACCCATTCACACACAATAGTAGCCCTGTGGCCACACACACACAAACAGATCCAGTCCCCTCTCTCCCCCGTTCACACCACTCCCCTCTCGTCATCTACTCATCCCCCTCCTCCCCCCCTCCTCCCCCTCCTGCGTTGAGGCGTTTTGTGGTTGACATTTCAGCCGTCACAGTTAATTTATCCAGCGCTCCTGACCTAGATGCCAGGTTGACTGGTGAGCCCTGCTCCTCGCCTGGGTGCGCTCCATGCGTCGTCCTGGCTCTAGCTGCAGGCCCGGGAGCTCCCATCATTACACACACACACACACACACACACACAAAGGCATGCACGCTGACAGTGTTGCTTGGGCTAGCGTGGTCTGGGATGGGATACAGGACAGCCTAGCTAGAGGAGTGCTGTCTGTGTGAGGGAAGGCAGGACTTCAGCGCCTCATGATGTTGGAAAGAGACGCACACACACACCAAGCCGGTCAGTCAGTCATGATGACTGTATGTCTGGTACGCTAAGCTCCATCTGTTCTCTAAGCATGGTTATTACACACACATGCACGCACACACACACACACGTGCAAGCCTTCGTCAGCAGCTCAAGGTCACAGCTCTGATAGAGTGCTGCTCTACAACCTTACGTCTACAACACACACACACACACTGACTGTGTTGCGTGCAGCACTCCAGTTGACATATAACATGCCTGTCTCACCCCTCCCCCACTCGCACACCCTGTCAGTTATCAGCAGCTCTGCGGCTTCTAGGAAAAGCCTCTGTAATGTTTAACAGCTTCTTCCTGGTTTATGGGACTTCAGCTATTGGCGAGTCATGCTCACGGGCTCGCGGCGTGCTCGTACCTCCCTCACGTGTTTCACCAGAAACGCGTAGACGGCGTGTAGAGTAGTGAGAACGACGTTTCGCCATCGTCTAAACCTTTCCGGTGTTCTCAGGTTAGAGGATTTCTGCTTGGTTCTCCGTGTTGTGAAAGCTGTCCACGAAAACAACCACAACAATTGCGCTAGTGCTTTGTAGGTGCTCGGGGGGGCGGGGTTAAAAACATGTTAACACCAAAGTGCTGTGGTCGCACAATAACGAAGAGAATCGCTGAACAAAAATATTGAATTCATGCGTTGACTTAGCCACTACAGTTAGACACTCCAGATCTACTTCCTGGTGTGTGATAAAGGTGATAAAAACAACCGTATCAGTAATTCACACGACAAAAAGCATCATCTGCTGCAGTTCAGGTGCGTTTGGATTTGAACAACAGTTGACCTTATGATCAGCATCTCGTCTGCAGCGTGGTGAGGAGGCCTGAAAATCACGTTTTCCTCTGAACCGTTTATAATCGAGCTTCACGACCACCATCAAAATAATTCAAGGAAGTAGGGGTGGGAGATAATCGTGTTTATGATCGTGGAAACTTTTCAAAATCGTTCATTTTGATTGTTATTTAGGCGACAAGAATGAGGAACGTCTAGAAGCACCAGTTAGCAAAGCAACCAGTGTGAGTGTGCGTGCGTGTGCGTGTGTGTGTGTGTGTGTGCGTGCGCATCAGACGTAACATCACTTTCCCGTGAATGAACGGGCCAAATACTTTCCCCAATACTGCGTTCATGAACTGTCCCCTTAAAAAATACTACGTGGTATTCAGTCACGTCCCTCCGTGTTCAGACAGGTTTGGACCGCGAGCGAATGTGTCAAGCCGGGCAGGAAGTCAGACACAGGAACGGCATAGAGCAGCCGGTCAATTTCAAAATAAAACAAATTTCAAAATAAAACATAACAAATAAAATAATCGTTCATTAATCGTAATCGAGGTAAAAGTTTGAAATAATCACAATATAGATTTTTAGTCATATCGCCTACCCCAACAAGGAAATGATATTTGATGGCTTGTTGGCCTTCTCTTAAACCCCCCCCCCAATTCAAATGGTCTTTCTATGGCTTTACTTTTAATAATAACCTTTATTTACCAAAACAATATTACAAAGCAAATAAATAAATAAAAAAACATCTGTGAACAAATACACAGAGAAAAAAGAAAACAA
>JAXDDW010000039.1:2282500-2335000 GCA_034670385.1 Hoplostethus mediterraneus
TCACAGAAAGCCTACTGGGGAGGAAGGAGAGGAGGGAGGGAGGGAGGGAGGGAGAGGGGTGAGTTAGTCTACAGGGAAGGTAAGCAGGCACGGGAGGAAGGGGAGGTGTTTTGGGAGTAGCAAGAGGAGGTGTGGGCCAGTTTGCGGTCTGAGGGAAGGATCTCTGCATCTACAGGGGAGGGAGGAGAGGAGGTGGCAGCCTTGTATGTCTGTCTGGATGGATGGATGGATGGATGGATGGCACCTCCTCCTCCTCCTCTCCTCCTCCTCCTCCCCCCTGTGCACACCAGTCAGCCGTTACAGGGAAATCCAGCCTGCAGTAAATACAGTAGCAGCAGTAACCTCCCGCAGCTCACCGGCCGGGCTGTTGTGTCGCAGCAAAACATTACCAGACGTCATGTCATGGAAAACGCTTGCAGGCTTGGTCCATATTTGATGTGGTCGAGTAGAGTCGAGTAGAGTCGAGTATATTGTTGCTTGAAAGAAAAATGAGACGTCAGCGAGTGATATTTACTAGCTTGCTCGCTACGCCACCAGTAAGCGAGGCCCGACGGAGCGCCGGCCAAATCCGGACGCACACACACACTTTGATGTGGTTCCCCAATATTGAAACACTAATTTTTCAGAGTGAGCTGCTGAAAGCCGAGGGGCGTTGACGGGGATCTGCGGCTCCTTAAACTCTTAAAATAAATATACAAAATTTAAGGCCTGAAATTAAATTAATCAAAATGTCTTAAATATAGTTATTAGAGGTCTTATTTTAACCCTTCGATGACTGGTTCCTTCTGGTTTCTGCAAAACATGTTTTTTTTGCTAAACACAGCTGACTTCATTTCCTGTCGTCCTTCCTGTTGCCCAATTATCGTTTCATTAGATATGTTCAATCGGAAAGAAACTTATGTGTCTTTACTTATGTGTTTTTAAATTGGTTCGTGAATTTAATAACGGGTAACAATCAAAAATGTCTTAACGTGGGTTTTCTGATACCCTGGTTAAAACGTACCTGTTGGTGAAGCGTCCATATTTAACCTTTAGCTGCTCAATAACCAACCTGACATCTTCTTCTTCTTCTCTCTCCTCCTCAGCATTCCCCCTCGGACCTGTCGGGCGACGCCTCCACGCTGGTCCCTGATAGGCCGATGCTCGCCGCCGGCCCGCCTATTAGCACAGAGCAGCCCAGCGACCGGGAGACCAAGCCAAAAAAGAAGAAGAAGAAGAAAGCGAAGGTGGTGGAGGAGGGAGGAGAGGAGGGAGGGAGGAAGATGGCCGGAGCAGAAGGAGAAGGAGGCGAGGAAGACAGGAAGCCGGAGTTCCCCGGAACAGGAAGTGACGCGGGGGACCAGGAGACTGGCGGAGGAGCGGCGGAGGGATCTTCGCTGCCGGCGGAGGAGAAGAAGAAGCGAAAGAAGAAACCAAAGGAGAAGGCGGAGGGCAAGGAGCCCAAAGAGCCCAAGACCCCCAAGACGCCCAAAACCCCCAAAACACCCAAGACTCCCAAAGAGCCCAAGGAGCCCAAGGAGAAGAAGGCCAAGAGCTCCACGCCCAAGACCAGGACCCCCAAGAAAACCAGGTAGGACTCAGGCACTGTGTGTTGGTTGTGTGTGTGTGTGTGTGTGTGTGTGTGTGTGGAAACGCTGCCCAACATGTGTCAAGTACTTGAGATGACACACCAACACCCTTTCACCTGGCAGCAGCAATTTGAAGTGATAAATATGATGAGAATAGTGACTAGTGATACTGGACTTCTCTTTCCCTCACCAAGACTGTATACTGCAGACACATGTTTATGTCCTGTATGAATGTAATCCATCTTAATCATACCGAGATATAATATTTGTTTTTTAAAACCTGGACCAAAGTAATTGTTATTTAAAATGTGGCGGTTGTTGCTGTGCTTGTCTGGCGAGGGTTTTCACAGCACTAGGACCTTCCAAGAAACAACATCTCTGAAAAGAAGGTAGCTAGTTTCAAACCAAGAAACAACACCTCTGAAAAGAAGGTAGCTAGTTTCCAAACCAAGAAACAACACCTCTGAAAAGAAGCTAGCTAGTTTCCCACAGCTGAAACGCTCGAGCTCTCCGACCAGGAAAACACCACTTCAGGGAAACTTCATGTACACCAGCAGACAAAGACACTCACAGTATCCATCACTCACTTGACCAACCAGGGGGAACCAAAGAGGTCACGACCCCTGAGCTGTGCAGCACCAAGAGAGGGGGTGTGTGTGTGTGTGTGTGTGAGAGAGATCACAGGGCTTAGTGAAGCGTAGAGCTGTGGCTGCTAGACAGGAGGCTCTGAGGTCCAGTCCCCTCCTACAGATGGTGACGACCAACAGGGTTAAAACCACCTTGGAGGCTTTGGGGTCTCTCCTACCTGTCCTGGCACCTCCCGGCTTGGTGTTGCAGGTTAATAGTAATTATTAATTCAATATAATTTACCTTCTTTTGAGGGTGCTCTCGCTACTCGTCATGGATTTGCAATTGTAAGAGAAATGAGAGTTAATTTCCCCGTATGCTCGTCACAGATTGCAAAATGACAACGATATTGCTTCTGGAAATTGCAGTTGCATTGAATTTCTCAGCAAAATCCCTCAGTACTTTTCTATTCCTCGGCCACAGGTGTCGATTGGGGCTGCACTATTAATCATAGATAATCGTATGCCAGTTTTAGTTTCACAATCAACATTGAAGTGTGTTTATATTTTCCGTACAATCCCCTGAGCGGCCCCGGTGTGGCGTATCAAGCGCTCCCATCACGCGTGACCAGTCGCAACCTCTTTTGAATGCGCGGTGTGCATGAAGATGGAGAAGCACCTCCCAGAGATCACCTGTCAATCAGCGTGTCCAGCACTGCAACGTCTTCCTCCTTTTTCTTTTTTTTTCTTTTCTTTTTTTTGGTGAAGTTCCTGTAGGTGGCGCTCTTTTTTTTTTTTTTGGCTGGCTAGCGCTGCTCATGCTAACTACCCCGTTGTTGTGTTGACTCCAAACGAAGCTCGTAACCATGGCAGGAGTGTGACTGGATGAGTTTAGACTTGCAGGGCAGGATGTAGTGAGACAGACCAGGTAGAGCACACTTCCACCCCGGCCTTATCACTCCCTCTCTCTCCCCCTCTCCTTCTATCTCTCCCTCTCTCTCCCCCTCTCCTTCTATCTCTCCCTCTCTCTCCCCTCTCCTTCTATCTCTCCCTCTCTCCTCCCCTCCCGGGTGACACTTGCCTCGATAAAAATGTATTTTTTTCCCCCTTCTGCTCCTTTTTTTTTCCCCTCTCTCCTGTTTTCTTCCCTTCTAAACAAGCAGCCTCTCTCTCTCTCTCTCTCTCTCTCTCTCTCTCTCTCTCTCTCTCTCTCTCTCTCTCTCTGACAAGCATGCTCTCTCACTTCCTCCCTCGCCGTCTGTCTGTCTGTCTGGGATCAGAGGGCAAAGAGAAGGAGTGAGAGAGAGAGCTAGAGAGAGGGGAGGGGGAAGAGTGCTAAAGAGAGTGAGACTGTGTGTGTGTGTGTGTGTGTGTGTGTGTGTGTGTGTGTCAGAGGTGGTTTCATTGTGGAGGTGGAAACTTGATCTGACTGAGGAATGTTTTAAGAGACCGGCCCCCATCTCTCTCTCTCCCTCCCTCCCTCCCTTTCTGTCTCTCTCTCTCTCTGTCTCACCCCCTCTTTCCTCTCGGCTCCTTTTATCCCCAGGAAGAGGGAGGGGCCAAAGCAGCAGGCAGGGGTCAGCGCTGGGGGAGGTGTGTGTGTGTGTGTGTGTGTGTGTCGCCGCTGGAGGAGAGGCGGGGGAGGTGAACGGGGGAGGGGGGGGGGGGGGGTATAGAATGTGTGGCAGCGAGGGGGAGGGGATGTGTGCGTGTGTTGGGGGAGGGGTCGCCAGTAATCTTTGTGGCAGAAAATGGCGTCTAATGATGATGAGGGCCATGCTGCTGACCACTCCATGGCCACAAGAGTGTGTGTGTGTGTGTGTGAGAGTGTGTGTGAGAGTGTGTGTGTGTGTGTGAGGAGATGTGGAGTGAGGGGTGTTCACAGCCCCGTGTGTGTGTGTGTGTGTTGGTAAACTAGCTCTTATCTGTTGTCAGCTTTCCTCCATCTTGAGTGGCGGCTTGCAGCTCCCAGGTTAATTTAGCATAATAATGGCTGCCGGCCATTCACGGCTCTAAAATGGTGGCCCGCTGCAATCAACCAACTATCTCCTCTTTTTGTTCTTTCTCCTCTCGTCTCCCTCCTGCTCCTCCTTTTCCTGCCAAAGACGAGTCTATCCATTCATCTTTTCCTCTCCCCCCCCACCCACCCTCATCTTCCATTCTCTCTGATTCCAGTTGAGGATTGAGAAGTGTTTTGGAAAAAAAAAAAAAAGGGAGGGGGGGTGGAAAGAGGAGAGGAGGACTTGTGTCTTTTCAGTTGGGTGTTTATGTCCCGGGGAGGAAGGAAAAGGGAGAGGAGGAACTTGTGAGATGAGTTGATGTCCCGCTAGCGCTGATGTTTGTTTCCTCTCGCCACGCCGCAAAAAAAATCAAAATGGTGTCGTTTTAATGTGGCCTTGATTATCAAGTGAGTCAGCACAGATCCGAGATACTCAGCAACATATTTCAATACAATTTCAACTTTTTAGTGCTGGTTTGTTGCTCCCACCATCTCCTCCCACCACAGGACAGCGTGCAGGACGGTACCGGTCCTGCAAGCTGACACTGTATTGAAATAAAATACATCTCGGTGGATCTCTTGTAAATTAACCTAACAATTAAAAAAAAAAAAAAAACGTCCCATGTTGTGCCATGTATATAACTACCATGGTTTGTGAATGGAGGTCGGTGTGGTGCCGTCATCGGTGCGTTGTCCATGGTGATGCAGGGTGTCTGCAGGTCCAATGTACCATCTCATTTCAAGGCTTTAAAAATGCCTTAAATGCAGTTAAAGCATTGACTTAAATATGGTTTCCTGAAAAGAAACCATCCTGTTTTACTCTAAAGGTTTTGGGGGATTTGGATGTCGTCGTATACCAAAAGCTCTCATATCTTCATCTCTGCTCAGTGTCTCGGTAAAGCACCACGCCTTCGCTGTTGGTGTAAACGGGGGGGGGGCTGGGCGTCGCGTGTCTGCGTTGACTATCGAAACAAGCGCTACGACCTGTCAAGGAACAGGTTGAAATAAAACCGGAGAGACGGCTGGAGAGAGTCAAGGTTGTAACGGGCCGGCTCAGCCTAATGGACGGGCGAAGAATAAGACACATTCACCACGATGGGTTTCAGCTTTCCAGGAAGAGACGGAGAGAGAGAGGCTGAGGGGGAGAGAGAGAGAGAGGCTGAGGGGGAGAGAGAGAGCGAGAGAGGCTGAGAGAGAGAGAGGGGGAGAGAGAGAGAGGGGGAGAGAGAGAGGCTGAGAGAGAGAGAGAGATGGATCAGGTGGTCTCCTCGTCCAGTCAGCTCACTTCTCTCCTTTGACCTTGCTCTCTCTCTCTCTCTCTCTCTTCAACCTTCTTTCCCTATCTCTCTCTCTCTTTCTCTGAGGAAGCACATCTATAAATAACCCAGCTCTCAGCAGCCACACCCTTCCCTGTGTGTGTGTGTGTGGGGGGGGGGGGTTGATTTGTTTGCAGTACACACACAGAAGTCAGACATGCATGCTGCCACCTTGGTGTGTGTGTGTGTGTGTGTGTAGAGTGTAGAAGTGTGTGTCAGAAGTTTGGTAGTATGAGTCATCGTGGCAGCAGGTGTCTGAACCACCAGCACCTCTTCGTCGTCTTCTCTTCCTCATCATTTTTTTCTCCTCATCTTGCCCCCCCCCCCCCTCCCAACAGAGAACAGATTGGATAAACACAGCCCCTTCCTGCGGACCCCCCCCCCCACCACACACACACACACACACACAACACACAGCACTCCACAGCTGGCCAGCATGTGTGAATGCCAGGCAGGAAGCCCGAGAGGATACAGCAGAGTGAATGAGAGGGGGGGGGGGGGGGGGGGGCGGAGTGTACCTGGTCTGACTCGCTTTATATAGAAATGTCCATTTTGATTTTTATGGCATTTCTGCTGTTTTCTTCTGTCCCTCGTGCTCAGCGGAGCATCCATTTCTAAGCCGGTAACCCAGCAGTTATGTTCCTGTTCAGCCTTACAGTAGCTGGGTTTCCATCCAAGTATTTTTATGTGAATTAAGATGTTTTAAATGACGCTGGTTGAATGCAAATGGGATTGTTTTATCAATGGATTTGTGATAAATAGCCGCGGTAACACATTTGTCAAACCAATGATGGAGCAACAATATCTGTCTGTTTCACCCATGTAGGAGGAACCCGCTGGGGTTGTGTGGCCGCTGATTGGTGGATTACAATGTTGTCAAGTGCATTTTCTTTGTATTCAGATGACATAAAATGTAATTGTAAAAGACTCAATTCACTTGACATTTGGATGGAAACAGAGGTATTGACAACTAGCAGGACAGCGTTTCATTCAGCCTACCTGACCCCGACTGCATTGACAGGTTTTGTCAAGTCTAGCCACAGGTGAAATGTTAAATGTCCAAATGTCAATGAGAAAATCACAGAAAACCTTGTTCTGAAGCGGATAGTTGCAGTCCACAGTTTTGATTGACTGAGTCCCCTTGGACGCTTTTGTAAAATAGAGGCTTTGCAAATCTTCCAGCATCAGCAGCTGACGCCATCATGGAGCGCTGTGTGCAAATACTGGCTAAATATATAACAACTGGGCTAGACAGGTATTATTGTGTGGCTGTAAGTAAAAGAAAAAGTAAGGTTGATTTGTCGGTTACTGTGACTCTTGTCTTTAGCCCAACAAACTGTTAGCTAGCTAGCTGACACGAGTGTTTTGGCGTAGAGACTAGGACTGAAGACACGTTTACTGAGTTGGAGCTGGAGAAGAGTCGGCTCAGTTAACCTGAACAAACTGCTATCTAGCTGACTAGCCAGCAGGCTAATTTAGTTCATGCTAACATGTGTCTACTAGCTCTGTAACACAGTGCTAATCAGATGTGATGGTTAATTAACCAGATACTATGATTTCCTAGCTAGCAAGCTGACATTATTCATTCATTGTCTGTACCCACTTATTCATGCATGCTAATCCCAATTCATGCTGGAGCCTATCTAACACATGGACAGACAAGCTTGGTCAGTTTAGAGGCTCCAATCCACCTGTCACACGTGGAGAACACACAACCTCCACACAGAAAGCACCGGGAATCAAACCCACGGCCTTGTTACCACAGCGCTAACCGGTGATCCACCGCTGACGTAATCTAAACAAAACGAATCAGATCTACCAGCGGTGAAAAACTGTGTATTCCACTGTTGAGACAGGCGATGTGGAAGTTACCACCTGAAAGCATAACAGTTAATGTCATCACTCATTCCATTAATTGCTTAGCAAGCCTGTTGGTTAGCGACTGTTCAGGGTCATTTGTGTTCTTTTCGTTAGTGTTGTATAAAGGCAATAAGCCACTTAAGGCTTTGGTTTCCAGAACCGCTGAGAGGTGGTGTTGGGCACCGAGCCAAGTCGACGTCTAGAAATCCACAGTGAAAACTTCTCAGTGGACTTTTCAGCCGCTTAACAGGGTGCAAGTTGATTCATTGAAACGCTTTGGGAGAACTGTGGGCTGGATGGAGGAGAGAGCCTGGGTGAGGGAGAGAGGTGGAGGGGTGAGGGAGAGAGGTGGACCGAGTAGAAAGAGAGAGTTGGACAGGTGAGGTAGTTTTGGTTGGGATGGTGGAACTGAGAAAGAACAGAGAGGCTGTGGAGGAAGACGGGAGGAAGACGGGGGAGAAGGCAGCCAAGTAGTGTGTGTGTGTGTGTGTGTGTGTGTGTGTGTGTGTGTGTGTGTGTGTGTGTGTGTGTGTGTGTGTGTGTGTGTGTGTGTGTGTGTGTGTGTGTGTGTGTGTGTGTGTGTGTGTGTGTGTGTGTGTGTGTGTGTGTGTGTGGGGCCAGATGGCTCCAGCGTGTGGCGACCAGCCAGAGGAACAGGTGCAGGTCACATGACCAGCCGTTACCACGGAGATGGTGATTGCTCTTGGCGTGAGGATGAAAGAAGGGCCCCAGAGAGAGAGAGAGAGAGGGTGAGAGACATAGAGTGTAGAGGGAGGGAGGGAGATAGGCACAGAGCAGGGGAGGGAGGCAGGCATGGAGTAAGGGGGGGAGAGGCACAGAGTAAGGGGGGGAGGCACAGAGTAAGGGGGGAGAGCGGATTTGGCAATATTGTTCTCAACTTTGATGCCAATAAAGCTCATTGAATTGAGAGCAGGTGTGTGTATGTGTTTTATAACTACTGTATACATGTTCCAGTTTATGAGGTTTATGATTACTTGTAAATGTATTTCTCAATGATTTGGCAATACAAATATATATTTTACCACTACAACAAAGCAAGCAAGTAGGAGAGAGAGGGTGAGAGATATAGGCACAGAGTAGGAGAGAGAGGGTGAGAGATATAGGCACAGAGTAGGAGAGATGGGGGAGAGATATAGGCACAGAGTAGGAGAGATGGGGGAGAGATATAGGCACAGAGTAGGAGAGAGAGGGTGAGAGATATAGGCACAGAGTAGGAGAGATGGGGGAGAGATATAGGCACAGAGGGGGAGAGATGGGGGAGAGATATAGGCACAGAGTAGGAGAGATGGGGGAGAGATATAGGCACAGAGGGGGAGAGATGGGGGAGAGATATAGGCAGAGTAGGAGAGATGGGGGAGAGATATAGGCACAGAGGGGGAGAGATGGGGGAGAGATATAGGCACAGAGTAGGAGAGATGGGGGAGAGATATAGGCACAGAGTAGGAGAGATGGGGGAGAGATATAGGCACAGAGGGGGAGAGATGGGGGAGAGATATAGGCAGAGTAGGAGAGATGGGGGAGAGATGTAGGCACAGAGGGGGAGAGATGGGGGAGAGATAGACAGTAGGAGAGATGGGGGAGAGATGTAGGCACAGAGGGGGAGAGATGGGGGAGAGATAGACAGTAGGAGAGATGGGGGAGAGATATAGGCATAGATTAGAGAGAGGGAGATATAGGCACAGAGTAGGAGAGATGGGGGAGAGATATAGGCAGAGTAGGAGAGAGGGGGAGATATAGGCACAGAGTAGGAGAGATGGGGGAGAGATGTAGGCACAGAGGGGGAGAGATGGGGGAGAGATAGACAGTAGGAGAGATGGGGGAGAGATATAGGCATAGATTAGAGAGGGAGATATAGGCACAGAGTAGGAGAGAGGGGGAGAGATATAGGCACAGAGGGGGAGAGATGGGGGAGAGATAGACAGAGGGGGAGAGATATAGGCACAGAGTAGGAGAGATATAGGCACAGAGGGGGAGAGATGGGGGAGATATAGGCAGAGAGGGGGAGAGATAGGCACAGAGGGGGAGAGAGAGGGGGCAGAGTAGGAGAGAGGGGGGGATATAGGCACAGAGTAGGAGAGGGAGGTGGTGTGGACACAGACAGACAGGCTGCTCCTCACTCTCTCTCTCCATGCCAGAGATTAGAGAGAGCCCTGGGGCCTCTCAACCCCTCCCCCTCTTGTCTCTCTCTGGGGCCTCTCTCTCTCTCTCTCTCTCCCTCCCTCCCTCCCTCCCTCCCTCCCTCGCTCGCTCGCTCTCTTCCCCTCCGCTCCCTCTCAGTCTTTCATGATATTAACCCCCTGTGTGCCAGAGCCTGAGGCAGACTAATGATTTCTAAATGGGTAAATCAAACATGGCGACCGCCCTGGGACGGACACACACACACACACACACAGATGTATGCCTGGTAGACCTGCCCTGTTATCCAACTGTAAAAGAGGCAGCACATGACGGATTGTGCTTCTCTTGTTTTTAAGCCGTCTGTTTCATTAGACGACATCAAGTCAACCTCTCTCTCTCTCTCTCTCTCTCTCTCTCTCTCTCTCTCTCTCTCTCTCTCTCTCTCTCTCTCTCTCTCTCTCTCTCTCTCTCTCTCTCTCTCTCTCTCTCTCTCTCTCTCTCTCTCTCTCTCTCTCTCTCTCTCTCTCTCTCTCTCTCTAGCAGTAAGAAGGCCGAGTCAGAGGGCGGGGCTAGCGCTTCGAAGAAGGACTCCAAAAGGAAGAGGGAGTCGTCAATCAGTGACGACGTGGAGGTGAAGTCTCCACCCCCCTCCCCTGCTGAAGACGACGACGATGACGGCGTACAGGTGAAACACACACACACACAAGCTATCAGTTTCTCTTCCTGGAACGAAGTCACACAGTAGTGCCTGCTGCTTGTTCCAACTTTCTCTCAGCCAATACGCTAAATCAATCCAAATGGCAAATACTCCAAAAAAGTAAACAAAGTTGTGTCTAGTCTGGCCTCGTCCAGGGTGTAGAAACTGCAATGACTTGACTCCAGACCCCGTAATATCACAACCTGTACACATACGAGGCTCTGAGCCCGGAGGCGTCTGCTTGGTCTGTCAACAGGACTGGTTTACAACACAAACAGCTCTGCCAGGTCCTCATGACACAACCTTTTCCTGCAGATTATCAGCTGCTGTATAAAACCTGTTCGGTAACGTTTTGACTTTAGTAGTTGAATAGTACCTAGTAATAGTAAAAACCCAGGCTTTCCTACATCTTGAATGGCTGTTAATTCACCACCCAGTAATCATGTACATTTTTGTTTGATATTTATTTTGTGATGCACTTAAGCTGGCGTTTATACCAGCCGCATCTTGTTGGTGTAGTTGAAGCAAAATTGTTATTGCACCACGGAGGAAACCAATTTGTAATCAGCTGTATGTTGTAAAGAAACCCATATCATACATTGCTAATGCCCAGTAGCGTGGTTGTTTGGTAGATGCTGTATTTGAAAAAAAAAGAAACTGTTTCCCTCCTCAAAAATGTCCATTTTATATGTGCAAACATAATTATCCAGGGCATGTAAACAGAGCAGCATCTGGCTATTGGCTGCATACAGTCAGACGGGGAAGCACCTCAGCAGCCGTTAGCCCACTTCAGCCTCTTCAGTCCACACATTTTTCCCACATCCTGGCAACATTTTGAGCCAGTGCACATGGGTAATGTTGTCCTCAGGGGGTCAGGAACTAGGACAAACCCGATATGTATATCAGAGTAGAACATATGCAACACAAGAATAAAAAGGGGGAAAACATGGTAGCCTAGAATATTGTGACCATGAAGTGTGTGTGTGTTGTAAAGAGGTTTATCTGGGTAAAGGGAGCAGCCCCCTACTAGTTCGTTTTCAAAGGATGAAGGGGTTTCAAGCAGAGATCTGACTGCAGAGCTGCAAACTGTTAGGACTGGAAAAACCCAATCCAGTCTCACCCGTCCG
Organism: Hoplostethus mediterraneus; assembly: GCA_034670385.1. Classification (NCBI taxonomy): domain Eukaryota; kingdom Metazoa; phylum Chordata; class Actinopteri; order Trachichthyiformes; family Trachichthyidae; genus Hoplostethus; species Hoplostethus mediterraneus. Next base: position 2,293,773 of record JAXDDW010000039.1, read on the forward strand.
TCTCTGTCCCCCCCCCCCCGTCCGTCCGTCCATCCGTCCATCAGAAGCGTCGTTCCAGCCGCCAGGTGAAGAGGAAGAGGTACACCGAGGATCTGGAGTTCAGGATATCGGACGACGACGACAGTGGAGACGACTCGCCGGCGCCTAAATCCCCCTCCTCTTCATCACAGCAACAGGTACCTGGCAGCTTCGGGTGTTTTTGTCGATTTTTGCTTGTTTAGTTGCGTGCATTTTCTGTTCCTGGTTGTAGCTGCTCAGAAACGGTCAAGGGAGTAAAAGTGTTGAATAATTGAGGTTGGACGTTTATGCCGCCTCTGCATCTGGCTGGATTTCTTGTTGGGGGTCGGGTGGTTTTTCATTACGACGTTTCCGACTGTTGTCAGGGGGTTTTAATGGAGTTGCAGCGTTTCGGGGCTTGCTCAGGGTTTTTTTGAGCTCAGAGCTGAGATCAGGTTCCTACTCGGGGGGGCTGGATGAAGCTTCAACCACGGGTTTGTTCTGCTGTGTGTTTGCAGCATGTGGCCGAGGCGGAGGGTCCCGTGGTGGAGAAGATCATGGGCAAACGCACCACCAAGAAACAGGTGAGAGAGAGACACACACACACACACACACACACACACACACACTTAGAAACACACGTGGACACACACTGCCCCAAGTCATGGTTCATCTGATCAGCCGGCCCTAAACCGATTTTACACACACACACACACACACACACACACACACACACACACACACACACACACACACACAGCTCGGACAGTGCTTACCCATTTGGTAAGCGGAGACTAGGGTTCTTGTATTGCACACACACACTCTCTGAATGATTGTGTGTGTGTGTGTGTGTGTGTGTGTGTGTGTGTGTGTGTAATAGTGTTGCATGTGTCTTCCAGGCTTTGTTTAGATGCCTTGTTCTAAAGAAAGCTCATCCCTGTGCCAACATGCATACACACACAGACACCAGCCAACTTTCCTTTGCTAGCCAGCTGCCAATGGGTTACCCCCCACCTACACACACACACACCACACACACACACACACACACACACACAGAGCTCCATTCACAGAGAGTTGACCCCAGGCTTGGCACGCTGCCAAAACCACAGCGCTAGCTACGCCAGACGCCAAGCTAGCGTTTCCTCGGGGTGTGTGTGTGTGTGTGTGTGATTGATGACTCATGGCGTTACAGTAGTAGTAGCGTGTGTGTGTGTGTGTGTGTGTGTCAGTAGTAATAGGGAATGGTTGAGGATGGTTGCACTTGAAGCAGGTGCTGTTGAGGGATTTCCCCTTTTCTTTTTCTTTTTTTACACACACACATGCAAACATACATGCAGCTATTTTAGTAATACTTGGGACGTGCTTTGTCTCTCTCAGTGTTAAGTTTTAATTCATCCATGTGCTTGGCGGAATGCTGTTAGTACCGTCCCAAACCCAAGCCCATGTTTGAACAAGATGACATGAAAGGCAAGACATTGGAAAAACGGGACATGCCATACCAGAGACGAAGCTCAGACTGACGAGACATGAAGCAATATTTAAGTAACGTTATGCAAGTGTCAGACAACCACTTGTTGAGTGACACTAGAGAAATATCCACGGGCTGGAACTGGTATGCAGACTACTTCAACAGCTTCCAACACGTATTGATCTGCATGCTCAACAATCACAATGTACCGTGACTGTTTTCCCTCGTTACTGTGCACTTGCCAGTGTTGTTGTCGTCATTTGTCATTGACTCGTTCTCTCTCTCTCCAGCTGGAGTCTGGCGAGGAGGTGGAGGTGGAGGAGTTCTATGTCAAGTTCAAGAGCTTGTGAGTAACATTTTGTCTTTTAACATTTTCTTCCTCTTTTTCAGACTTTGCATGTAAACACACACACAGGTGTGTATCCGTTAATAAGCCTCAGGTCCAGTTATTAGAGGTGTTATTTTCCCATTCAAGGCCAGGTTTCTTTGAGCTGCATGTCCACTTACAGGGTTAGTGGTATAATATACATTTCACACAGTTAAACCTCAAGGCCCTCAATAATTTGTACTGCCCATTTATAGTTAATTATTATTATTATTTATTTAATGTTAAATGGTGAAAGGGCTTTTTTGGGGGCTTTTAAATTGATCTTCAGTTCCAGGTAGCTTTAAAAAAAGGTCTTCAATGTTCCTTTCTGAAGCCTGTCGGTGACGTCGGGGTGTCCAGCCACGCGGCGTGCTATCACATTGTTGGTCCAGGCTATTGAGCAGCGTGCTGACCGGCTAACACACTGTGAAATCTAATTGAAGGACCTGTAGACAGTAGCTCCGCTGTATGACAGACTGGGCCGCTTGCCCTTCACTTAAACTGCCTAATTTTCCCACTTGCACCAGAAAGCCCTCCACGTCTCCCCACAGCAGGCGCTAGGGGTGGGGATCCCCAAAGATCCCCAAAGATCCCCAAAGATCCCCATAGATTTGATTTGTGACCCCAAGAATCAATGAAGAATCACAGTTCTTGGGGTCACAGTTCAAATCCGTTCACAGTTCAAATAGAAACTTTGAGTATATTGAATTTACCTAAACTAGCTTTTAACAGAGTATATCAACATACACCGTACAGTGAAACACCTCTTCCTGTTTTGGTGTTGAACCTTTTCAATGTAAACAACAAACACTGTGTGCTTTTGAAAATGTTATTAGGGAAGTAATAAAGACTCCCCAGCAGAGAACGGTCACCAGAGTTGAGCGCTCTTCTTTTCTGGTCAACGTTTTTGATTTGTGACGTTCAGCACGCTTGTCTTTTCAGTTCATACCTCCACTGTCGCTGGGCGGACCTGGAGGAGTTGGAGAAGGACAAGAGGATCCATCAGAAGGTGAAGAGGTTTAGGGCCAAGCAGCAACTCAACAGCTTCATTACCGAGGTAAGACGTCAACCCGACTCTAGCATTACCTCAGACGACAGCTTTTAAGGTTTTTAATGTTTAAATATCAAGGTTAGTAGTCAGATCGACAGGGTTGCTAATTTTCAACAGTTTGACATTTTTAAAAATTCCAATAATTGACCGGTTTTCAGTGTTTCCACCCAAATTTTATTCCATGGGACGCTAAAACAATAATACAGGTTGAGGGCTCGCCATAGACCACCAGTGTAGTATTGATCACTTCTGTAGTAAATATATAATAAACCAAACTGCATCATCGATGACACGAGCTGGACTATATCAGTTTGTTTGTTTTAATCTGCGGTAACTAAGTCACATGCACTAAGAAGACGAAGCGTTCCCTGACTCCATGCCAGTAAAGCGGTGTGTAAAAACGAACTCCACTTCCTGTGTCTCCAGATGGACGACGAGCCCTTCAACCCCGACTACGTTGAGGTGGATCGAGTCCTGGACGTTTCAGAGAGCACAGACGAAAACGGAGAGGTGCTTTCATCTCCATCTCTCATGGCTTTTTAGGCTCTCTCTCTCTCTCTCTCTCTCTCTCTCTCTGCACACACACACACTCACCTACCCTCCCTCCTCTTTTTCCATGTGTGTGTGTGTGTAGACGGTGACCTTATATCTAGTTAAATGGTGCAGTCTGCCCTACGAGGACTCCACCTGGGAGCTGAAGGCCGACATCGACCAGTCCAAGATTGAAGAGTATGAACGCATCGCAGCACGCACACCCAACACTAAGAGAGTGGTAAGTAGCCTGATTTGGGAGGGGGGTGGGGGAGGGGGGGGTGAAGAGAGCGAGACAAGCATGTTGTAAATCAAGCTAACTCTTCCTTAAATACATGAGTCTGAGTCCACGAGCGCTGCTAGCCGATCTGTCTCCCCGAGCTCCCCCCAAACGCTCTGAAAAGAAAGAGTGTGTGTGTGTGTTGGCCTGCCGCCTGCTCCTTCCTCCACCAGATTTACAGCTCCCTTAACTGCTCTCCGCGGGGCCACGTTCCTGCGGTCTCACACACACACACACACACACACACACACACACACACACACACAGCTCCTGTGGCCAGGCCAAACCACTAACAGTGTGTTTAATGCTGAACAGAAGCAGCTGACTGGCTGTGGTCTCTCACTCCATCACTCTTCTTTCTTCCCCCCCCCCCCCCCCCCTCGCTCTCTCTCTGTGTCCGACTATGTCACTCGTCCCTCTGTTTCTCTTCTGTTAGAAATCGACCATTGCACACAGGCAATATTTGAAGGCAGTTAGATTTGTATAATATTTTATGATCAGTCCTTCAGTCCTACTTTCAGTCCTCAGTCTTCCTTTATTATCCATATTGGTCCCCCCTACCCCCCCCCCCCCCCCAGTTTTCAGTCCCTGCTCACGGCAAAATTACCCATAAAACCTTGCCCTCAGTGTTGCCAGATGATTTTACAGCAAAAGGAACGTGTTATTTCACCAAGTGGGGGGCTGTTAGTTTGGGTCTCCAGGTATCTGCAGGTCCTTGAAAAGTCTGGAAAAAGCTTTAAATGATCTCAATTTAAGGCCATAAGAAGTATTAAAATGTTAATAAAATAGTTATTAGAAGTATTTTTTCTAAAGCTGTGTTTTGTCTCTGTTTTGATTCTTAATTCCAGTTTCCAATTTCAGTCTCACATTTGTCTTTGTAGCACCTGCAGATTCCCTCGGTCTTCTCACGTACTGTTGACACTCTGAGGCAGCATAGCAAATGACATGCCCCCGCCTTAAGCCTTAATCATCATGTATCGCATGATGACTGTCTGTTTTGAAACTCCAAGTAAAAATCTGTGTGTGTGTGTGTGTGTGTGCAGGATCGGCCTCCTGCAGCCGATTGGCAGAAGTCGGACAGCTCCAGAGAATACAGGAACAGCAACGCACTCAGGGAATACCAGCTAGAAGGCGTGAACTGGCTCGCCTTCAACTGGTATAACAAGTAAGTCGGCTCCATTATTATCAGTTACTGTCTGCTCAAACACAAATGCTCATTAAATAGACGGTCTGCAAAAGTAGGCATTGGCCGGTCCCCTCTAGCTCAGCTTGTTAGAGCCAGGGTCGCGGGTTCGATTCCCACTGGGGCCACCCACGCTAGGAATGATAACGGAAGGAGCTCTGGATAAAAGCCTCAGCTAACCTGTAACGTACCGCGGGTCACTACCAAACGTCTGGGAGTATACGGACCCGTGTCATTCAGTTTGGCTTCCCACTGGTCATGGAGTTACCAGAATATCATTGAATTTCAAGAGGTGTATTCCAGTCAGGGAATATCATGGAATTTAACAATGTGTCACTTTATGGGAATATAGCAGAATGTATTTTTCCATTTACTGCATTAGATGGTGGTTTCAGCCCATCTGTTCAGCCCTTAATAATGTAATTCCCTCCTGGTTAACAATGTTGTTTTTCCTCATGGAAGCGCTCCGAGTTAGTTATGGAAAGTGGTTGAATGTTACATCTGAAATGCCAGTCCGACTCACAGTCCGTCTGTTTTCTGCTTCCCACTCCCTCCATCACAGACGTAACTGTATCTTGGCTGATGAGATGGGTCTGGGGAAGACCATCCAGTCCATAACATTCCTCTACGAGATCTACCTGAAGAGCATCGAGGGGCCCTTCCTGGTCATCGCCCCGCTCTCCACCATCCCCAATTGGGAGAGAGAGTTCAGGACCTGGACCGAGCTCAACGCGGTGGTCTACCACGGCAGCCAGGCCAGCCGCAAGACCATCCAGGCCTACGAGATGTACTACAGAGACGCACAGGTAGGCTTGCCTAAGATCACCAACGGGTTTCCAAAATATCTGTGCTCTTCAATAACGTCATACGGTGGCTTATGATGGAAGCCGGGGCCAGCAGAAAGACCGCCATCGTGGACCAGTAGGTGAGGCTAACCCTAGAGGTAACCGAACCCGAAGACCAACCCGGCCTATGACATCAAATAGGCCGGGAACCAATCTGAATCTGGACTATCCTCACTAAACACCAAGCATCACACACGTTACCGGACAGCAAATACGAGCTCCTTCTTAGCCAAGGGAGATCTTCGGGCAGCGCTACTCTGCTAGCTTAAGCTCTTTAAGGTCCTCTAGCTGTAAGCCATATACGGTAAGCTCTTATTGTAGTACGCTGCTAACATCTCTAAGTGCTAAGCTACGTTCTGGAAGCCATGTCACAGGGAGCCTGCGAGGAAATAAGCTGGAGTAGCAGTGTCCTGTCTAGGTGGTTGCTCTTAATCCAAGGCTGTGGTAATCTTCAAGGTCGCGGTGGAGGGATGTCCTGTCCTGTTCCTCCGCTTAGCCTGCTTCACCCACGTACACCATCGAAGTAGAGCAGCACTCCCTGGTCCACCAGGCTGATTTCTGCTCCATCCAAGATTGTTGACAGAGTTTTGCTGATGTGATTGAGATGTTCTGTTTCCTGCTTGGCCTCAAGAATCAAATGGAGTGATTAGAAATTGCACGTCGTGTCCTGGTGCGTGGTGGATGGATGGAAACTGCAGCAGAACATTTTGTACTGAAAAGAGTGTAAAATGAACCGATAGCTGATGTGAACACATTATACTTGACTCACATCACATCATGTAGCCCTATATCTTAAGTCCCTTTTAAAGCCCCTTTTATAGACTTGATTTTCCTCCATGAATGAATTGATCTGCTGTGTCCCGCGGTGAATGCCTTTTTCATTTGATATCTTCTGGCCCAAAAGTGAAGACTGTTTCTCCCAGAGCCGCAGCATTGGATAATGAAGAAATCAGTAAAAATGACATTTGAGACGATGCGTATTGACCTCCTTTCTCTTTCCCCCTCTCTCTCTTCCTGTCTCCCCCTCCCTCCAGGGTAAGATAGTAAAGGGAGCCTATCGTTTCCATGCGGTGATAACGACTTTTGAGATGATTCTGACCGACTGTCCGGAGCTTCGCAATATCCCGTGGCGCTGTGTGGTGATCGACGAAGCCCACCGCCTGAAAAACAGGAACTGCAAACTGCTGGAGGGGCTCAAAATGATGGACATGGTGAGTGGTGGTTGTGAAAATACGAATAAGTTGGACCGGTCCCGCTGGTCCTGGAATTCCTAGGAATATCACGGCATTTAAAGAGGTGTACTCCGGACAGAGAAAGTCAGGGAATTTTACTACTGGGTCTTTTTTTTTTTGGATGCTCCTGTCAGGACGTCCTCCAGTATCGACTCTAACCGCCTCTCTCCTCCTCCAGGAGCACAAGGTTCTCCTAACAGGGACTCCTCTCCAGAACACCGTGGAGGAGCTCTTCAGCCTGCTGAACTTCCTGGAGCCTGAGCGGTTCCCCTCTGAGCAGACCTTCATGACCGAGTTCGGAGACCTCAAGACTGAAGAGCAGGTAACTGGACGACATTCACGGTGATGGGAAGGTGGTGAGGAGCAGTTTACAGACCTGAAGAGGGAACTGAGCTGTAAATGCATCTGTTATTGGACTGACATGACCAACCTGAACACTTTACCAATCAGTATCGTTGTTACTAGTTTTACCACATTTCTCAGTAGCGTCGCTGTTTTCTGAATCAAATAACTTTTCAGTATTGAAGCTGTTTTATTGATCAAGTAGTGCGGTAGCGTCCACACAAGCTACATTTCCCCAAGCATTCCTGAAGCTGAAGCGCAGCGGAGCTTTCTGCTGCTCTGAAATGAAACTGCTAAGGATCAGTGAGTGACATCATACACCGACCTGTATGTGTAACCGACAGAAGCACTTCCGTATGACGGTGACATCACGGACCAATCCTTGGGCCGATGCCAGCGACTTGTCTGCTGCAGGGCTTAGCTCACTACACTTTCCAAGTAGCTTACCCAACACTGCCAATTTTCTATCATACAGACATGTGAAAGGCAGTTTGATCTCTGCGTACTGACTCATCCTAGCAGTGGACCAGCAATTAGTCAAATCGGTGTCTTGTGTTGTCTCTGCTCCTAAGCCTTGTGTCAGTGTTAATGCTCTAGACCAGATCCCCATCTTATCAGCTGGTAGTTGCTTAAGAAAGGAGGAGTGATCAAAGCCGACCAGCTTGGCTGTGTGTCCGATAACGCACCGAGGGGTTCGGTTTACCTGCATCAGTAATCATCCATCACACAGAGAAGAGACATAGGTTACATAAACAAAGATGGATGCACGGTTCAAGAAGCACTTCTGCTCTGCACAGTTGAGTTGTTCCCGTTATATCTCTTGGACTGTTAACATTGTCTCTGTCTGTCTGTCTCAGGTCCAGAAACTGCAGGGCATCCTGAAGCCCATGATGTTGAGGAGACTGAAGGAGGACGTGGAGAAGAACCTGGCTCCTAAGGAGGAGACCATCATCGAGGTAGTACTGTCCTCCTCCCCCCTAGCTCCTCCTCTCCCCTCAGACAGGAGCTGCACACAGATTGGTGTAGATTTACTCTCAGCCTGGTTTCTTACACCTTCTCAGTCCTCAGAAGTTCAGTAAACATGAGCAGGTGTTGTGTTGGCTCCGTTCTGGTTCGCAACCAAACCCCTCGCTCACTTTCTCAAGTGAATTGTGAGTGAGTGTTTTGAACAGGTGCATTTCCATCCGCTGGGTTGAAGTGAATGACTCTTAATTCTGCTACGTCAGAAAACCCACAAGATCTTTCAAGAGTTGATTAGTATTGGGCAAGTTGTTCTTTGGTGTCAGATAAAGTTTCAGTCTGTCATGCACTGGATGATCTAATGGAGGAGCTTATATGTATACATGGGACAAACGGTGCTATGACACTTTCGAGAGGGCGTGGTGGACAGATGTTTTACAGATGTTGCCAGGCCATTATTTCCCATTAGATGAAACTTGAATGAGTGGAGAAATTGGGTCATTAAAGCAGCAGAGACTATATCAATAGAAATAAGACGGCATTGGAGATAATAAAAGTAAAACATTTTCAAATAATACCACAAATAAAAGATCCAGCATCATGTTTATTTGGCAAATCCTTCCTTTGCTGTTTGTCAGGTGGAGTTGACCAACATTCAGAAGAAATACTACCGGGCCATTCTGGAGAAGAACTTCTCCTTCCTGTCCAAAGGAGGCGCAGGAGGTGGAGGTGGCAGTAGTGGTGGAGGGGGGCCCAACGTCCCCAACCTCCTCAACACAATGATGGAGCTGAGGAAATGCTGCAACCACCCCTACCTCATCAACGGTATACACACACACACACACACACACTCCAAGATTCTGATTTCCTATTACAATTCCACAATCCGAAATTCCCAAATCTTAGTTCCTTGTTTCCTGAAGATTTGTGACTGTGCTTGTGCAGGAGCGGAGGAGAAGATCGTGGAGGAGTTCCGGGACTCCCACGGCGGCAGGGTCGACGTGCCGGACTTCGCCCTCCAAGCCATGATCCAGGCTGCCGGCAAGCTGGTGCTGATCGACAAGCTGCTGCCCAAGCTGAAGGCCGGCGGCCACCGAGTCCTGGTGTTCAGCCAGATGGTCCGCTGCCTGGACATCCTGGAGGACTACCTCATCCAGAGACGGTGAGCCCGGAGGGAGGGAAGGAAGTGCACGTCGCGTCACTGAAAACCATTTGACAAATATGAAAATGTTTTCTGCCTTGAGGCTTTGTTGGGAAGGGTGATGGTACATTAGAGCTTCCTTAATCGGTGATAAAGGTCAATATGATCATAATGATGGTCGTTAGTGGTAATATTGACAAAGTGGTAATAAACAAACACACACACTAATCTGTCTCTCTCTCTCTCTCTCTCTCTCTCTCTCTCTCTCTCTCTCCCCCCCCAGCTACCCCTATGAGCGTATAGACGGCCGTGTCCGTGGTAACCTGCGCCAGGCGGCCATCGACCGTTTCTCCAGACCCGACTCGGACCGCTTCGTCTTCCTGCTGTGTACGAGGGCCGGAGGACTCGGCATCAACCTGACAGCCGCGGACACCTGCATCATCTTTGACTCCGACTGGAACCCGCAGAACGACCTACAGGTGCGACTCGAGACCTGCGACGGTTCATCTGGACGATGATGCGTCGTGATGGTCGTTTCTCGTTTTTCCCACAGCTAAAAAAAAATGGAAAGGCCGGACGGTCAGACTGTCAGGCTAGCTTCTGCAGTGAATGATGCTTGTGAATCTGTGCCCCCCCCCCCCCCCCCCCCCCCACCAGGCCCAGGCGAGGTGTCACCGTATCGGCCAGTCCAAGGCGGTGAAGATCTACCGCCTGATCACCAGGAACAGCTACGAGAGGGAGATGTTTGACAAGGCCAGTCTGAAGCTGGGGCTGGACAAGGCCGTCCTCCAGAGCATGAGCGGCCGAGAGAACGCCAACAACGGGGTGAGACACGTCTCTCTCACACACACACACACACACACACACACACACACACACACACACACACACCTATACAGTCGGGGTCGTCAAACGTTTTCGTGTCAAGGACTCCTGGGCGTCCCCACAGCAGAAATGTAATGGTGATCTGTTTGGCGTTGCTGACTGGCTTCTACTCCTGCCGTTCTGTGTCCTCCAGGTCCAGCAGTTATCCAAGAAGGAGATCGAGGACCTGCTGAGGAAGGGAGCGTACGGCGCGCTGATGGACGAGGAAGACGAAGGCTCAAAGTTCTGCGAGGAAGACATCGACCAGATCCTGCAGAGACGAACTCAGACCATCACCATAGAGTCTGAGGGCAAGGGCTCTACCTTTGCTAAGGTAACATATTAAATATTTAGCCTCTAAACCTTAACCCATCCATCACCAATACTTATAATATATATATACATTTTTAACCAGTAGGATTACTAATGACCGTTTGTTTTTCTTTGTCTGTCTGCAGGCCAGTTTTGTTGCAGCAGGTAACAGAACCGATATCTCTCTGGAGGATCCGGACTTCTGGCAGAAATGGGCCAAGAAGGCCGAGCTGGACCTGGACGCCATCAACGGACGGGTACGACACACACACACACACACACACGAATACACACACGAATACACACGCGATGCACGACTACACAGACGTAACACGTGTGTACATGCTGAAGATGAATCGCGCCGCCCATGCATACATTTTAGTGCACACTCACACCCCTCGGTGGTGTCCCCCTCATGAAAAGGCTAATAGCAGTGGTAATTAGTCAACACTACCGCCCCGGGCTAGCAAGGGGGAGAGCGAGACAGACAGAAACACAGACAGAGAATGATGGGAAAATGGAGGCGGGGGTGCAGAGGGAGAGAGAGGAGAGGGGGAGAGAGAGAGAGAGAGAGAGAGAGAGAGAGAGAGATTAATATTGACAGTTGGGAATCGCCTCTCTTCCTTAATTACCCATTTTTCCCTGCTCTGGTGTGTTTGTGCGTGGGTGCGAGTGTGTGCGCTGTGTGTGTGTGTGTGTGTGTGTGTGTGAGTAAGCTGCTTAGCTCCACTTAACAGCACAGATGCCTGGAGGGTACAGAGATATCACTTAGGCTAATGCGCACCCACACCCACAGAAACACATGCACAGTCATTGGCAGTGAACACACACACACACACACACACACACACAGCGCGCTCCATTCAGACGCATCCTCATCATTTACTCGCTTTCTTTTCCTCTGCACTTGTTCACTGTTTGGCTTCTATTTCTCTTTTCTTCCATTTTTATTATTTTCTTCCTCATTTGTTTTTTTTCCCCTTCAGTTTTTTTTCCTCTCCCTGTCACTCTTGTGGAGGGCCCTCAAATGAAACACTTAATCCAGCTGCATGAGCGTGAACACGCACGCACACACACACACACACACACACACACACACACACACACTCGACATGGGCTAGTCCCTTGGGATTTCTCATTGTTTGATGTTAAAATGGAAATGACTGTAGTGCTCTGTGATAATTGCGGAACTAACTACTGCCCTGATTTAGCATATTAACAGGATCGAAAAGAAAAAACAAATTAATTGAATAAAAATGTAATTCATTAGACAACATAATAACATAATTAATGCTGGTGTAAGTTCTAGCTGGGCAGCAATTTTCTCAGCCACGGGGGCTGGCATGAAACATGTGGCCACATACCCAATTAATGTGATTTCCTCCAGACGTCGCCGTGTCTTCACAGGGTTCCCACTTGTCAGGGTATTTCTGGAATATCATTGAATATTGAGAGATAGTATTCCAGACAGGGAAAGTCAGGGAATTTGATCAATTCACTAGGGAAGTCTGGGAATATTAGGGATAAAATGTTTTACAGGGAATATAGCAGAATGTATTTTCCGACTTGTTTCCCCACATTCATTAGATGGTGGTTTTCAGCCCAACTGGAGTAGAAACCAGACTTTTTTTTTTTTTACCCCTTTAGGAAAACATTAACAAACCAAGAAGGAACACCGGGTGGTTTAGTTCTTGAACGCGCTCCGACGTAGTCTTGGAGGTCGTGGGATTTCCCACCAGGGCCCCAGTGGGAAGCCCATATTCAATACATTGAAAGAACCATGCTGTTGCCCACAACGTTTCTCAGTGTGTCACAACATTACGTCTACATCCTGTTGGTAACATTGTGAGCAACCTAACTTCCTCCTAAAAGGAAGAGTAGCTGGGTTCAGATGGAGCCTAAATATTCCATTCATCACCAAATAATGAGAAGAATAACAATAAATTGGGGAGGAATTAATTCAGAACGATAAAATATTGCACACGTAACCATATCTAGTGATTGTAGCATGAAATATACTATGGAATTGGATGTTCTTCCTGAAAAGTTGCCCTGTGTATGACGTGATTTATAAATGATTTGAAGGTTTATAATGGGGAATGTTGCCTCCACCAGGGATGTCGTTGTGATTAACATAGTGGTGCGTGTGGAGTAACACACACTATCTGACCTGCTGTTGCATGTGTGTGTAGAACACGTTGGTGATCGACACGCCCAGGGTGAGGAAGCAGACGCGGCACTACAGCAGCGTCAAAGAGGATGAGATGCTGGAGTTCTCCGAGCTGGAGAGCGACGGAGACGAACCCACCAAGCCAGTATCCAAACCGCGACGGCCCCAGGACAGAGCCCAGGGGTACCCCAGATCTGAGTGCTTCAGAGTGGAGAAGAACCTGCTGGTCTACGGGTGAGGACGGGGGACGGGGGGTTATCCGTGTTGGTGTCAATTACATTTAATTTCCTGTCATTCTTTCAAATCCAAAAAGGTTCATATCTGAGCCTTGATGTGTATTTTTATAATTTATATGAATAATACTCATACTCCATTTTAACACATTCACACACATAATTAACACAGAATTATTAATAATTTTATTGAGGTATAGAATTGGTTACACCTCATTCACGTCATGTAATAAAAGGGTGAAAGTGAAATGGGATACATTAAAGAGATGTCCGTTATCCACTTTTCCTTGTTTTTGTTTCTCAAAAACATCTAACTTGTATATCTGATCATTAATTAAATAAGTGCGACTGAATGTTCTATTTTCATCTCCAGCTGACTGAATTACCTTTAGAGACCCAGCCCTGTTCTCATGCTGTCCAGGTTTTGTTTTTTCAAAAATAGGTAAAGGTTTAGGAAGCTGAAAGGACGTCCAGATAATGCAGGTGGAATTAAAACCCTGTGCAGCTTATTGATGCCTCCCCAGGGGCAATAATAACACATCAAAGGGGTATTTAGAAAAACCACATTGAAATAGACGATTCAGTAAAGAAAGAAAAGTACAAAGCTAAAATTTTTAGATTGGGATGGATGTGGAGCCACGCACATGTTGTGGTTTTATACCAAGGAAATAATGCCCACATCAATCTGCTTATGTAGTGTGTGTGTGTGTGTGTGTTTGCGTGTACATGAGTTAATGCATGCAGCCTCACACGTGGAATGATTTAGTAGACACAGCAATCTGTGGACTCAAGGCCATCAAACACACACAGCCACTAATCAATACCACCTACACACACACACACACACACACACACCAAAGTGACCTATTATACACACACATACACAAAGCATGCTTATTCATGTGCACACGTAGACAATAAAGTGACCTTGCACTTTGCGGGAGACTTCAAAAGCACGGCGCAGTATGGCGGTATAGCTCGCACGCACGCACATACACAAACACAGCGGCCTAACGTGCATCACACACACACACACACACACACACACACACACACACAGTCAGTTCAAGGCATTACTGTGTAGAACTCTTAACTAAAACGTCGACTTGTACAGAATAACAGACGTACAATATACAACACACAGGCAAGCCAGATAGTCATCGGTGGATGGGCTGATCCATTTTAGTGGTGTGTGTGTGTGTGTGTGTGTGTGTGTGTGTGTGTGTGTGTGTGTGTGTGGCAGAGAGAGAACAGTGGAGCTAGTGAGATGTCAGCATTGTTATTGTTACAGTCTAGTCTCATGGCCCGGGGCTGTAGGACACAAAAAAACACACTGTCTGCCTTGGCCTGTCGTCCTCGCTCAACCGTCTTCTGGTCCGATCGTTCGTATCAGACGGATCACTCAGACTAAATGAGACCGGGTTCGGGGGAGCTTCGTTAAAGCGGCGGTGGAAAAGCGTTAAAGTTGGAGACATGATGGAGACTGACCCCCCAAATCAGCCTTGAGGGTCAGCTACACTCTGGCTGGTGATGACCCATTAACACACACAGGGATGCTGCAGTGGCGCTAGTTGGGGTGCCAGCAGTGGTTAAGTCAGCAGGCTGGGGAAACCTTTAAGAGCCTGGTACTGTGTGTGTGTGTGTGTGATGTCTGGGTTGCGTGACAGTATTGCGTGTGCATTCATGAACGATCAAGGTCATGCATGCCACGATAGTAGCGTAGTCTAGTCTGGCGCTGACTGACTGGCCTGACAGAACACGTTGTTTTGCTGCAGCTCCACTGACTGAGTCAACTGGGGCTCCATGCTAGCTCGTTAGCACAACACCATGTTGGGTGATGGCGGGTCGCTAGCTTCATCGAAAGTAACACAACTGACCTTTTTTAGTACGAAAAAGTTGTCTGTTGTTTTTATTTTAGTGCCTGTAGATTCCTAGATTATCGAAATGGTAATTGAAATTTCCCACCGCTATGGACTCATTTTCCTATCGTATTTTCACTGAATTTGACCAAACCCCCGACACACAGCTGCCACATTTAGCCACACATCATTTCAGATCGCTTACTGCTACAAGTTCATTTTCTCACTTTGAGTTCATGCTACTAGCGCTCAACACAGTGTGCGCTAACGCATGGAGCGCTGGAGCCAATGATCTACCAGGAACACGAGGATGATTATGGTGTCTGTTCCCATCACTTAAAATGTATATGTGTATTCCTTTGTCTGGTTTGGACTCCAGCTTGGTTTCTGGTATCGTGACTGTACTGTGAGGCCAGTATTGCAGTATTAAACGCTATTGGACGTTGGATATATCTGTACATGAACTGACACTGATCCCATCCTCCATGTCTCGTTTTCTCTCTCTCTCTCTCTAGTTGGGGTAGGTGGAGTGACATCCTGTCCCACGGTCGGTTCAAGCGCCCCCTACGGGAGTTCGATGTGGAGACCATCTGCCGCGCCCTATTGGCTTACTGCTTGCTGCATTACAGTGGCGACGAGAACATCAAAGGCTTCATCTGGGACCTGATCTCCCCGAGCGAGGACGGGACGACCAAAACACTGGCCAACCACTCGGGTAACCGACACACGCTCACACCTGGATACTGATCCATGGCTTTAATGTGCCGACGTGGTCCAGACTAACTCAGTTCAGATATAGATGGGCTTTTAGGTCACATTTCACCGACCTCCTCAGCCTTCAGTGGACAGTATTTACCTGGTAAAAACCCAACCTAATTTTAGAAAATAAACATTGCCTGGAAAACGAGGGAATGTAAAGACTAGATCAAACGGAAGATGATAAAATGGATAAATGATCTGGTGAAATCTTGGATCCTTCCAGGAAAATCGCAAGGTCACACGTTCTCCTCTTTGCAGAGATGCCCGACTGTGTCTTGACCTCCCCTCTCTCTCTCTCTCTCTCTCTCTCTCTCTCTCTCGCTCTCTAGGTCTCTCCACCCCGGTCCCTCGGGGCAGGAAGGGGAAGAAGGGGAAGCCCCCAGCCCCGCCTCCGCAAACCCCGCGGGCTGATTGGCTGGCCAGCTGCAACCCCGACCATCTACTGCAGGAGGATAGCTACAAGAGACACCTGAAACACCACTGTAACAAGTAGGTTTCTCTCTCTGGCTCACACACACACACACACGTGAAACACCACTGGATCATGGCTACCTTTTAGGGGGCCATGAACAAAACCTTAAAAAACATGGCATTTGTGTTTCTATGGATACCAAATCCAAGGATGGAGTAGATTCAAGGATTTAAAACCATCAGACTTATTTGAGACTTGACATAAACAGACCGAACAGCCTCTGTGTCGTCCTACACACACACACACACACACACACACACACACACACACACGCCCTTGCTCCCCGGTCAGCTCTCTCTCTTGTTGTCAGGGAGATATGCTTCCTTGCCCTCCGGATCCCAAGGATTTTTTTTTTTTCTTGAAGGGGGGGAAGTTTGTGTGTGTCTGGCTGTGTGCCAGGCCAGGTGCTAGGCAGGCAGACCTGTTGGAAGTGGGTGAAAGACGCGCGCACACACACACACACACACACACACACACCCCACACACACACCCCACACACACACACACACACACACACACACACACACACTTGGGGGTGATTATGTGGTGCCATCTGCTAGGCTGGAGCACAGCGCTGTGTGGCTAATCAGGCCTGGCACATTGATGGATGAGCACACACAGCCTGCCAACAAACACACACCACAACTTGTGATGTCGTTGACGCACAAACACACACGCACACACACACACACACACTCTCACACCGCAGAATGCGTTGCAGACAACTTACTGTCTGTATATCCTTTCTCCTCGCTTTCCCTCCAAACTTTTTTCCCCCTCCCTTCATCTGCAGCACTGTTTTCTTCCCATTTCTTCCCTCTCTGCTCCTCCCCTTTCATTCTCCCCCCCCACCCCACCTCCTTTATCACCTCCTCCCATCCCCTCGTCTCCTCCTGCTCTCTCCTCTCTCCCTCTATTCTATTTAAAATGGCGCTGTTGGCATCAAATCCTTGGATCTCTGGTGACAAACGTTGACTGGGAATCTGATTTCTCACAGCAGCGTTCCCAATGTCAGGAGGTCAAATCCAGCTCTGTCATGTTCAAACTGGATTTGTTTTACTGGGAGGAGGTCCAGAAACTAAATCGGTTTTTTTTTTTTTTTTGTAGCCTTCTGGTAGAGGTTGACTTTTTACTACCGGGTAGCGTGAAGGAAATCAGAAAAAATGGATGCGGAATGACACACGTGACAACGTGACAATACCGGACATCCCCCGGTCAATAATGTCCAGTTGGAATAGTGCAGTCGGGGTTCACGCTGGTCTGAGAGTGTATTTACCAATGGGTTACTTTACAGGATAGAGCAGAATATATCAACAGCCAACCAGGACTGAGTTACGGGATTAAAAGTCATGGGATTTGACATCATGGCCTCAGTGCTACAGTTCCTCCAGTCTTCTGGCCATCTTTGTTCAAGCAGAGTATCTCTACATAATACTCTCTCTCTCTCTCTCTCTCTCTCTCTCTCTCTCTCTCTCTCTCTCTCTCTCTCTCTCTCTCTCTCTCTCTGTCTCTCTGTCTCTCTCTCTCTCTCTCTCTCTCTCTCTCTCTGTCTCTCTCTCTCTCTCTCTGTCAGGGTGTTGCTAAGGGTGAGGATGTTGTACTATCTGAGACAGGAAGTCATCGGCGACCAGGCTGAGCGCATCCTGGAAGGAGCTGACACAAGGTTAGTACACACCTTTCCTTCTCTACCTCCTCCCTCTGACTCAGGTTATGATGCAGGTTTTTTTCTCTATCCATCCTTCCCCTTCCAAACGAAAATGTAATAAAACGTGTTAAAGCGCCAACCCTTCAACAAGGGTGTGTTTTTGTGTTAATGTCGTCTCCGTCTTTGGTGCTCCGCATCACCGCCGTGGTGTTTCTCACTTCCCAGAGATCACCTGTCAATCAAACAGTGTGTCCAGCATTGTGACGTCTTTCTCCTCCTTTTGGATTTCGGTGACGTTTGCGTTCCTGTAGGTGGCGCTCTTTTCTTTGTCCGTTCAGCCACGGTGGCTATCGCGGCTCATGCTAACTACCCAATTCAAACAAAAAGAAAAGGTAAAACGCATCACTTCCTGTGCACCAGAGGATTTCCCCCAGGAAACACCAGGAGAGTGTTTAGCGCAGCAGATGGAAAAGCTTTCATGAAGTGTGTAGCGGTTGAATCAATATTGTGTTATATTAAGAGCAGCATGACTGACATTTATTTATATGACACTGATGCAGATTATTACTTAATAACCATCAAGGCTGAAAAACATCACATGCACCCTCATAATCTAATAAGTGCCGCCTCTTAAAATGAGGTATTAGATTTTCAGGGGAATACTATTACAATATCACATGTCTGGTTCCTTTAGACGGCAGTTTTCTAATATTCTGACGTTGCTACGTGATCAGCTGCTGTCAGGCTGTGTGGTGGTGTTGGTGGTGTTGGTGGTGTTGACCTGGAGGCTGTGTGGTGGTGTTGACCTGGAGGCTGTGTGGTGGTGTTGGTGGTGTTGGTGGTGTTGACCTGGAGGCTGTGTGGTGGTGTTGACCTGGAGGCTGTGTGGTGGTGTTGGTGGTGTTGACCTGAAGGCTGTGTGGTGGTGTTGACCTGAAGGATGTGTGGTGGTGTTGGTGGTGTTGACCTGAAGGCTGTGTGGTGGTGTTGGTGGTGTTGACCTGAAGGATGTGTGGTGGTGTTGGTGGTGTTGACCTGAAGGCTGTGTGGTGGTGTTGGTGGTGTTGACCTGAAGGCTGTGTGGTGGTGTTGGTGGTGTTGACCTGAAGGATGTGTGGTGGTGTTGGTGGTGTTGACCTGAAGGCTGTGTGGTGGTGTTGATGGTGTTGACCTGAAGGCTGTGTGGTGGTGTTGACCTGGAGGATGTGTGGTGGTGTTGACCTGGAGGATGTGTGGTGGTGTTGATGGTGTTGACCTGGAGGCTGTGTGGTGGTGTTGACCTGGAGGATGTGTGGTGGTGTTGACCTGGAGGATGTGTGGTGGTGTTGACCTGGAGGATGTGTGGTGGTGTTGACCTGGAGGATGTGTGGTGGTGTTGACCTGGAGGATGTGTGGTGGTGTTGACCTGGAGGATGTGTGGTGGTGTTGACCTGGAGGCTGTGTGGTGGTGTTGACCTGGAGGATGTGTGGTGGTGTTGACCTGGAGGATGTGTGGTGGTGTTGACCTGAAGGCTGTGTGGTGGTGTTGATGGTGTTGACCTGCAGGCTGTGTGGTGGTGTTGACCTGCAGGCTGTGTGGTGGTGTTGATGGTGTTGACCTGCAGGCTGTGTGGTGGTGTTGATGGTGTTGACCTGAAGGCTGTGTGGTGGTGTCGACCTGAAGGATGTGTGGTGGTGTTGATGGTGTTGACCTGAAGGCTGTGTGGTGGTGTTGATGGTGTTGACCTGAAGGCTGTGTGGTGGTGTTGACCTGGAGGATGTGTGGTGGTGTTGACCTGGAGGCTGTGTGGTGGTGTTGATGGCGTTGACCTGAAGGCTGTGTGGTGGTGTTGACCTGAAGGCTGTGTGGTGGTGTTGACCTGTAGGCTGTGTGATGGTGTTGACCTGAAGGCTGTGTGGTGGTGTTGATGGTGTAGACCTGGAGGATGTGTGATGGTGTTGACCTGAAGGCTGTGTGATGGTGTTGACCTGTAGGCTGTGTGATGGTGTTGACCTGAAGGCTGTGTGGTGGTGTTGATGGTGTAGACCTGAAGGCTGTGTGGTGGTGTTGACCTGAAGGTTGTGTGGTGGTGTTGATGGTGTTGACCTGCAGGCTGTGTGGTGGTGTTGATGGTGTTGACCTGAAGGTTGTGTGGTGGTGTTGATGGTGTAGACCTGAAGGCTGTGTGGTGGTGTTGACCTGAAGGTTGTGTGGTGGTGTTGATGGTGTTGACCTGCAGGCTGTGTGGTGGTGTTGATGGTGTTGACCTGCAGGCTGTGTGGTGGTGTTGATGGTGTTGACCTGAAGGCTGTGTGGTGGTGTTGATGGTGTTGACCTGCAGGCTGTGTGGTGGTGTTGATGGTGTTGACCTGCAGGCTGTGTGGTGGTGTTGATGGTGTTGACCTGAAGGCTGTGTGGTGGTGTTGATGGTGTTGACCTGCAGGATGTGTGGTGGTGTTGATGGTGTTGAGCTGAAGGCTGTGTGGTGGTGTTGATGGTGTTGACCTGCAGGCTGTGTGGTGGTGTTGATGGTGTTGACCTGCAGGCTGTGTGGTGGTGTTGATGGTGTTGACCTACAGGCTGTGTGGTGGTGTTGATGGTGTTGAGCTGAAGGCTGTGTGGTGGTGTTGATGGTGTTGATGGTGTTGACCTGGAGGATGTGTGGTGGTGTTGATGGTGTTGACCTGGAGGATGTGTGGTGGTGTTGATGGTGTTGACCTGCAGGCTGTGTGGTGGTGTTGACCTGGAGGCTGTGTGGTGGTGTTGATGGTGTTGACCTGGAGGCTGTGTGGTGGTGTTGAGTGGTGGTGTTGAGCTGAAGCCACGACGCTGCTCACCTTGACTGCTCCTTCCATCTCACTCTCACTCCTTCTTCCCTCCTCCCGCCATCTTTTTTTTCTATCATTCTCCTTTCTCACCGTCTGTCATCTCTCTCTCTCTCTCTCTCTCTCTGTGGTGCACTTTAGTCTCTCGTCCTCCCCCATCCCCCTCTCATCACCCTTTCACCCAGATGTGAATGCATTTATAATGTGGAGCACGTGCACTTCATGTTGATCTCTCTCTCTCTCTCTCTCTCTGTCCCTCCCTCTCTTTCCGTTCAATGGCTACTGTGACAGATCCGTGTGTGTGTGTGTGTGTGTGTGCATGTGCGCGCGTGCCAGACATGAGCATACGGGGTGCCAGTGCGCCAACATATGCCAGGGGGATTTAGCATGCCAGCTTTGGCGTGCACGTGAGTGTTGCCAGGGCCAGGCATGCTGCTGTTAGCAGAGATAAGAGCTGGTTCCTTCCTCTGCTCCTGTCACCCTCTATCTTTCTACTCGCGTCCGTTGTGCGCTCTCTCTCTCTCTCTCTCTCTCTCTCTCTCTCTCTCTCTCTCTCTCTCTCTCTCTCTCTCTCTCTCTCTCTCTCTCTCTCTCTCTCTCTCTCTCTCTCTCTCTCTCTCTCTCTCTCTCTCTCTCTCTCTCTCTCTCTCTCTCTCTCTCTCTCTCTCTCTCTCTCTCTCTCTCTCTCTCTCTCCATCACTTGCTGGAAACACCATTTTCTTCCCTTTTCTTCCTCACAATGGAGGGTTTCCATATATTTCTTTGCAAAAACATACCAACACTGTCCTGCAGAAACCGTGTATGTTGAATTTAGCCTGTCCTGTACTGGTTGGGTACGTGCACAGAGAACAAACATCTTACAGCCCCAGGAAACTTGGCTTGAAATAGTAAAAATGAATATATGAAATTTAAGTTTAGTGTCTCATTCAGCATCCACAAAAATCGTGAAAAGTGAAAATAAACGTTCAGAAATATTAGAAAACCTCGTTCAAAAACATTATTTAGCTGTTCAGAACATTTCTCAGGACTGTGTAGGCGTGTCAGATCAGGATTTGATTGACATCCTGACACGATGGATAGCTCCGCCCATGTCAGACTGTCAAGCTGCATTGTTTACTGATTGGATGACTGAATTCTCTGCATCATAAATGTCAGAAAACACCACGCCCACTTCAACCCCACTGATCTGAAACCCCCCACTCATCTGAACCAGCTTTTCTAATATTTCTGAACGTTTATTTTCACTCAGATTTTTGTGGATGCTTAAGATGCTTAATCATGTATTCCTGGGGCTTTAACTAAATGTACCATTTTTAAACATCAATATGTTATTGTTTAATTAATTATGATAATGTCCTAAACCAATAAGACCATGATGGAGACGACCCTCATAAACCCTGTTGGTTCCTGTTCCTGTCTTCAGCTTCAGCTCTGTTCCCTGATTGGAGTAACAGCGCCCTCTTACTTTTTTCGTGCCATAAAGCAATCCGACAGCTTTCCTGCCAAATCCGATCCGAGGTGATGCTCAGTGTCTTGTTTGTTTGCGGCAAAAATCAAATGCTTGTAAACAGGCTGCTGTCTGTGTGTGCATGTAAACGTAACTATTGTCTCCCAAATATGGAGAACGTGACCTTTGGACCGAGTCGGCCAGTAGGAACCAGCGTTTCTCAGTTCCTCAAAACGTTAAGATGAGGTCCTTCTACAGACATTACCAGAACAGGAAGAGCTTTTATTCACGCGCGTCGTTATTCAGTGTCCCCGCGCGCCTGTTGAAGAAATGAAGATGGAGAAGCGCCGCAGGTCTGGTGTCCCTCCTGAGCCTCCGTCACAGCTGACACCATCGAGAGCCACAATCTGATTACAACACAAATGCCCCGTAATCTGATTTACACTCTCCCTTTCGCTCTCTGGAAAAAAAAAGAAAAAAAACCCGATGCCTTACCAACAATTATCTCCGACTAAAACATGAAGGGATGATGTTGATGACGGTCAGATGGTCCTTGAGTGAATTTATTAGCGATATTCCGTATTAATGGTGTTATCTCTCCGCCCACAGCGAGCTGGATATCTGGATCCCCCAGCCCTTCCACGCCGAGGTCCCGGCGGACTGGTGGGACAGTGAGGCTGACAAGTCTCTGCTCATCGGCGTCTTCAAACACGGTAAGAGACGCGGTGACGCTCCCCGTGCCGGGTCGGCGCCGTGACCCGTGACCCGTGACCCGCATCACCCGCACACAAGCATGACAACAGGACGAACGTATCACTCTCTAACACACATCGGCACCTTCAAAACACACACACACACACACACACACACACACACACACACACACACACACACACAGGGCGAGTATCATGGAAAAAAGCGCACACTCACACTCACGCACACTTCTGCTGCCACCGGTTGATTGGTGTTGCCATGGCGATAACGGTATGCAGCTGGCAGGCTCAGTGTGTTATCACAAGGATGATTGATGGGTGGTGTCTGACCACCGCCAGGCGTGTGTGTGTGTGTGTGTGTGTGGTTGTGTGTTACAGGTGTGAATTCAATGCCTCTCAAAGTCACAGATGGAAAATAAGTTAATCTCCAAATTAAAGTTTTTCTTCCTGCTGCTGTCTTGTGGGACTGTTTTTAATTGACTGAATTTAAGTGGGTTAATAAAAGAAAATGTGTTGTTTTATTCAGCCTACCTGACATTGACACTAACATGATGACCTGTAAGGAACTACACATGATAAAAACAGTCTTAATCTGGTTGAGATTGGATTAGCAGGAGGCGTGTAAACAAAGCCTTTCACTACTAACCTACTTGTCGGCTGTGGTTTATTACCTTCCATTGACTAACGTAACTCCGGCTTGTCATTAGGATAATTTGGGAGTCATGTTAATCCTCCGGTGACCCACCTTTGGGTGCCGACTGGGTGTCTGAATGTGACTCCCAGTGACAGGCTGATGAGACCGAGTGTGGTGGTGTTTTGTTCTGTGGACTGGGACCCTCATTCATTTTAATTTGGGATAATTGTCATAATTTCTCCATCATAGCCATCCTCTCTGATTCAATTAGGACGAGCTGGGAGAGCAGTCACACACACACACACACACACACACACACACACACACAAAAGGGCTCACCCATAGTTAATCATAATCCTCATTCACTAGGGAGGCCCTTAGAGGGGGATAAACTGACACACACTCAAACACAAACACACACACACACAGTAGAAGAGTGATGGCCTATAAAGGCCCTCATGATTAGCGTTTGGCTGCAGGCGCAGAGCTGTGTGCGTGTGTGTGTGTGTGTGTGTGTGTGTGTGTGAGAGAGTGACGGTTAGGAACAATGCGTCACCACATTTATCCTAATTGAAATGTGATGTTGAGGGACGGAGGAAGAGCGAGAGAGAGAGGAGGAGGAGGTGATGGAGGGAGGAGGACTGGAGGTGCTGTGGTCTTATGGAGGCCTTCCCTACTCTCCTCATCTCCTCACCTCTCCTCCTCTCCTTCCCTCCCTACTCTCCTCCTCTCCTTCCCTCCCTACTCTCCTCCTCTCCTCACCTCTCCTCCTCTCCTTCCCTATCCTCCTCTCCTTTCCTGTCCTCACCTCAGTTTCCTCCTTCCGTTCCACTTTTCCCTCCCTCTCCTCTGCCTCCTTCTTCCTCATCTGTTATCCCCCAATTTCCTTTCCTCTTTTTTTTCTCCTCTCCTCTCTCCTTCCCGATGTGTCTCAGTAGGATCTGCACACTCTAATCTGTTCTGCTTGGATACACTTAACGGACAAACACACACTAGCTCACTTTCACACTCACACACACACACACACTCTCTCTCTCTCTCTCTCTCTCTCTCTCTCTCTCTCTCTTCTCTCTCTCTCTCTCTCTCTCTCTCTCTCTCTCTCTCTCTCTCTCTCTCTCTCTCTCTCTCTCTCTCTCTCTCTCTCTTCTTTCTCTTCTCTCTCTCTCTCTCTCTCAGCCTGACACAAATGAGCACCTGCAGGCACACTTGGATATGCACACGCACACACACACACGCACGCACGCAGATTCAAGGCATGTGTAACCACACATACACAAACACACACACATGCACAGGCTGTCTGTCTTGTCAGCAGCTGGCTCCTGGGGTCTGCCCTTCTGCTGCTGTTTTTGTCTTCCTTCATTTAATATGGATGCTGTGTGTGTGTGTGTGTGTGTGTGTTGGGGGGGGGGGGGGGGGGGGTTGGCATTTGTGTCATGGTGCCTGTCTAGGACTGGGCTAGAAAGCACAAACCTACGTTCTAGGAGTGTGTGTGTTCACTACTAACCTACTCATCTACATCGACTAGTAACTGATTACATTTATACACCCCTCTGGCCTGGACTCCTCTGTTTATTTATTTTACATCCCTCCCTCTCTCTCCATCTGTTTGCTTCTCTCTCTCTCTCTCTCTCTCTGTCTCTCTCTCTCTCTCTCTCTCTCTCTCTCTCTCTCTCTCTCTCTCTAGGTTATGAGAAGTACAACTCGATGCGAGCCGACCCCACCCTGTGTTTCTTGGAGCGGGTAGGCATGCCGGACGCCAAGGCCATCGCCGCCGAGCAGAGGGGCTCCGACATGATAGCAGATGGCGTCGAGGGGTAAGAGACCAGCCACTGCCAAGCAAAACCTTTTTTATTTATTTTTTAATTTTCCCCTCCATCTCTTGAGTGTGTCCCTTGCTTTGTCCCATTTCCTTATTTGTTTCTCTTCAATCCCTTTTTCCACACTCTCTGTTCCCTGGTCACACTTCAGTTGAAGTGGTGGTCGTAGCAGGATGCCTGAAACTATCTTACTTTTAAACCCGACAAAATCAGGCAAATGCCACAAATTGTTCGCTTTCACCAAAAAGGTGTGACCGGCTTTATTTTCTCATGCTGTTTTTTTACATTACTTGCGCTGTGACCCACAGGTGTGTCCATATTAACACAGGGTTCATATAAAATGATTCAAATGAAATTCCACGTGGTTTTTAAAAAAGCTTCCTCAAACTGCATCATGCACACGGCAGTCAGAGCCTCCTAAGTGCATCTTCTGCATGTTTTGGTTTTAATCAGAAGCCAAATGAAACCGAGGTGCAGAGGTTAGCAGGTTGACTACGTGATGGAGCAGCTGTACGGTTCACGGCATATTAAATGTGTTTGATATATGAGGTCAATCGATGCTTTTCATGGGCTTATGATCTGTTTATAATGCATCACGTTCCACCTCCTTTTTTCCCTCTTTTCAAGCCTCTGCCTCACTTTTTTTCTTTCTCACTTTCTTTCACTGAAAAAAAACAACAACAAAAAACGTAGAAATTCAGCAGTTTGTGCATCCCAGAAAGTTCTCTCTCATTTCTGGTCCCATCCTCCCCTTCACCTCTCACAACGCTCCCTCCATCTC
Organism: Hoplostethus mediterraneus; assembly: GCA_034670385.1. Classification (NCBI taxonomy): domain Eukaryota; kingdom Metazoa; phylum Chordata; class Actinopteri; order Trachichthyiformes; family Trachichthyidae; genus Hoplostethus; species Hoplostethus mediterraneus. The sequence goes on from JAXDDW010000039.1 coordinate 2,319,687, forward strand.
TCCTTCACAGCGAGGATGAGGATCCGGAGTACAAGCCGCTGAGGATGCCTTTTAAAGACGACCTGGACGACTTCACCAACTCTCCTCTGGACGACAAGGACGACAACATGGAGGGAGACGCCGAAGGTAAGAACGAGGAGGAGAGGATGAGACGGACCCCCGTTGATCAGGTCAAACAGGAGACGTTCATAGATTCAGTCGGTGTGATCGTTAGAGACCGCTAACGAGGTCCCGCTACACTCACATCACATCACGCACACGTTTACCTGATCAGGTCACCAGGGTTGTACTAGCTAGCTAACGCTTCCCTGAGCACTTGGTCTATACGGGACCTATACTGGTCCTTGGTCTATACGGGTTACTACTGCAGCTCAACCAAGACCTGATGAACACACGACCAACGGCGTGTTGTTGACATCAGATTCCTCACCCCATCTTCACCTCCTCTTCCTCCTCATAGCGAAGACGGGTGAAAACGGTCGAGGTGCCGCTGCCGGGGGCGGGGCTTCGGGTTCCAACGAGCGCCTCTATTGGCCGGCGGCTTCGGCTCTGACCGCCCGCCTGCGCCGCCTCATCACCGCCTACCAGCGCTCCAACCGGAGAGAGCAGCTCCGCCAGGAGGCCCTCAGCCGGCCCGACGGTCGCCGGCGGCGCCGCAGGGAGTTCCCGGCCTCCATCGCCATGGTTACCGAGGCGGGAGGAGGGGCGACGTACATACAGGAGGGAGGCGCGGGGGTGTTCATGGCAGAAGGAAGCCCGTATTTGGCCAAGGGAAGTCCTTACCTGGCCAAAGGTGGTCAGTTCATGCCGGAGGCGGCGGCGGTGGCGGCCCACGCCGCTCTGATGGCCGACGGAGCCATGTACTACAAGGAGAGGAGACAGAGGTACGACTACACACTAGGACATGGTTGAGCTCATGGTTGTATCGGCACACCAAGGTTGATGTTTTAGAAATTACATTTTAAAATAAATGACAGGTCTGTTACATTGTAAGCAAATTCCTGTCTAGAGGAGGATGCTGTTGTAGTGATGAATAAACAGGCGGGTGAACTTCAGCAGTCAGTGGCCATCAATATGAACAAAGTTTCAGGACAGTATTAATGTAAATAAATAACACTACTTATTATAATGTCAATTAAATGAAAATCAGTTTTTATGATTATCTGATTGTTTATTATTTCACCGGGATCTGCCTCATCCAAGATTTCATAGCATGTATTTCATCTATCATGTCATCTATCATCTTCATGGTTGATGGCAGATTATCACTTTTGGTTGTTAAATGAACTTTGTGTTTCTCCTGTCAGATGGACGCGTCGGGAGGAAGCTGATTTCTACCGAGTGGTGTCCACCTTCGGTGTTGTCTTCGACACCCAGCAACAGAGATTTGATTGGACACAGTTCAGGGCTTTTGCCCGACTGGACAAAAAAACGGACGAGAGCCTGGAGAAATATTACTACTCGTTCATCGCCATGTGTAAACGGGTTTGCCGCATGCAGGTCAAGACCGACACAGGTGAGACACACACAAACATCCTACACACAAGTGCTGTCTTCAGACTGAGGCCAACCACTACTAACTGCTTTTCCCCATATATTTGTTAGGTTGTTTCTTAATGCAAAAGTAATGGTCAAATATAAACATTTTTTAGTTTCCTTAGCTTTGATTGAGCCATGCTATAAAACACCCAATAAACACACACCTGTGACTGCAAATCAATAATCCACTCTAGATGATGGTGGTGATTTCAGACCAGCTCAGAGCTTGTTACAGTCGAGAACAACAGGCCGACCTGTCGAGTTTCTAATGAGTCTTCCTCCTCCTCCAGAGCTCCCAGACCCGACCCTCATCATCGACCCCATCACGGAGGAGCGCGCCTCCCGGACGCTGTACCGCATCGAGCTGCTGCGCCGCATCCGGGAGCAGGTCCTCCCCCACCCGCTGCTGTCCGAGCACCTCCAGCTCTGCCAGCCCTCCCAGGACCTCCCCGAGTGGTGGGAGTGCGGCCGGCACGACCGGGACCTCCTGCTGGGCGCCTCCAAGCACGGAGTGAGCCGCACCGACTACCACATCTTGAACGACCCCAGCTTGGCCTTCCTGGAGGCCCACCACCACTTCACCAGCCAGCGGGGGGCCAGCGCCCCGGGAGCCCAAGGAGCCCACGGAGAGATGACCAAAGCCAGGGTGGGAGCCACGGAGAGCACCCCTGCTCCCCTCCTCACCCCTGCTCCCCTCCTCACCCCTGCTGAGTTGGCTAGCGCCGCTAACGCCGCTGTTAATGCTAAAGAGGAGGCGGAGGAGGAGAGAGAGGGGAAGGAGGTGAAGACTGAGGAAGGAAAGGTGGAGAAGGAGGTGAAAAAGGAGGCAGAGGGAGAACACCTCAACGACATTCCATGTACCAAGACTGAAAAACCTGATGAGGAGAAGGAGAAGGAGGGAGAGGCTGGAGAAGAGACAGACAAGGCTGCCGCCTCACCAAAGAAGGAGGTCAAGAGAGAAGAGGAGGCAGCCCAGCCGGCAGGAGAGGAAGAGGAGCAGGAGCAACTGAAGGAGGAGACGAGTGAAGACAAGGAAGACGACCAAGCTAAAGACGACGGAGACGCGAAGGAGGAGAGTTCGCCTCCCGCCGACTCCCTCGGGGACCAGAAGGAGGCCACCCCGGAGCTACCGGATCACTCTGCCTCCTCTCCCAAAGCACAACCCGCCCACAAGGCAGCAGAGGAGGAGGAGGAGGAGAAGGAGAGGGAGAGCCCCGACACTCCCAAGTCTCCCAAGTCAGCTGGCACAGAGAAGAGCCCAGAGGAGGAAGAGGAGGAGAGGATGGATGAAGATGACAAGTCAGAGAAGTCATCCCAGGCTGAGGGTAAGTGTTGGTCTAATTCTTCTGGTGTTTTGACTCTTTGACTTTGGTAGCATTTGAGGACGAGATGTGATGCAACATGGGCAACTTTTGAGGCAATGTAGATGGGCAACTTTTCCTGCAGTTGTGTCCAGCAGTTCAAGTCTTTTTTTTATTGATTTCCAAAATGAGACCAGCAAGATTTGTTTTTGATGGCGAGTATTTAAAGCCTGGATTCTGCACACCAGGTTGTCTTGGCGTTCCTCAGTAGATCCTCCTGATGTGAAGATGTTCTCCTGGTTGGTGGAAACAGTTGTAATATTTTCATCATACTTTTGTAGTCCCCTGTGATATCCAATTTGTTTGTCCCAGTTGTCGTTCCTCCCGATCCTCGCTGACGCCACACTGCATCACAGGCCTATTTCTGGTGTTCTCCCTCATGGCCAGACTTTCTAGTATTTTTTTTTTTTTTTTAATGAGTCTAGGTTCCAGGGTGAGCGTTTTAAAATGAGTTTGGTTCCCCTGACAACCCTTTTTAATAAAGCATTGAAACGTGACTCTCCCCTCAGCGAGCGCCGCGTCGGAGCAGAAGAACTTCGACGAGGAAAGCATCGCCTCTCTGAGCACGTCGGTCCGGGACGAGACCCGCGACGGGTTCTGCCCCGACGACCTGCCCGAGACCTCCGCCCTGCAGGCCCTGCAGGATCGAGCCTACACCTTCTCATTCTGGCCTAAGGTGAAATACACACACACACACACACACACACACACACACGTACAGGAAGTTGGTGTTGCTTAACTCACTAGGCTTCAACACCACACCGTCGTTCTCCTCTGGCTTAGTGCGTGCAACACACACACATCCCTGCCCAGCTGGGTTACGTGAAGGTAGAGCATCTAGACCAGCGGTGTCCGATCATGTATCATGGAGGCCGAGAGTCTGCAGGTTTTCACTCCAACCAAAGACTACACCAGGTGATTTCCTTCAACCAGAGAGGAGGGACTAGTCAGTGAAATCACCTGCTGTGGTCTTTGGTTGGAGTGAAGACCTGCAGACTCTCAGCCTCCGTGATACATGGTTGGACACCGCTGGTCTAGAGTATCTGTAGAATCACGCCTCCTGTCTTAACAGGATACCTGGGTTCACTTCCTTGTGCGGTCTTGCTCCATCCTGACCACGGTTGGGCTCGCATTTCTTAGTCTCAGGGCCCTGGTTTTAGGATCCACCTGTAAATTCTGCATCCACCAACTTCTGAATCAAATTGCTAAAGTCGAGTCTTAGATGAGGTTTACAAAAGAGTAGATTTGTTTTAAAAAAAAAAAAAAAATCCTTTAAATTTGTAGTCCTGGCCAAGACTGAGCAAGAGCCAGCTTTCTGCTGACCTCATTCCTCATCCCTAACCCTCCCCCTCTCTCTCCTCCCCCCTCTCTCTCTCTCTCCTCCCCCCCTCTCTCTCTCCAGGACCGAGTGATGATCAACAGGATGGATAACATATGCGAAGCCGTCCTGAAGGGCAAGTGGCCCGTCAACAGACGTCACCTCTTTGACTTTCCCAGCAACCTGTTGCCAGGGTATGGGTCCACGGCAACCACCGCGGCCGTAGCCACGGCAACCGAAAGCCCACTGCAAAGGCGGAGCTTAGCCGAACTTTCGATGGCCGGCACCCATACCACCTATAGCGGGAGCGAAGACATCACGCTATCGCCACAGGTTCATGTGAGTGTTCAGGTCACACCACTCAGGACCTCTCTGAATATCATCATGATTACTCATCATACACTCAGAGACAACAAACACAATGAGTCAGCTGAATCTCCAGATACCAAAATAAAGACTTGTGTCGTAATTGGTCGTCTGATTCACGATAACAAATCATTTATTAAAGTAAATCAGCCTCTAGTATACCGGTGAGGAACCTTGACCGTGTTGTCCTTCAGCTCACAGCTCTCTAGTGACCATGCAACGCTATCGGCACTTCAGTCTGTGAATGTTAACGCTTACCTCATGTAGCCCAAGATACACACACACACACACACACACACCGATCTTATAGTGGAGGTAAAAAAGTAACACTAGATAATGTGCATAAACGAATGTTCTCCCACGTTCAGTCACACCTTCACATTGTGAATTTGAATGTTTTTCTACTCCGGGCAGTTGCAACATTGTAGGAAAACCTTATTATATTCCAATTATTATATTCCAATTATTCTGAAGCAAACCCTGAACGCAGCGGACCAGCGTTCCTCGTTGAAACTAGAGTGTACCGCTAACTTCATCAGTGCCCCCCCCCCCCCCCGATAAAGATAGATAACAGTCGTGTTGCTGTAAGACAAACACGTCTAACGTTGTCCCGCTGCAGGAGGACGGCCTGAGCCTGACGGCGCCCCGCCAGAGGAGGAGGAGGAGGAGGAAGGTGGAGATCGAGGCGGAGAGGGCGGCCAAGAGACGCAACCTGATGGAGATGGTGGCTCAGCTCCGAGAGAGCCACGCCGCCTCCGAGTCCCAGAGCCAAGCCATAGACCTCACCAAGGTAGCACCAACACATCTAACACATGTATATTATAATGCTTTGATAAAGAATTGATTAACTGACTCGCTAATTAATGGATCCAATCCCATTGTCTGTTGCAGGGAATACACCATCACCACAAGGCCTCTTCCTCATTGGCCGGCTTCCCCAGCACCATGGCGGCGAGCCCCTCCCTCAAGGCCCAGATGGAGCTGCTGCAGCAGGCCACGCCCCCCGGCCACCGGGCCAACGGCTCATTGGAGGCCGACCTGCCCATCATGAGGAGGAGGCGTGGCCGCAGGAAAAATGTGGAGGGCCTGGAGCTGCTGTTCATGGGGAACAAGAGAGCAGGAGGAGCGAGGAGGGTGTGTACCTGATCAATACCCTTTATCTGAACGTTTTGATCAGATTCCCCACACGAGTATCAATGGTTTTATTATTACCCTGGGCTTCAGTGGAGAGTTTTAGTGTCACATGATGTGTCTAGATGTTGTTCTCAAGGCTTTTCTACCAGAGAAGAAGGAAATGAATGAAATGAAACGATAGTCCAGCTGGTTGTTGTATTAAACAGATTTGGTTGGTCATTGAAAACATAATGAGTCAAGAATCTGCTTTAAATGTGTCTCCCCTCCCTTTTCTGTCTCTCTCCATCCCTCTCTCGCCCTCCAGGATGATGCAGAAGGGACCAAAGTTCCAGGCGGTGAGGGGGTCCAGGACCCGGCCCGAGCCCCCCGAGCCCACCCCGCCGCTGGGCAGAGCGCCAGGCCTCCTGCCCCCGCGGCTCCGGAGGACGGGGAGGCGGCGGCGTCGGACAAGGAGCTGAGAGACTGGCTGAGGCAGGCACCCGACCTACACCATGGACATGGCTGGATTCACACCAGTACGACCCCTCACCCCTCACCTCACGTCCTTAGTGTCTCTTTACGTCTTTACTACGTCTGTCCTGGTTATCTTTGTTTTTCCTTTCATCTTTATTCCTTCTGTCTGGAGTCACAGCTAGTTAACCCTTCTCTCTGCATTTCCTCTTCCTCTGACAGAAGAGTGAGGAGTTACTGCTGTCTCAGTTCTCCAAGCCCAAGCAGAAGCGCCACCGCTGTCGAAACCCCAACAAGATCGACATCAACACCCTGACCGGAGACGAGCGGGTGCCCGTGGTCAACCGGCGCAACGGACGCAAGGTAAACGCCTCACACACGTTCACGTCAGTCACACAGCTGCTGCTCTGCTCGTATACGTGTATAGTCTTCGGTGTGCGTTCAATTCATGTCGTCTTCCTGTTCCTAAGATGGGCGGGGCCATGGCTCCACCAATGAAGGAGCTCCCCAGATGGCTGTTAGAGAATCCTGAGTTTGCCATCGCTCCTGACTGGACCGACATCGTCAAGCAGTCGGTGAGTAGCAGATGAACCAGCTGATGGAGGTGATGGAGGTGATGGAGGTGATGGAGGTGATGGAGGTGATGGAGGTGATGGAGGTGATGGAGATGTGCTGCGTCTTGGAGTCAAGTTTTGTAACCCTGTAAAACTCTCCTCTCCACCAGGGTTTCCTCCCGGAGGCCATGTTTGACCGCCTCCTGACCGGCCCGGTGGTCAGGGAGGAGGGCGTCCGTCGTCGGGGGCGACGGCCCAAATCCGAGATCGCCAAGGCGGCAGCTGCCGCCCAGGCAGCGGCGGCCCAGGCTGCCCAGGCAACGCTGGCCACCGCAGCTTCATCAACAGGTACGGAGCTGCTGTTACCATAACAACCACAGACACCATGAATAAACTCTTCAGTTAAAACAGTCGGTCCAGATGTATCCATGACGCAGGTGTGAAGGAGAGTGTTTGTTCAAAGGGTGACACCTCCAGCCCTCTGAACGCTGACCGTGTGTGTGTGTGCGTGTGTGTGTGTGTGTGTGTGTGTGTGTGTGTGTGTGTGTGTGTGTGTGTGTGTGTGTGTGTGTGTGTGTGTGTGTGTGTGTGTGTGTGTGTGTGTGTGTGTGTGTGTGTGTGTGTGTGTGTGTGTGTGTGTGTGTGTGTGTGTGTGTGTGTGTGTGTGTGTGTGTGTGTGTGTGTGTGTGTCCCTGCAGGAGGCATCAACCCTCTGCTGCTGAACAGTCTGTTTGGAGGCATGGACCTGTCCTCCCTCCAGAGCCTCCAGTCTCTCCAGCTGGCCGCCGGTCTGATGGCGTTCCCCCCCGCCGACCCCAAGCAGGCGGCCGCCAACGCCGCCGCCGCCTCCATGCTGCCGCTCATGCTGCCCGGCATGGGAGGCCTGCCCAACATGGCCGCCGCCCTGCCCAACATGTTCAGCCTGGGCGGGCTCTTCGGCGGGAACCTGGCGGCGGCGGCCTGCAGCGGCCGCGGCGGCGACCAACACCACGGTTACCGGGGCGACGACGGGGAACACCAACGGGACCGGCGGAGGGAGGAGACGGGCGAGGAGACGACGACGACGACGAAGAGGAAGCGGGAGGGAGGAGAGGCGAAGGAGGAGGGAGGAGACGGCGAGGAGGGAGGAGAGGAAGAGGAGGGGAAGGAGGAGGGAGGGAAGAAGGCGAAGAAGAGGAGGATGGCGAAAGACGGGGAGGCGGAGAAAGATGGCGGCGTGGCTCCTCAGGCCGCCGCCGAGTCGTCCGCCGACGCCTCCGTGAACGGGGACGCCGCCGCCCTGCTGGCCGCCGCCGGGATGTCGGCCAACTCCCTGGCCTTCAACCCCTTCCTGCTCTCCACCATGGCGCCTGGCCTCTTCTACCCCTCCATGTTCCTCCCCCCCGGCCTGGCCGGCCTCAGCCTGCCCGGCTTCCCCACCGCCACCGCGCTGGCAGAGCTGCAGAGCGCCATGACGGGAGCCCTGGGGGGGGAGGAGGGGAGGAGGCATGGCGCCCGCAGACCCCCCGCCTAGGGAGCGGGGCGGGGCTAAAGGGGAGGAGGAGGAAGAGGAGGAGGAGGCACGGGGAGGAGGAGGAGGAGGTGAGAGTGACTTGGCCGAGGAGGAGGAGGGCAGAGCGGAGGAGGAGGAGGAGGAGGAGGAGCAGGACGGGGTGGGAGGAGAGGCTGAGGATTCAGCGATGGAGGATGGAGAGAGGGGAGGAGAGGAGGAGGAGGAGGAAGGAGGAGGGGGTGAGGAGGAGGAGGAGGCGTCTCCGGAGAAGGACAAGAGTGACTGAAATGAAAACAATTGACTGGCCTTGGACATTTCCTCTCTCTCTCTCTCCCCTTCAGTCTTGACCTCTCTCTCTCACCACGTTTACACGCCTCCACCAGAAACATCCAAACTATTATTTTCTTTTTTCTTTTTTGTTGATGATGATTTATCTCTCTCTCTCTCTCGTTGTTGTTTATTTTTGGCCCGGTGATATTTCCTCTGCGTGGGAGAGCAGAGGTGTGTGGTGTAGGTGACCTCGGTGACCTCGGTGACCTCGGTGACCTCTCTCTCTCTGGTCAGTAGTCTAGTCAGGTCCTCTCAGCTCATGAGGCTTTTCTTTAGTTGGCCTGAGCGGTGCCTCCACTCTTCTTCTCTTGTTTCCTCAAATCGCTCAAATAGGACTTAACAAGGTTCCAATAGTACTATTATTATTATTATTATTATTGCTGCTTTCAGTTCTCAGTTTTTACTTTACTTTATTTTGCTTCCTTCTCTGTCTGGACCGTTGACCTTGTTGGCAGCATCTCATCGAAAAGAGAAGAAGGCTCCCGGTGGCGTTTTCTAACATTCGTTCTCTCAACGGCATTACGGCTGTCTGTCTGACCGGCTGTCTGTCTGTCCGGCTGTCTGTCTGACGAAGCTGCTGCAGAATTATGGAATTATGGGTATTGGAGTTGAATTAGCTGTTCTGTTTCAGAGCAGAGTTTTGTAGTTCTCACATATCAGACCAGGTAGACTCTGAGGAGTTAACACACAGACTGGCCTAAGACTCAGTCTCTCACACTGATTACACACACACACACACACACACACATTCAGACGATCCCCCACTACACACACACTAACCCCCCCCCCCCTGTCCAGTGACTGTTTATGGTGTATGGGAGGACCCATCCTATGACTGTTTCCTGCGTGTGTGTGTGTGTGTGTGTGTGTGTGTGTGTGTGTGCGCGTGCGTGCGTGCGTGTGTGTGTGTGTGTGCGCGTGCACGCTGAACCGATACTGTTTTATCCAGTCCCACACTGTCTAATTACCAGTCTTGAGTCTTTCCACTGCCGTCTCCAAGTCCTCTCTATGCCCCTGAGGTGGTTGGTTTTGCCCTGCGGGGCGTGGCAGGCGGGCTGGGCCTGCCACCGATCGGACCTTCTGATTGGTCCGCTTCACCCCAGCAACGCCGGTCACCCTCAGATCGAGGCTTCCGTGAATGGGTTTGGAGCAGCAGTCCGCACAGGGATGTGATATTTCAGGGTTTTTTTTGGGGGGGGGGGGGGGCACACGACTCCCGCTCACGTCCGGAGGAGGCGGGGGGGTTTCTGAGCCCCGCCTCCTCCGGTGTTCTCCTCGTCACATCCCTGTCTTCAGACCAAGCGCTGTTGCTCTAGTCACACACACTGACACCAGCCTGGCCAGAACAGGACTGACTGAAGATGTACACGTTCATAAGTCTCCGTTCAGCTCTGGTCACTGAGTACTGGAAAAGCATGAGGGGTGTTTGATTCGTTCCTGAGGCCGAGGAAATCAGCCACGCCTCGAGTGATTCAAGTATTTGAAACTACATTCAAGTACATGTTGTGGCCAGGTCTTATTAAACTATATTCTCACAGCCAGCCCAGCAGATACAGAGAGAAGTGGGATGGAGCGGGGGGGGGGGGGGGGGGTGACTCATCACAGCTCCCGCTCCGGTCCCGTTGTGAAGCGATGCGGAACGCCTCAGCGCTCTGGAACGCACCCTTCCCCCATCAAAGATCCTCGTCCTCCTCTCTCATGCTGAGACAGCAATAACCAAGGCAGCTTTTGAATGTTCCAGCATCGCTCTCCCAACACACACACACACACACACACACTATGAATAACCACAAGTGTCGTATGAATAGAAAAACAAAATTAAACTGTAAATGATGACGAATAAGTACTGCAATCAATTTTGTCTCACTCTGTTCCTGTTGATGCACTGGTGTTAAAGAGTTAAAATAATCAGGTACCTTTATTACTTAGCTACTTTCTTGAAAAAATGGACTTTTTGTTACTTTTAGCCAGCAAGCTGAAGAGCATTACCTCAAAATTCTTATCTAGCCTTGAAGTTTACAGACATACCATGTAAATGTTTTTGTTTTATTTTCCTCTTTTTTTTTTGGTGTGTGTCTTTTTGGTTTTTTTTTTTGTTTTTTTTGTTTTTTTTGGAGACATCATGTATGATGAATTGTAGCTATGATGCTTTTAATAAAAGTGAATCATGATATTCGCCTAGGAAACCAACCCGGTGCCTGCGCCTCATTATTTATTAACGGATGTCCTGACGGTCACGTTTAGTCTTTCACCAGGTGGTGTTGAGTCTGACCCCAAACCCACCACTCGGCTTGTCGTGGTCCAGGGTGAGACCACGTCCCTGTTCTTCACTAGATGTCTGGGCTCATCTACTGTATTTGGTCTGAGTGGATATTTCAACCGGTTTTCCCACTGGAATATCATCACATTTTGAAAAGTGTATTCTAGACAGGGAATTTGATCAGATCTCTAGTGGAGTCAGGGAATTTTACAAGTGGGTCACTTTCCAGCAACATAGCAAATGTGTTAATTTGAGGAAACCAGACTGTTCACCCCTTTTTTAGAAAAACAATCAGCAAACCAGGAATAAAAAGTTTTGGATGGAATCATTCCGACTTAGTTATGGAAAGTCATGGAAGTTTACACCAGGGGTAATAGCCGTGTGTATGCCCTTTAACCCTGCAGTCCTATGTATTGGTTGTCATGTGTCCTATGCAAGACAGTTCAGCATTAGTCACGTTGAGTGTTGTGTTATTAGCCTCTTTAACAACCTTGTTAACTTGAGGCTTTTTGAAAATGTCCACTTACACTGACAGGATGTGAAAGCTGTTTATGCCCTGGCCAGTTTACACTAATTCATATCCAATTATGCTTTCTGCTGTAACACACACATTACATTTCTCCATTCAGTGTTGCATTTTTCCAATGCAGTCTTTTTTTTTTTTTTCATGACCCCGCACCGATCCATCAGAAACAAAAACAGACCTTGAGAAAATGTTTTCCGAGGCGGGGCAAAAGGTCTCGGGAGGGATGTTTTTCAAACATTACTCAAGATGATTCCAGTTCTCTGATCCAGGACTGACCCTGTTGGTTTCGATGGGGAGTCGCGCCAACGACAAGACGCCCAAGAACAAATAACATTTTTCCTGTACGCTAAAATCCCACGTCAATATATCCCTTTTAAATATGCCATATTTAATGTTTGAATTTATCACGTTTTCAGGCACAACTGAGAACTACCCGTGGGGGGGCTCTTATTTTTGGTGATACTTTTATTTTGATACTGCATAACCGATCCTTAAACTGAGTTGTGACGGTTGGTGAAGCCTCAATAGATGCAGTCAGTATGAACGGTTTATTTTCAGTATAGTCAAATTCACACGACTGTTGTGACCCCAGGCTCACCTCTTGGGAGACGTTTGATGGAGAAACGATGATAAAATAATCACGTTTGGTTAAATGTAGCAACATTCAGGATTCAAGAACTTTATTTGTCACGTGCACATACAGGTTGTATAGTGAAACTGAAGTGGCAATGGGATTGTGCAAAACAACAGTATTCAATATAAAGAATCAACATTTACAGTAAAAAGTAAAAACATTAATGGAGAAAACTTTTACATTATATTAATAAAGTATGAAAAATATATAAATATGTGTAGTCATGTAGGCATCTATCGGCCTTAAATACAGCAGGGATACGTGAGCTCCAGGTCAGACGGCTCTGTGTGTGTGTGTGTGTGTGTGTGTGTGTGTGTGTGCGTGTGTGTGTGCGCGCACCAACCCAGCCAGCCGTCAGAAATGGCAACTCTCCCACTGGAGCTGCTGACAAAACACAAACTGACAGTCAGACCCCACTGTGAGTGTGTGTGTGTGTGTGTGTGAGTGTGTGTGTGTGTGTGAGAGAGCTAAAGCAGAATAGACAACGTACGTGAGATTTTGGCTTTTTTTCTGGGGGGGTTTTAACCACAAATCCACAAACAAACAGCTGAATTAATAGTTGTGTTGCATTCAAAGACTTTGTTTGTTCGTCTATTTGAGACATTGAATGGTTGCCAGAAAAACAGTACAGTATTTGTCCGTCCTCACAGAGGGAAACGTTTGTTTTATGTTCATTAGAATCACAGTAGAGTTGGGCTGAGGTCGGAGGAGGGTGTGTTCACAGTCTCGTGTTTTTCTGTGGAAAAAGCTCATGTTGTGCTGATCAAATGAAAAGCAGGTTGCACTTTGTTTCCCTAACACCGTGAGGCGCTCTAGTCCAGCGCCTGGTTTATTCCCACCATAAATTGAACACAGGCGACCGAAACCAGCCAGCCAATCAGCTGCCTACGTCGTCTTCGTCGTGATCGTTCCAGGTCATGTGGTCCTGCGTGCAGACCGTCAAAAACGCCGTCAAAAAGGTGCAGCATCTATTCTGAAAAATGTCTTTCTGCGCCCTACTGACAGGAAGCAATGGGTTCATGGGAAATGTAGTCTTAATTATGAGAAACGCTAGCAACACCACTGGTGTGAGATAGAGGCTACCAATCGTCTCCACCATAGTCTCATTTGTTTACGGTAATTATACCAAGGTATCGCTATGAATTTGACCCTGATATATTGATGTTTCAGAAGCTGCACACGGCACCTTTAAAGAAGGTTTTGTCATTTGGTGGTGAAGGCCGAGGGTCCTCACATGTATAGTAATACAAACATCAGTGTGTGTGAGACAGGGTGTGTTTACTCTAGCAGACAGTGGAGAGAGGCTGTGTGTGTGTGTGTGTGTGTGTGTGTGTGTGTGTGTGCGTGCGTGCGTGTGTGTGACAGACGTCTGGCCTAATCGCCTTGCTGGAGGAAGTGGGACGTGAAATCCACCGGCCGCCGCACTACACACACACACACACACACACACACACACCCTGACCCACCAACCCAGCATGCAGTCTTGTCTTCCAGACTCAGAGAGACATTGAGTCTCTCGTATCTCCTTCCAGGAATTCATAACAGCCTTGTTACAGTTTTTTTTTTTGGATTGTTTGACTCAATTTGCACAACAGATTTTCAATGTGCAAAACTCTAAATGCAAAGTGCCAAAGTGACTTTCAAAATTCATCCTCTAAGACTCTACATCCTATGCTGACATACAAAGTGCCAAACTCTAACTCATCTGCTCCATCCTCAGAGTACAGACACCTAACATTACAACAATGTTCAAATGCTTATTACTACAAACACAGATCACTGAATCAGTTCATCAGGTGTTTGTTGTCTCATCACTTCCAGCAACCTTGCCCAGGTGAGTAGCAACACAATTGATAATCTCATCACCAAAACATAAAAGGCTGCTTAGAAACCTGAATGACAGTTTGAGACAACATGGAGCCGATGAGGCCAAATGCAGCAGAGAGGCACAATGCTGCTTAAGCACTGAAATGATTTTGTTTTTTTTTTTTACTGTAAAGCTTTTTGTTACTGTAACTGTTGTTTTTGTTTTTACTGTAAAATACAGTTGAGTTAACTGCATTACTGTATGATTTCTTTCATATACAGTAATCTACTGTAATCTAATATTTTGTTTGTCTTCCATAAAAACACAAGCTATATATATATAAATACTGCAGTCTATCACAGGGGATGCTTGCTGTACTTCATTTGAAGTACTTATGAGTAAATGACTCTTGCATAATCTTTTTTGATGACAATTATTTAGTGTTTGACAGCATTATTTGATAATGGCCATTGTATTTGAAAATGCACCAATAATTCAACTTCACCGATGAACATATCCAATGTTCTGGTGCTGATAAACTTTTGCATATAATATTCTCTCATTTGACACTAGTATTTATATTTTGCATGCTATATTAGATTTTGAACCCAAAATGAGCAGTATAGCATTCTGTGTTAAGAGTTTTGCACATTGAAAATCTGTTGTGCAAATTGAGTCAAAGCAATTGAAAAAAACGAACATGTTTCTGTCCGTGTGTTTATGGAACATCCAACACACAAGTCTGGGAAATCAATTCTTATAAATTAGATTATTTCCCAGGTCTGGAAATGTTTGCGGATTGCCCCCCAAAAAATATGAATTATGGAAAAGTGTAACGTGATACATTACATGTGCATTTATGTAGGTTAGTTGTAGTCAGGCCTAGGCTGGGGGCGGGGCTTATCTTACTCATGTTTTAAGCTGGACATTGTACGGCCACTTCACACTCACCTTAGACTGAGTGACTGTTCACGCTAAAATAATTGAAAATGTCCAAATATGAAGCAGCAACATGTAAAAACATCCATGTTGTACTAAATGTATTTTTGAAGCATCCAGAGACAAAGGAAAGGATGTTTCTTCTTCAGCTGTTGGACTGGCACAGATCTGATGCTTCCTGCCAGCTAACTTGTCACAATGCATTTGCCTAGATTAGTGAATATCCAGCGTATGTTGTTGATAATCCGTATTACCCAACATGCATCATGTTGAACACTGACCAGAATCCAAGAATTCAGGAATTCAAGAATTTAAAGGAAAAATCCAAAAACTCCCTCTCCTCCTCCTCTCCTCCTCCTCTTCCTCCTCTCCTCCTCCTCTTCCTCCCTCTCCTCCTTCTCTTCCTCTCCTCCTCCTCCTCCTCCTCCTCCTCTTCCTCCCTCTCCTCCTTCTCTTCCTCTCCTCCTCCTCCTCCCTCAATCTCCCTCTCCTCCCCCACCATCCTCTCCTCCTCCTCCTCCCCCTCCCTCTCTCTCCACTCAGACACTGAGCTGTTAGAAGTTCAGACAGACCGCAGTGTGTGTGTGTGTGTGTGTGTGTGTGT
>JAXDDW010000039.1:2337500-2407500 GCA_034670385.1 Hoplostethus mediterraneus
ACACACAGGAGGTATAGTTATAAAACCATGATTGTATGTCTGTATTCATGTGTGTGTGTGTGTGTGCGCGTGTGTGTGTGTGTGTGTGTGTGTGTGTGTGCGTGTGCGCGTGTGCGTGTGCGTGTGCGTGTGCGTGTGTGTGTGTGCGTGTGTGTGTGTGTGTGTGCGTGCGTCTCCTGCTCCTCTCCTGCTGCTCTTCTTTTCACCCCGCTGACTAATGACCTACACCCCTCATCACCACCAAGGACTGAGAGAGAGAGACAGCAGAGAGAGGGGGAGTGAGTAGGAGAGAGAGAGAAAGAGGAAGAGAGAGAGAGAGAGAAACAGAGAAACAGAGAGAGGGGGAGGGAGTGAGCGAGAGAGAGTGAGAGAGAAAGAGAGAGCGAGAGCGAGAGCGAGAGCGAGAGAGAGAGAGACACAGAGATAAACTGAAGTATGGAGGGGGAGGGTAGACTAGATCAGCCACAGATCTGTAGATTAACTGCATCACTGACTAACACACACACACACACACACACACACACACACACACACACACACACACACACACACACACACACACACACACACACAGGGGAGGGGCTATGAAGTCATCATGGAGGCTAAATGCTATTGGTCCATTGGGAGATTGTTGATCTGAACAACGTGTTGCTCTTCCTCTACAGGAGTCTCTTCTTTCTTTGTTTCTTTCTTTAAGGAAAGGAAAGGAAAGGAAAGGAAAGGAAAGGAAAGGAAAGGAAAGGAAAGGAAAGGAAAGGAAAGGAAAGGAAAGGAAAGGAAAGGAAAGGAAGGAAAGGAAAGGAAAGGAAAGGAAAGGAAAGGAAAGGAAAGGAAAGGAAGGAAAGGAAGGAAAGGAAAGGAAAGGAAAGGAAGGAAAGAAAGGAAAGGAAAGGCTGCCTCTGTGGTATTTTTCACTCAGCCTGATTCAGGTTATCCAGTAGAGATCATGAGTCTCTTCATGTTCAAAATAAAGCGCGTCCACCTCCATCATTGATGTATTGAGTCTTAAAACCAATAAAGATCATTTCACTTACATACTAACATACACAACTCTCCAGAGGTGTTGGTGAACAGGTTCCCACCGTGGTCCTGACGTAACACTGAGTTGAAGCACTTCCACTGAGGATGTTGTTCCTTCCTGGTCGTCAGTGTTGTTGTTCTGGTTTCCAGCTGGGCTGAAAACCGTCTAATGTAATGAATGTGGGAAACAAGTTGGAAATACATTCTGATATATTCCTGGAAAGTGACCCACTTGTAAAATGATATGATATTTCCTGACTTCCCCATAGAATTCATCAAATTCCCTAACTCTCAAACTTCCATGATATTCCAGGAATTCCAGACCAGTGAGAAGCCTGAGCTACAGTCTAGACACCCATAAATCATTTAAACAATTATAAATAAATAGATAATAGATATAGATAAATCATTTAAAGAATTATTTATCTACCTTTGGAATACCTTTGGTGTTTACATGACCCAGCTGAAGTGACTCTGGGGTGCCCAGGTGGGTGATCTCCCAGGTGGGTGATCTCCCAGGTGGGTCATCTCCAGGTGGGTTATCTCCTAGGTGGGTGATCTCCCAGGTGGGTGATCTCCCAGGTGGGTTATCTCCCAGGTGGGTGATCTCCCAGGTGGGTGATCTCCCGGGCTGTTCTGTGTGGACTTTGCATGTTCTCTTATACAAAAGAACCTCATCTACAGACATGCAGAAGACGCTCTCCTGTCCCTGAACACCACATGGATGTACATCTGGTCCCCACTGCTGCTGGAGGAAGACGGCAAGGATGGGAAACGCATAAGACACGTTCATTGGGACACCCTACCTGCCCTACCTGCATGTGTGTGTTGCATGAGTGTGTTGTGTGTGTTAGTGCATTTGTGCACCTGTAATGCAATAAATTAATCTTCTTCTTTGTTTTTTTTGTTTGTTGTTTTTTGAAAGGCTTGTTGTGGTGTGTCTGTAGCTCCATTCAGTAACGTTCTCAGTAATAAATCAGGTAGTTTTGTTTCAAATGTAGGTTACTGTGACTCAGTAAACTGTCTTGTCTTTAGTCCTAGTCTCTAGTCTCTAGTCCCTAGTCTCTACTCCCTAGTCTCTAGTCCCTAGTCTCTACTCCCTAGTCTCTAGTCCTAGTCTCTACTCCCTAGTCTCTACTCCCTAGTCTCTAGTCCCTAGTCTCTACTCCAAAACACTGAGGTGGAGCTAGAGAAGAGTCAGCTAGTTCTAACCTGAACTAACTGCTAGCTAGCTAACTAGCCAGCAGGCTAATTTAGTTCATGTTAACATCTGAACTACTAGCCATTGCTAACGCTAGCTAGACTAGATACGTTAGCTAGTGTGCTAATCACATGTGTTAACAGCAAGACAGTGATGGTTAGCTGACCAGATGCTATGTTAGCTAGCTAACAAGCTACATGATCTAAACACTGAATGAGTCAGATGTATCGGTGATGAAATGATCAGTTCAGACAGAAACAAATGAACCATGTCTGTTCACTTCTGTTGAGACGGCCAAGTGGTATGTTTAGGACCTCCAATATGGCCGCCAGAAGGTGTGTTACAGCGCCTGAAAGCCTCTATAGACGCAGGTCCTGCTTAACCTTCCTACACCATCTGTATGGAGGCAACAGTTGTCTGATGAGCTCATCATGGATGCAGCCTCTCTCTGTAACTGTATCCTCCACTATTCTCTCCTGACACACACACACACACACACACACACACACACACACACACACTCCCTTGGGCCACATGGTAATGGCTCTCTGATGAGACATGTTGAGTGACGAGCCTGAGCGATGACAGACAGACATAAAGAGAGAGAGAGATTTACCGAAGTTAACCAGTTCTGTGGACGGTCCATGTGAGGGATGCAGATGGGGAGTGAAGCTGACACCGATGACCCAGCCTGTATTCATCATGCTGTCAGAGCCTGAGATCGCCATTTATTTTGTCTCATTAGACCGTAAACGCATCCGTCTGAAGACTTGCTCATGTATCATCACCCTTTTTAGGGATTGATAAAGAATTAGATTTCAATTCCGATCCACTTCAACCCGCTCTATCAGATATGTCTGCAATGAGTAG
This sequence comes from Hoplostethus mediterraneus, assembly GCA_034670385.1. Taxonomy (NCBI): domain Eukaryota; kingdom Metazoa; phylum Chordata; class Actinopteri; order Trachichthyiformes; family Trachichthyidae; genus Hoplostethus; species Hoplostethus mediterraneus. The sequence goes on from JAXDDW010000039.1 coordinate 2,340,592, forward strand.
ACCTACCTGAGATATTGCCCCATGGAGGGAGGGAGGGAGTCACTTTAATAATCCTATCATATTCCCATAAGGACTCCCATATGGTACCCAATAATGAGTTCATATTAATTGTATCACACTTTGTATTTTATATTTCCTGTGGTGTCACTGTAATATTTTTAGAATACAATGTTCATAAAGGGTCTGAGTGTGTCTATGCTTCTCAATAGCAAGTTTATATTGTTTATATATTTATATTTGTATCATACATTAAGGTTCAGTCTGCTACAGTATCACTGTTATAATCCTGATGATATTCCTATAGCGTCTTATTCTGTGTTTGTGGGACTACTAACTAATGAGTTTATCGTGGCCTTATTGTATTTTATGGTATTTTAAGCCCTATGCTATAACTACAATATTCTTATCTGATATTATATATAGTTTATACCTTTGCTGTGATGTTATGTATCGTATTCTTGATTAGATAGATGGCTCTTTATTGTCCCCGAGGGGAAATTACATGTAGGCAAGGCAAGGCAGGTTTATTTGTACAGCACCTTTTATACACAAGGCAGTTCAATGTGCTTATGCAGCAGTACAGAACAAGAGAGGCATCACTACAATAAACACATTTAAGGGCAACAAGCTGTATAAAAAAGATCCTCAAAATATACTAATACGTTATAAAATGTATTATAAGATATATATATATATCATATATATGATCAGTAATCCCATAAATAAAATGTTTAGAACACCACTGAAGGGGAATATCGCATTAATAATAAACGCTCTGAATGTTACATTTGCAGGGCAGAGCTGTAGACAGAGGAGAGCAGGACTTGGCTTACACTGACCTCTGGTGGACAAAAGAGGAATTGTATCTGACTGTAGCTGATTCCATACGAAGAGCTTGTTATATAGAAAGACAGCGATATATGCATTTGGAAAACAATCAGCGACGTCGTGGTAAATCACTTTATTCAATTTAAGACCCTTTATTCATACAGCTCACACTATTTACCTTGATCACTACTGTAAAACAGCCTCGTCCATCCTGCACCTACGACCCCGCGTGAAGGTCGATATGACTATCCTATGAATCTCTGCTGTTAGATAAATATCTGATGTTATTAGGCAAGGCAAGTTTTGTACAGCACGTTTTATACACACAGGCGACTCAAGGTGCTTTACAGATGCATAAAACATTTGATAAGAAAATAAAAAGGCAATTTATATTGAAATAAAATTAAAATGGAATCAAAATAAGTAAAAGTAAAAAAAAAAAAAAGAAGTTAAGATTAGGATCTTAACATTAGAATTCAGCAGGACGGACAGTTTAGCTAAAGAGCATAGGTTTTACACTGGATTTAATGAGGTCAGTGTTGAGGTCAGTGTTGAGGCCTCAACTCCTCCTGAAGTTTGTTCCAGCTGTGTTTTGTTTTTACTCTGGGAACATTTAACAGACCAGCCCCAGCTGATCTGATACTTTAAAATCTTGTCAGAAATATTATCAAAAATAATAATAATAGTCATGATAATATATTAGGATCAGGTAGCAAAGTGACTTAAACAGCCCAGCAGTAAAGATTGAAGTTTACGTGGGTGTGTCGGTTGAGAGAACAGGCAAGCTGTGCTGCCCACTACCAGTGAGCGTTGTGGCCACCTAGTGGTGGAGTTGTGTATAGTTATTAGAGTAGTTATTAGAGTTTGGGTTTTGGCCCTTCGGCTTGCCATAGTTTCATGTTGTTCAGTTGCCGCCATGTGAGGACGCTGTCTCAGCCCTTTTTTCGACCAGGCCGTGGGAAATATATATAAAAATGTATGCCTGTAAAAGTTTTGTTTACTGTTTTATTTATCATTTATATTGCAGCTGATGTGTTTAGCTGTTGAGAAGTGTAGATATTGGAGGATTTTGTCATCATTTAATCAATCATTTAAAATGTTAGTTTGGAGGCTGTTTCTGCTAGTAGCAGCCTCATTGTGTTGTTGCATTTATGTTGCATCATGTTATATTAAACAAATATTTTGATCATAACCTCTTTATTTTTTGCATTTTTACAGTTTACAGCACTATTCTAAACATTAACATGAACTAGCATTAACTTTGCACTGGGAGGACTGGTCACTATCCGCCATACTAGACTCCAGACTCTAGAGGGCAGAATGAAGGCATCAAAGGTCTATTATAATTAAGGTTTCATATGTCGTATATCATATGGACTTATTGAGGCTCCTTGACCTACATGACACTCGGGGGTTTACCCCTTCACCCCGGATCTGGACTCTCTGGAAGCCCATAGCGAATGAGCTGCGGGACCCACAGCAGTCCAGTGATCTGTACAGCCCCTCGTTAGTGGTCAGCCTGATCCAGCCTTCACATCTCATGAGGGAGGGCGGAGAGTGTAAACCAACCTGTGTAGCTACGTGGTGAAGTTACAGCCTGCAGAGAACACGGCCAATTAAACAGATCACTAGTAATTAACAGCAAGGAGTCTATTAGTCTAGATTTACTCTCTCTCCTCCACTGTCAGGCTCTCTCTCTTTAGGCACCAGTGTGCTATAATTAGACCTTCATTAGTGTCTATTTGATGAAGAAATAAAAGGAATAGAACAGACAGATTAGAGCAATGGCTCCACTTCCTGCTTTTCCCCAACTGTAGGGTTTAACCTTTCAGGGTGACCCGGTGCTGTACAGCGCTGCCATACAGAGACGTGTTTGAATGTGGAGGAAGTATTTAGTAGGGTTACTGACGTATGTAGTTTGGCCTTTTATTAAATCTCAAATATCGGATGTACTGTTCTGCCGTCCACCTCCCAGACCAGCTGCAAAACTGACTCAAAACCCGTTTCAGGAAAGGGGGAAAATTTAACTATATTTATCATCACAAACTGTTGGATATTGACAGTTTCAATACAAAAATATTTGCATTCATGTCGGCCTTCGAAAACCCATATTGGTTGAAATTTAGACTAAAACACTGAAAACCTGATTATTATGCAAAGTCCTTCACTGACCCAGATGCATTTGGCATCAAAGACTGAAGTTGCATTGCTGCAGTTGAATCGGTCAAAGTAAAGGATGATTCTGTCATGTATCTTGGTTACAACAAAACATCAATATTTATGTGACTTAGTTATTGCCGTGTATTTTAGGATCTTTGGCATGTGACCATATACAGCACATCTGGCCTCAACATATGGCTTTGGGTTTGTATTGTCTTACACATCTGTAGTCAAAGTAAAATCCAAAAAGCAGCTTAGGAAAGAATTGAAATGTAATGACCACAGAAGTCCAAAGTCGTGTGGGTTTGAAATCTAAGAAGCCTTTACTTGGAGAAGGCTGTACTTGGGTTTTTATGCCCCAAGAACACGTTTTGTTGTAGTTCCTGAAGTGCTCCTAGTATCATTACTCTTACTTCTGTCTATGGGTTGAAGGGGTTAAGTACTGTGCTCAAGGGCACTTCAACAGTAGTTGTTAAAAGGGTCACAAGACTGTCAGATAACATCAGTTGTCTGAGTGAGATTTAGTTGTGGGGAAACACCAACAACCATCCCTGACCTGCCCGTCTAGTCTTGAGAGAAATATGGATCCTGGTTGTCACATCGATCCTCCTAGTCCTCATGGATCCTCCTAGTGCTCATGGATCCTCCTAGTCCTCATCGATCAGCCTCGTCTGGCAACATCCACTACTTAGTTGTCATTAGGATGCACAGGATTACTCAACGTGATGTCAGACTTTCTAACAGGTCCTGATGAAGACTTCCACATACTAGTCCTGAGTTAAAAGGACCCTCTCTCTCGATAGGAATGAAGTCCTCAGACCAGCATCTTGGTCCCAGACGGAAGTGACCCGCGCTGCTGTCGGTTTAAATAAAGAGCCCCGAGTCGTTGCGGTGTCGTCCCAAACCTTTATTGCAGCTGAACAGATCATTTACAGAGAACTGTGACCATCCACATCTCTACAGAATCCATATCATCATCATCATCATCACTTCACAATAATTTAATCCCCTGTTGTCGGTGTCTACAGGATAGCATTACTTCTGTAGACCAAAGGTCATGATACACAGCCAATATTGGGAGGCAAAGGAGGTGGGCAGTTTAACACCTTGGCCCACTGTTACCATGTCAACCAGATCAAATTCCCGTTCCAGGTTTTACTACCAATGCCATCAGATGTCGTACGTCTCCTCCTTTGCCTGGAAATAAAGTTGCCCATGTATCACGGCCCTTTACAGCATGTAAACTTCTTCCGTTCAAAGATGAACCTCAGTAATAAAAAACACGACCTGCCTCAGCAGGTTTTGCAGTGCGACTGCTCTGCGCTTTTATTTTATTGCTAATTATCGTGTATTCGTTCCTCTTAGAGAATAAAGTTTGTCCTGAATCAGCACAGCCCCAAAAATCCTGCCTGTCAAACGGCAATATGGCTTTGAAATAAAAACTGTTTCAACAAGTTTAGAGAAAATTGAGTGTTTTTTTTTTTCTTTAAATTGATTTTTAAAAATCTAGATCTCTTCGTAGAGGTTGTAATCTGCAATATTAACAAATGTTTTTAAATTCACATTGACTTACAAAGTGTTAGGGAGTAGAAAAGACCAGCTAGCAGTGTTACAGAAAAAAGAGACATCCTACCAGTAACTACCGCACACGACTGGAATGAGTCACATCCCTAGAAACCTGGAGTCAGTTCTCTACAGTGGTTTGCCTTCGCCTCGGGACCATTTTGCATCCCAAAATGAATGAAACCCAAAGTCAGGGAATCCATGAGAATCTATTCTCAAGCCATCAACTGCAGTTTCAACATTAAAAAGGGAGTCGCAGGTGAATGACCCTGCTGGGTGTCCAAGTTGATTCCTACAGTATAACACGTCTAGGATCCTGACGGGGCGTGGCGCATCATTCATGACGTTGCACCACTTTCCCAAAACCATCTGGCTGACGGTTATTACCTCTACAACAAATCACATGTCCATCCTTCATGGGATAGATCTGGTCTTGTCATGGCGGTCTACATGAGGGGGGGAAACAAACCCCAACGGATCCCATTCCTCTCAAATTTGGACAGCCAAGACAAGGTCAGATCTGTGGCGCAGTTTGGCATCCCAAGATGTTAGTGTCATAATTTTTTTTTGGTATGCAGGAGCCCTGCTACTGGAGAGTAAAGATTAAAAAACAAACAGAAAACATACAGAAATTGTGACTCCACAGAAGAGAAAATGGAAAACAGACTTAAGAAATACGACACCGGGTTTCCTTCAGAGACAGGAAGTCTTTCTGAGCAGAGATCGGGCAGTGTAGCTTCGCCATCGATGATAAAAAATAAACAAGCCTGACGACAAACCATAACATCAATAGTAAAACAGTCAAGAGTGGAGAACGTTTTTAGGTGTATTGAGGAGGTTTAAAAACCGCTTGGTTCCCTTGGTTCAGGTCGGCAGGCCTACTGCGGTGGCCTGCTGGTTACGGCTGGACCCCCATCTGGTCTATCTAACCCAGATGATACGTCTTCCTTGTTGAAGCGAATGGGAGGTGAAAGGGGGATCAGCCTGCCGACGTGAACCTAAGTATCGCTGGTGTGTTTGAAGAGGGGCGTTAAACCACCGTGGGACAGCAGTGCCGTCCATGGCTTCCTAGTTCACATCACAGTACAAGTTTAGAAATCATACAGCGTTACAAAGTCAAACTCAAAGCAAGAAGTTGAAACTTTACATAGAAAACTTGCTTTCTTTACGGTGTAGTTAGGTGGTCCTGGACATCATGACTGTAAATGTATGTGTAGATTTAAAAAAATTATTTTAAAAAAAATCAACTTGAACAGGAAATCTACAGAACACACAGAGAGGAACTAGTAAAGAAAGATAAGATACAAACAGGTCAAGTCAAAACAACACGACGGCTCATAGTAGGGGTGATTAGCAAAAAGGGATTCGTCAACACAAACAGTCATTTTATGATACTACGGATTACACGTGCACACAAGTGTGCATGTGGGAAAAACACACCAAAAATCAAACGCATACACACCAGTCACACACACACACACACACGCACACACACACAGCTTTCGCTCAGCATTCACATGTTAGCATATGGCTCGTCCTGGCGTTTGGAGTCGACACATACTGAGTGGTAAATAACAGACTGGGTGGGTGAGGAGGGTGGAGGGTGGCAGTCCACAGACATCGCAACAGCTTGGCGTAGAACCACAACGCCACCCAACGCAGTCAATTCACCTCGGCGCCTTTTCGATCACGTCCGTCGAGCCGAAGAGATCCTCGGATCACCCGGATGGATTTGGAAACCTCAGCCGTGAGTGGAAACGCTCTGGAGTTCAGAGCCGGTTTTGTAATGGCGGTCTGATGTGGTTCTGGGTCCGCTTAACATGATGTGAAGGTACATAACACGCAGAGTCAAAGGCTAACCTCGCCACAGTGGACCAGAGTCTTCTATCTCAGCTGAGTTGTTGCCCACTGCAACTGCCCAATACTTCCCTCCCCAGTGTTTCCTGGTAATAATGTTCAATTACCTTCAAAATCCAGCTGGTGAGCAGCGTTTTGGCTAATATCGCTTGACGAAAACAAAAGATTAGAAGCAGGAAGTAAAAACTAAGACACTAGAAGCTTCATTAAAGTTCCACACTAGCTTAATTTTGCAGCTCTTTCAGATACAAGACTCTGGTATGGGCCATAGAAGGACAGCACAGTTTCCATGGCCTGGAACACAAACACAGATCTACACCACCCTACACAAGCATGGGGATGGACTACAATCAAACCAAAAGGAAACAAAAACAAAAACACAAAAATTAGCTAAACAAGCCCAAAAAACTAAAAAAAAGGGTAAAGAGAAGGAAAAGGTTCCATATTATTAACAGACAATTAATCAATGATCCAACAGATTTACACTAAAAGAAGAAATTCAAAAAAAGGTATTTTTAAACGTGAGTGTGAAAACAGACAGCGGGGGCGGGGGAGAGAGAGAGACGAGTGTTGTCATGACGACTCGATCGTTTCTCTGGAGGTGGAGCGATGCATCATTCTGAGCACGCTCAGAGGGTGCTGATGCAACGTCAGTGGGTCTTTGCTCCGTCACCGCGGCGACTGCAGGCTCTACGTTTCTATAGGAACCACAACCAGAATAACATCAGTAGAAGACAACAACAACATAGCACAGTCTTTGTATGTGACACCTATTTTTTGGATTTGTATTATCATCATCATCATCATCATCATCATCATCATCAATTAGGGATGTTCCAGAAAGCGGGTTCAGTAAAAACTCTGAGTTTGTTAACCCTGAGATGAGGGAAACTCTGGGTTTTCCGTTCCAGAAAGAGAGGTAACTCAAACTCTGATTCAGTTACCATGGTAACTGACTATTCCACCACTTTCTCACATGTAGGTATTATAATAAGAAAGTGTGGTTAAATGTTAAATGAATACACTACTGCATTCAAACGAACGCATTGACTCGGGCAGCGATTCTCTCCCTCTGCCATGGTGAATCGTGGTATCGGACCTCCATGGATGATGGCTTTTTATTGTTGTCAGGCACACGCTTAACTCAGGGTTAACATACCGAGAGTTGATTGAACTCAGATCAGCCGTTCTGGAACCGAAAGCCCAGAGTTTCCTATCTCAGTTAATCAACTCAGAGTTCAGGGTTCGACTCAGAGTTTGTTGAACCTGCTTCCTGAAACGGACCCCTGGTGGCAGCCGCTGAAAATGCAGACAGAATATGTGATCTATGGGACGGTGCCTGGGGGCTTTCACTGCTGGGATTTTAATGGAAAGGGTTGATTTTGAATGAATCAATAAAACCCATTTTTTGGTCTTTATGAGAGGTGCATCGAAGAGACTTGAACTGGACGTAGTGGTAAAAGATTTTGCCTCGGATGTGTCGGTAGAAAAACAGCTCAAAGATCAAGAGTAAAGCAGCAGCAGCAGCATGTAGTCAAACCAAAACAGCCTCAGTAGATCAGTGCTGATGTGAATGCCATGTTAAAGACGCTTGTGTGGTTTACCCCTGATCCTTTGCTCTAAATGTAGCATGACCTCTGCTGGTGTTGGGAGACCAAAGAACGCCAGCCATTTCATACGCTGTGTTTCCTCAACCCAACACTAGAGGGCAGCGACTGCTCTGGCCTCCATTGCAGGCAGCAGACAACAAGTCCCATCGGTAGCCTCATTCTTCTTCCCTTGCTACAGACTGAACCCGTCAACTATTAGCAGGCCCTTCTTAAGGATGGAGGCACCAGGGTCCTGTTGATAATCTCACATGATTCTACTACTGAAGTGATCAATTGTGGATTAATAGCTTTACACTGTGGTCGGGTCACTAGACCGTGTCACCGATAGTCAGCTGGCTTGTGCTGCGAGAATGTTTAGCATGTACTGTAAAGCACTGGATAATTACTCTCTATTAATTAAAAAGCTTATTTCTTTCACTTTTTCTTTCATTTTCGTTTATATCGGCGTATTACAGCATATCCGTTTAGAGTGGGAGATCTACGACAACAAACTACAGGCAGGTTACTTCCGTTTGCCACTGTAAACCAAGTATGTACTCTAACTAAGAGCCATGTAGACTTTGGACTGGACTCAATCTGAAGACATCTATAGCCAATCTGACTGCAGCACCTTCACCCGACATCTGGCCTCGTTTACAAAGACATTTACTGGATACAAAAACACATCCAAACTTCATATGGTCAAATAAATTCCTGATACAACAATTGGGAACAATCTCTTACAGGTTTTATCTGCTTGACTGCTGCCATGCAGGCTATCGTGAGATGTATAATAAAAGTGCCAACACCCTTGTGCAAACGCGCCTGTAACGTAGGTGGCATGTGTTGAGCGAGCTGGGAATCACCAGCAACATCAGGGATGTTGTAACCGAGGTTTCAAAGGTGGGTTGACTATCAGATGGCGTTTTTCTCAACGGCACAACTCACAGGAAGGGTGGTTTGTACTTTAACAAAAACTAACAGAGCTTCTGTTCCTGTGTAAATGTGGCCAAAGTGCAGCTGACAATCAGCGCCATGTTGACTTAGATATCTGACACTTTATTCTGAAACTCTACTGTCTTGATGAAACATTATTTAACTAATGCCATGATTCCAATTGGCCCACTGTGGAACACTAGTATTACACCACACTCACTTGGACAGCAAATTTAAGGACTTTTCAGTGACTTTATAATGTTACACCAAAGACCGATCACAGTACGGGTGGATCCAGTGGGAATTGAGCATCTGACATTGATACCAATAATCTAATGGCTTGAATTAACCAACAAGGCACACAGAGTAACAAGTTGCTGGTTGAAAACTGAGCTTACCTGTGGGCTCATCCTGAATCTGTTCCTCTGCCTGAGCAAATGCTGTTGAAACACAGAAACACAAAGATAAGAACCAAATCAGGGGAAAATATTTGAATTACCAAACCAGTCTAATGAATTTTGACCATTTTCATGAGAAGACATGTCCATTGAAACCCCAGGTACTCAGTGCTTCCCTAGACACCTACCTGCTTCTGGTGCCTCTTCTACCTCTTGTGCTAGTTCTTCTGTCTCCTCTGTGAATGTGGGAAAAAAAGCAGCATTATTTGAAAGCGTCACCATGTCGAGCGATCGTAGGCTCCATGCTTCAAACTGTTCACTGTGATACTAGCAATGAGATACGATTAGAAATTGCCCCATTTGTGGAAAACCGATAATATTGATCGCAAATTACAATTCATCAGCTAGTTTAGAACCAATAGTGCTACTCTGCTTTATCAATGTCAAAACTATCATGACACTGATTCCTACTGTAGCTTCTAAATGCAACCCTGTGATTGGTGTCTTTGCTAATGCCCCTCCTCCTCCTTACCCTGTAGTGCTGCCTCCTCCACAGCTTCTTCTGATGGAGTGTTCTCCTCTACTTCTGCTGCCTCCTCCTCCTCCTCCTCCTCCTCCTCTTCTGAAGGAGCGACTTCCTGTTCTGCAGCCAGCTCCTCGACAGCTTCTTCTGAAGGAGCCACGTCTTCTTCTACAGCCTCTTCGTCTGCTGCCGCCTCCTCAACAGCCTCTTCGAGAGGAGCGTTCTCCTCCTGTATGTCTGCTGCCACCTCCTCTACAGCCTCCTCTACAGCCTCCTCTACAGCCTCCTCTACAGCCTCCTCTACAGCCTCTTCGGAAGAAGTGGTTTCCTCCTGTACGTCTGCTGCCACCTCCTCAGCAGCCTCCTCCTCAGCTGCTGGCTCCTCCTCAACCTCCTCAGCTGCCAGCTCTTCCTCAGGCTCCTCCTCTGCTGCCGGCTCTTCCTCAGTCTCCTCCACAGCCTCCTCCTCCTCCTCCTCTGCTGCAGGCTCCTCCACAGCCTCCTCCTCCTCCTCCTCTGCTGCAGGCTCCTCTACAGCCTCCTCCTCCTCCTCTGCAGGCTCCTCCACAGCCTCCTCCTCCACTGCTGCAGGCTCCTCCACAACCTCCTCCTCCACTGCTGCAGGCTCCTCCACAACCTCCTCCTCCACTGCTGCTGGCTCCTCCACAACCTCCTCCTCCGCTGCTGCCTCCACAACCTCCTCCTCCTCCTCTGCTGCCTCCACAACCTCCTCCTCCTCCTCCTCTGCTGCCGGCTCCTCCACAACCTCCTCCTCTGCTGCCGGTTCCTCCACAACCTCCTCCTCTGCTGCCGGTTCCTCCACAACCTCCTCCTCTGCTGCCGGTTCCTCCACAACCTCCTCCTCTACAGCTGCTGCCAGGCTCCTCCACAACCTCCTCCTCTACAGCAGGTGCAGCCTGAATCGATCAACGTCATAAGCCACAAGTTACAAGAGGAACTACGACCATTTCACCTCCTTTGTTACTGAAGCAGTGATGGATTTCACCAAATTATGAGAAAGTATTTTCAAACCATTTGCTGTCACAAGGCACAAAACTATGTATCAGGATATCAGGTAGAGAGATAACAGGTAGAGAGTCATCGGGTAGAGAGTCACCGGGTAGAGAGTCATCGGGTAGAGAGTCACCGGGTAGAGAGTCAACGGGTAGAGAGTTAACGGGTAGAGAGTCATCGGGTAGAGAGTCACCGGGTAGAGAGTTATCGGGTAGAGAGTCACCGGGTAGAGAGTCATCGGGTAGAGAGTCACCGGGTAGAGAGTTATCGGGTAGAGAGTCACCGGGTAGAGAGTCACCGGGTAGAGAGTTAACGGGTAGAGAGTCACCGGTAGAGAGTCATCGGGTAGAGAGTCACCGGGTAGAGAGTCAACGGGTAGAGAGTTAACGGGTAGAGAGTCATCGGGTAGAGAGTCATCGGGTAGAGAGTTACCGGGTAGAGAGTTATCGGGTAGAGAGTCACCGGGTAGAGAGTCACCGGGTAGAGAGTTAACGGGTAGAGAGTCACCGGGTAGAGAGTCACCGGGTAGAGAGTCACCGGGTAGAGAGTTAACGGTAAGAGTTAACGGGTAGAGAGTCACCGGGTAGAGAGTTATCGGGTAGAGAGTTAACGGGTAGAGAGTCATCGGGTAGAGAGTCAATGGGTAGAGAGTCACCGGGTAGAGAGTTAACGGGTAGAGAGTTAACGGGTAGAGAGTCACCGGGTAGAGAGTTACTGGGTAGAGAGTCACCGAGTAGAGAGTCACCGGGTAGAGAGTTAACGGGTAGAGAGTTAACGGGTAGAGAGTCACGGGTAGAGAGTCACCGGTAGAGAGTTAACGGGTAGAGAGTCACCGGGTAGAGAGTTACTGGGTAGAGAGTCACCGAGTAGAGAGTCACCGGGTAGAGAGTTAACGGGTAGAGAGTTAACGGGTAGAGAGTTAACGGGTAGAGCATCAGAGGGACGTGAGTCAGTTCCATTGTGTCTGAAGTGAATCAGTAGAAAGGACAGTCCTACAACTGGCCTAGTCTTCATAGGTCTAGGCTTCAGTCTAGGACATCCAGCTCCCCCAAAATGAGCGTGGACTGGACTAGCAGTGGGTAAGCTGGAGCACACAGACAGCCACATGAGGACTTTGTTCAAGTCATCGAGACCTTCCTCAAAACACACGTGGCTCAGAACTACCTTTATTAAATACTCAGAATATAACTCAAATGTAATGTGAAATTGTCAAGGGCAGCTTTAAAAATGGTCTTAGATATTATATACTGGACAGTAAAGAAACACAGGTATGCAGTCAGGACACAAGGCACAGTGAGAGAACCACATACCTCCTCCACGGCCTCCTCAGCAGGAGCCTCCTGCTCCACAGGGAGCTCCTCCTCCACAGCAGCAGGCTCCTCCTCCAATACCTCAGGGTCCTCCTCGATCACCTTCAAAATTTAAAAACAATGAGACATCAGCAGGAGTCAGGATGTGGAAGGGGCACAGAAATACGATCTCAGGAAAAAACTAAATTGTTCAAACAAAATGGCCAACCTCTATATGATGACATCACCTGAAATGTCATCTACAAAAAGTGTCGCATGTCTTGTTTGTATGTATATTAATAACGGAGGTCTACATATATATACATTTATGAAATTTGATATGTAACTTTGACTTCATTTTGCTAAGATGTACGCTTAAACACAGGAAACCACATCCAGGAATGTGCGTCTGGATTTGGCCACGGGTTCCACTGATGATCTTATAATAGCAAAGCTCGTCTCTACTAACCTCAGGAGTCTCCTCAGGCTCGGGCTCCGCCTCGGGTTCAGGCTCAGTCGCAAGTACTTCAGGCTCGGGTTCAGGTTCGGGCTCAGCTGCAACCTCAGGTTCAGGCTCTAGAGGGGAGAAGCAGAGTTTAACACAGGAGTCAGGAATACTGCAGTATGTGGATCGGGGTCCTCCCTGTGCAGGAGGCCATTCACGCCTCATGAAGCCTCGTACAGGGGGACGTCCTATTCACAGTCACCTCACGATGTCATCAAAAGCAGACATGTTGACACGCCAGACAAAACACTGAACTTTGACCCCTAGCAGAGCAGTTTGACCCGGCTCTCAACCCTGATCTTGACCAGGGTGGGTGAATCACTAGTCTGGTGTAAGAGGATTATTACACAGAGCTGAAAGAGCTACTGGAAGCAGTGAAGTGTGAGATAGAAACACTTTGACGATTTTTTTCTTAAGTTTTGGATGATTCATTTATTTGCCAAAACCAGGCATTGGCTAAGATATTATGTATAGGCATTCACACTCCAAACCCCTCCCCCCTCAACACACACAAGCATCCACACCAACACCAACCTGGAGGGGGTGCAGCAGCCTCTTCTGCTACAGCAGCTTCAATCACTTCCTCAACCTCCACTGGGTCAGGCTCAACAACATCTAAGGAGAGAGAGTAGCAGATCAGTTGATACGTTACGGTGTATTGTTATGATTCCTAGTCTTAATGCCGTTTGTGCTTTAGTGTGCATATTTGTTTCAACGTATGCATTCACCAACAGTTTGTGTGCCAAGTTGGTATTATTATTATTTTTTTTGCCTGCCAGAGTGCCCGGCAGTTTACACCATCTTAGAAATAAAACTAATTATTTCCTAGGATTAGCTTGCTGACTGAAGTTGTTTCACCTTGCTAGCGTGTGGCTATTTGATTGATTTGATTGTCCACATAGCTAACTTAACCCGAGACTAAACTTAAGAATTTCCCCCCCCCCCCCCCCCCGGGATCAATAAAGTATCCAAGTTAGGATTTTGTATAATTGATGGAAAATAGCTTGGTGAGAGTTTGTAGTAAAATATTATATTAGTTAAAATGTTTGTTCATTTCAAGCTAAAGTATAAAAAGAAAAAAAAGCTTTTCGCCCAAGTGCAAGACTAGCTAACTGTTCATACTTGTGTGTATGTGTGTCTGACAAGCTGCTAACACGAAAGACAAAATTTATTTTGTGAAGTATATCACATTTGATTATAGCACCCCCACCTGGCCAACTGGAATAATACGTGTTGTTGAAAATCGTTATTGTCCCATTGTTGGATGGTCTTCAGATTTTTGAGACGCTTCAAGACCCCAAGGAGCTGATGTTCATGCAAGATATTTTCTGCCTCCATTTCATTGTAATAAAATAAAAATGTTACACAACGGCAACTTATAGCCCATTGCTAAGCTAATGTTAGGTTGCTCACAGCGGTTTGAGTCAGGAAGCAATGGGGTTTATGGGAAATGTAGCCTTAACTCTGAGACACACTTGTACTGACACCACCAACTGGTGTGAGACAGAGACTACAGAGTCTCCATGGTCTCATTTGTTTACAGTGATTATACCAAGGAATCACAAATTAATTTGACAAAGATATTGATGTTTATAAAACACGACAGCACCTTTAACTTGAACCAGCCAATTAACTAATGTGAGGATTCGAGTGGTGCTGGTGTACTGCTACCACATTATAATAGGCCAACGCATCTCTCAGGCTCCAGGGATCTCACCATACTGTGTGTGTGTGTGTGTCTCATTAGTTACTATAAACACATTCCTGTAGCGCCACTGGAGAGAGACCGAGTGTGTGTGTGTGTGTGTGTGTGTGTGTGTGTGTGTGTGTGTGTGTGTGTGTGTGTGTGTGTGTGTGTGTGTGTGTGTGTGTGTGTGTGTGTGTGTGTGTGTGTGTGTGTGTGTGTGTGTGTGTGTGTGTGTGTGTGTGTGTGTGTTACCTTCTGGTGTAGGTTCAGGAGCCTCCACTGGGGCAGGGGCGTCTACTTTGGCGTGGGTGACAACGGTGACCTTCTCTTTCAGTCCTACATGAGACGACGCACACGTTTTGTTGGCATGACAGCACACAATAAACCAGGAAACAGCCACTGCCGTCTCGGTGCAAACAAGGCATCATGGGACCAAAGAGTGTGTGTGTGGTGGGCTTGTAAAAAACCCATTGAACTAGACACAACTGTTGATGTACACTGTATGGGAATATTTAAGATACTATACTAGAGTCTGGCATATATTTCAAAATATATTTATGAAGACATATCCTGGCAAGCAATTTCAAAACATAACAGTATCAGTGACTCAACCTATATAGCCCAGTAAATACATTTAATATCTCTTGGGGAAGAAAAATACATTAAATATATTCTGTCAAATGTCTGGGCCGTGTAACCTGAATGCATGTCGACTATTTGAATTTATACATTTATGTACAGGACCATGAAAATGTCAGAATTGTACGTGTCATATCAGATCATATAATAATACATCAGTCACAACAAAAACATTCACATGAAATACAACAGAGGACTTGGGTTTTCTGTTTGAGACTGACTCTTTGACGTTTCAGTTTCTGATAATGTCATGATTGAGTTTAATATAGTTTGATGGATGATTTTTTAAATTAATTTTTTAAAATTTTTATATTCAAATTGAGCCAAACAACTTTCTTGAATGTTTCTGTAGGGTTTCTGTATGCTTTCCACACAATATAAATCCAATCCCAGTGAAAGTGACTGTCATACACACTTCGCAAACAAAAGAGCACCTACATGGATCCAGAGACTTTATTAAACAGATGGAAAAAAATTCATATTTATGAAGAAATGAGAGATTTCTAGTCTACTCAGAAACTCAGTTCTTCTGTTTTCTTCCAAGACGTATTTATTTCGTAAATGCAAGACAAATCTCTACATTAAAACCATAAGGCGTCTGGTCGAGTCTAAATGCTACTCATGACTAGTGAATCACACCTGATTTAAAAGCCTCTTTCCAACCCCTCCCCCTTTCCATCCACCCCCTCTTCCTCTCCTCTCCTCCCTCATCATACATCTTAGCATGTGAACAGCAGAGGTTGGCTACTACACTGAGGGTTTCTATACATGGGCTGAAAATGGCTGCCATGTGTTAGGGGGTTTCCCATCCCTATAACAGGGGGGGGTTGACTAGCCCCCCCCCCCCCCCCTTGAGGTTTCTCTGGGCTCTCGAACCTCCAGCAGCGGTGGTGTAGAAACGACAGCGTTCACCTACAACTTCATTTCCTGCCTCCTTTGTCAGATTTCTCAGCTTTGCCTTTTTTGTCCTTTTCTTTCACCACCTCCTTTCTTCTGCCCTTTTCTTTCACCAACTCCTTCCCTTTCCCCCTTTCTTTGACCAACTCCTTCCCTTTCCCCTTGTCCTCCTCTGCTTTCCTTCCTTCCTCATCTGCCTTTTTCTCCTTCTCGCCTCCCTTCTTTGATTTCTTCTCCCCCACCTTCTCCTCTCCTCCTCCTCCTTCTCCTCCTCCATTGTGCTCCCCTGTTGTTTCGCCTTCTCCCTCCTAAGTTTCTCCAGAGCTTTCTCCATCTCCTCCCTCTCTATTTTCTCCTCTTCCTCCTTCAGCCTGGCGGCCACCCTCTCCTTGGCTCTGGCCGACAACTCATCCCTCCTCGACTCGAAGGCTTTCTCCTCGTCCTCCTTGGCCAGGAGCTGCCTGACCTCGGCCAGGGCCAGCTTGGCGATCTTCTTGGCCTCCACGCGTTCATGGATGATGGCCAGCTGCTGCTTCAGAGCCTCCCGCAGCTTCCAGCCCACGTCCTTGGTGAGCGGGTTTTCTGGGGTTGGGCGTACGACAACGACACAAGTTGGTTTTTACACCACTAGTGAGTTGTTATGGGCAGAAGGCCATGCTGTTACTGGTCTTCACCATGCAGCGGGCGGCGGCATGTCTGTAGATCGCTTTTAACCAGGTTCGAGACCGGTTTGGCTTAAATAGCATACTCCAAGCAGGAAGTTGACTTTGCAAACAGGGTCATCTTTTAGACCAGCCTAGACCGGTTCTGTGGGTTTATTTATTTACTACTCTTGTCTGCAAGCTGGTAGTTAAGATGGTAGACTATAGGAACTCACCACAACACAGCAAAGCACATTAGTATCATCTTAAAGAATCCAAAAAAACACAAATCCTCATCCATATGAGGACTGTTATGAAACGGCACACTGCCTGAATTAGACTGCATAAGACAATATTAAGCACAACGTCATGCCAAATATCCTTTCAGCTCCTCAAACAAAGGAGTTAATAACTCAGTCCACAACACCACACCATTTAACAAACATGGATTAAACCTCGTTCTACAAGAATTCAATTCAAAAACGAAATCACCAAGCGAAAGGTTTAAGCCACATCCATTAAACCGTCAACACCGGTACCTTTCTTAGCGCCCCTCCTGGACACGTCTCCGGGTTTCTCATCTGGTGTTACAAACAGAACAGAGTTACAACACCGGACCGGTTCAGCCACCCGTCCGGTACCAACAATCAGGTTGTTGCGTTCTGTGTGCAGGGCGAAGCCGCTGAAGCAGCTCGATATACTGACGGCACGTGAAGCCGGTCTCAGCCTGAGTCCAGCTCCAGCCTGGTACCTTACTGGACGGGGGTCCGTTTACAAGCCAGATCTGTAACGCGTGTTTAACTAGTGCAACGAAGCCCTGCCGTGTTAAAGCTCACAGGCAAAGACGATGTCACCGCTATGTCACCGCTCCCGTGCATGGCTACGTCGCAGCAGCCAGTCGGTGTAAAGCCATGCCATATTATTATTTTTAGGGAAGCAAAATGGCACAAGCAGGGATGTAGTGGAGGGTAAAGCCCACTTTAACAGTTTACCCACCTTCATAGGCTGACAAATGTGATGTAAATGCATAGTATACATCATAAAGTCATCTTAAGATGGGGTCTTCTAAGGAAACAAAAAAGGCAAAAACCTCTCAGGTCATCGTCTAGCCACCTTTGAATTCACCACTACATCACTATGTACAGGGTTAAGCAAACCATATGGCACAGCGAACAGACCAAAGCTAGCCGCCCACCAAGGCCTAGAGACGCTGCCCTCATCCCTGCCAGGTACTCTGTTCCTCTGGTTCCTGCTTGCTGCCCCCCTCTCCTCCTGAACCTAGGGACTGGGCGTTCTGGGTGGACTGGGAACAGACACCGCAATTCAGTCCAAATCGGATCAGTCGTGCGTAACGTTCAGATCGTAGTTTAGAGTTTGTAGACTGAAACATTCAACTGTAGCTCTACGTGACCGGCTATCCATAAATGACAAAAAAAAAATAATCTTTTAAGTTTTTCCTGTCTGTACATCTATAATAGACCTAGTGGTGGGTGCTTTTTTGCAGGCTCGTGACTGGAAAGGTCACCGCTATGAATCCAGGGACTAGCTGGGAACTCTGGGGTGGGAGAAGTGAATGTGCACTGCTCTCTTCTGCCCCCAGCAGCTTCCAGGTAGCAAGCACAGCAGACTGTCAGCCCGACTGATGTGGTGTCGTACCTCTGCGGCTCTCTTTTTTCTTTTCTTCACGTACCCCACCCAGCTCAGCTGATGTTTATGACACACACACACACAAATATAAATGGGTGACAAACAAAAATCAGCATCCAGTAACAACCTATACAACATGTCTCCAGCAATTCAGACCACAACCAGCTCACATGCAAAATAACGTATTAGCAACTTCAAAAGGAACATATGTAAGAAGTGACAGACGTTTTACTTATAAATGACATCAAACAAATCACTTCACCAAATCAATTAGGATCAGAACCAACCACCCACCCACGTTAAAGTAGGAAATTGGGAATCCCTATTATTTGTGATCAGCTACAAGAATAAAAAGGTGCCACATTTGCCATGTTGTTTTGTTATTACAGCAGACAAAACCAGACCACCATTCCAGTAGGAAGTAGGGTGAGCAAAGGAGAGTTTTCTCATGACTGTGTACACTCGGATAAATCAGATAGCTCTGTTTAGACAGCCATGAGATCAAGTCAGCGCCATGAAGACCAGATCAGTGCCAGGGGGAGAAAAACAAAAAACAGTCAGATCTTTCAAATCTGTCAGTGGTGGTTTGCCTCCTACCTGGCCATCTACCAGGTATTTATCACAGTAACTTGACTGATTCTCAACATGGACCTTGAGTACATGGAGTGGAGTCCTGATTCCTGTGGCAGTCAGTGGAAATCAAAGCAATTCAACACCTGAGTGGGGAGTCATACGTCTGAATAAGTAAAACTGCTGTGAAATTGGAATTCAGGAATGCAGGAAAACCGACACACCCGCACACAAGCGTACATGCACAACAGACTACACACACACACACACACACACACACACAATTTGAGCTGTATCAGTTCCATGCATGTCACAACACCAGGAGATTAAAACACACACCTTTTCTAAATTGGCAGGACGTCTCTCTGCATCGGTACCACTCTCTAGTCTGACACACCGGTGTTTAGAACAGCTCTACTCACTCTTACTTAAGGACCTTCTGCTTTGACACTCAGATTTCAATGGCCTTGAACACACACACAACACACACAACCTGGGATTGTCAAGATGCCATTGCAGTGACCCTGGAGCAGTTTGGGTTTCGGTGCCTTGCTCAAGGACACTTTGGAGAAGACAGGACTCTGGCTGTTGAGGGGGATTGAACCTGCCACCCCTTCAAGTCAGAGGACGGTCCTGAATCACCCCGGAGCGCCCTGTTGTATAGCAATTAACATCATTAATCTCTCTCGTTACAGTGCAAGATCAGGACAATCAACCCGGTGGATTTAATAAATAAGTTGTAGGCTTTGTGGTTGATAACCAGGTGAATATGTTTTTATTCAGTTTAAAGGATGGATGACGAGGCTGGGGCAAAGAGGGATATACGGCTAGTGAGGTATGGTATAAAACAACCAACTAGAAAAACAACAAAATTAAGCTTAACTCGTAAAGTATAGGAGCACATGAACGATGGAGTGCACCAACACGGCTCAACAAAATACAAGTATTACTTGTAACAAAAAAAAACAATCCAACAAGCTACCGATGCCAATGTGAGTATGAATTCAAGACGAAGACGCTTGAAACTGGACAGGGTAGAAAAGGTACAAATGCATGCCGAAGGTGCAAGTATACAGTGGAAGTTCAGGGTCACATTTTATGGCATGCAGCAGTAGGAGTCGACACCAACTGAGAAAGGGACAACCAAGCAGTCGTCCAAGTGCAACTGCGCTTTGCTTTCGAAACTGAGCTTCAAAAGAAGACTCAAGTGTTCCTGAGTGAAACGTCCTCAACTGAGTGAAGGACACGACATCTTCAAAATTCCTCTTCAAGATTTGGTTCTCCGACCGGGGATTGGCGTTTCTATATCATGTCCCTCCGTAATCAAGAAAGAGTCTCGTCTGTCAGGTTTGATAAAGATTACGGGACGCTGTGTCGATCGCCTGCCGGTTAAAATATTCATTACAGCAGTGTTTATCAAGCACTAAGTTGGGAACCAAGGGGTGGATCATGGAGCCATGCCTCTCCCAGAGAAAAGTTCAAATCTAGTGGCTAGGTTTCCAAAGCCCTTTTCAAGTGCCAGCAAAGGTCGGCTGGGTGGATTTTTGTTGTTAACAGCCTAGGCAATAGCTTGGGTTGTGAGAAAAGGTACAAATGTGGGACCCTTTAGAAAAAGTGCATTACTGGTCTGGGCCTGAGGCTATTGGTTATGGAGACCGACTATGACAATCTTCTGCCCCTGATTCCCATGATCTTTCGCCCCTCTTCTCCTGACTCCTCCTCCTCCTCCTCCTCGTCCTCCTCCTCCTCCTCGTCACCCTCCTGCTCCTCCACGACTCCTCCCGAAGTACTGTGCTCCTCCTCCAGGGGCTCCAGCGGGTTTATCAGACCATACAGGAAAGTGAAGAAGCCGTTTAGCCAATCAGAGCCGCCCTCCTCCACTTCCGCTAACCAATCCAGAACCTCGGATTCACCCTGACCACCGCCCTCACTGGTCAGGCCTACGCAAACAAGAGGGAGGGATGGAGGGAGGGGATGGAGGTAGGGATGGATGGCGAGGAGGCGAATGTGTGGTAGCAAGAGAGAAGGAGCAAGGAAAAAGGAGGAAGTGCCAAAACTGGTTAAGAGATGAAGGTAGATGGTAGAATCAAAGAAAAAGGTATAAGATGCAATGAGGAAATGAAAGAAGTGGGTAAAGAGCAGAGAAGAGAAAAAAGAGGGAGGGAAAGAAACAGAAGGAAAAGGTGGAGAAGATTTAAGCGTAGGTTAGGCAGCGAGGGAACTACTCAGGCTCTACACAGTTACAACTGGAGACACATACAGAGAAGACAGAAAAAGTGAAAGGAACATAGCTGGTTTCCAGTCAAGGTTTGGTGGATTCTTATAGTTATTATGATGCATTGAAAAAGCCAAAAGGAACAAGACAAATTTTATTAAAAAATTAAAAAATTAAAAAAATCCTAAATGCAGCAAAAGGTTTTGGTAATCGCTTGAAGCTAAAAGGTTCTTTGTCAAAAAATAACTTGTCATATTTATTTATTTCACAATTTATCGCAGGTTTAACGCAACTAGCTATTGGTTCTAGGTATAGGTTATAAGGAAGTAGGTACATTACAATATTGCCCTATGTGCACTTCTCATTTTCAGATGAAGGCATGAAATGTGGCCAACATGATAATCATGACTTGCCTAAAGTTTCTTTCCAATCATATCCTGGATGTGGGTTTTTGTGACATTCAGGAAGCCTATTATCCACATCAACCCAGCTGATGGAAAAAACACCCAAGTTGCATTTTTATTTTAAACGTTTGTGTAAAACGCGCTCGACAGTTGGATGGAGACGTAGGTCGAGACAATCGGATACTGAAAGATTAATGAAGAGAGAAAGAGTGACAATAAGAAGAGATAAAGGAAAAAAGCCACCAACAATACAAAGGAAGACGGAAATCTTCCTGACCTGCTGGACAAAGCAGTTCTAGCTAGAGCTGGAAAAAGACGGACTCATATGTATATGTGAAAATCAAAAGAGGAATGAAATCAAGACGACTACTACTGCGCAAGGTCAGGATGGTAGCATGCAGTATGGACCAACGGTAGCAGTTCCCAAGCACAGGAAGTTCTAGTTGAACTGATGGGGAGGAGACTGCAGAAGAGCAACCAAGAGGCAAGGTAACTGGACTGCATTTATATAGCGCTTTCATCCAAAGCGTTTTACACCTTTATGCCTCTCATTCACCCAGTCACACACACCGATGGCAGTGAGCTACCATGCAAGGTGCTGGTCTGACCATCGGGAGCAATTTGGGGTTCAGTGTCTTGCCCAAGGACACTTCCACATGTGGACTGTGGCGCCCCAAGGGGTGGTTACAGAGAGAGCTGTGTAGGATAGAGTGAGACCAAAGGGGGCTGGGCAGAGACAGCGCCTCCTTTCTGGAAAAAGAACAACTCCAACGGTAAACTGGTTTACCCTCAGTTTAGATTTAGTCGGGACTCAAACCACTTGTTGCTCCTTTATTGGTTCAGAGCCGAGCACTGCAGCACAGCAACATTTTAGAACAAGACACTTACAGCAAAAGACTCCACGGTCAAAATATACAACAAAAGGCCAATAGGATGATTATTGACACATATCCAGTATGAGTTTGACTTTCAGCTCTTGTGGGTTCTTCATTGGCCTTCATGTTCAACCATGTTAACACCGTGACACCAGCAATAGGCCGACTTAAACTCACTTGTCGCACGTTTGTCTAAATAATCCATTTGTTCAGTGATAATCATTTTATATTTTGGGCCAAATAAAAAGGTATGTTGCCCCTTAACTTAAAAGGTCTCTTAGAAGTCTATGTAGAAACTTCACAGCTTGGTTCTTCTGTCGGCATGCAGACATTTTTACCATACACCTGTGGTCCGGTATGTCCGATTAAATCAAACTAGTGTACACTATGCCTGAGGGTCTCGACTCCCAAATAAACTGCAGACAAAAAAAATGGAATGGATCTTGATCTAATATCAGAACCATGCAACATGCAGTAGACTTCACCTGGGGAATTGCATTGCGTTGAAGACAATTGGGAACTAGAACGTTTCGGCCCTCCAAGTTAGAAGAAAAGTTCCCAGTTGTCATGAATGCTTTCAGCTTCACACAGAGGAGAGATGCCCCAAAAACTGGAAGTCAACAGAGTGGCATCGGCAAAACGTCGACGGTTCAGTCAATCCAAATTTTCAGTACCTAACGATTCGTGAACCGACGGTAAATTAAATCCAGCCTTCATACAAAAGCCTCAAGTCCAATTTCATCCATGAATTAAATTAGGTCACACTTCTAACAAGGTTTATTAACTTAAACTTAATACAAAGATTCTTTCACTTCTTATGTCAAGATCTAAACTTTAGGAATTTAGTTTCTCACCCTAGGCTCACTGAAACACAGATTCTTGTTATGTAGGGATGCTCAAAAAACAACAAGCCTGTGGCTCAATTTGGACCCCAACATCATACTAGGAAACACTGAAGTACAAAGAGGCCCTATGGTCTTGCTCTTTAAGGTTTTTGGGGAGCTCAACTCAGTTTGTTGTGTTGTTTTGATGGCTAGTTTAAATTATTTTATTTATCTCTGGTTGCAGTTAACAACACGCCAGTCATGCAAAAGAAACCCAAATTACAGTTTATTTTAATGAACACACACCAGACATACAAGACAAGACAAGACAACACATACAGTATCAGTGGCCAGCAGAAATCTCCAAACTTTGATCATGTCATTTTAATTATTTTGCTGTAGTTGACAGGAGGACTGAATAGAAAGAATGCATTGAAAAACTACTGTTTGTCAGTAGGAATGTGATCGTTTTTCTTTGAACTTTCTGCGGGACACTGACCGTAACAGAACATATTAGTAGTGAAAGTCTAGATAGATCAACTTGCCTAGCAGAACTTTAGCGTCCTCAACATCAAAGTCGCCATCGCCATCTGTATCGTACGCCACCAGTTTACCTACAGCAGGGTAACGGGCACATGTGAGACTTATGTTTCAGCAGTAACCACCAATGTATAAAGCACCGCTAACTTTAGGTTTGTGGTTACATGGAAAACAGAATACAGGAATACAGTTTTAGGGAGACTTGCCACCTACCATCACTCAACATAGTGTATGCTAAAATGCTAGCGTGAAGCAGTTGTCACATGAGGAAACCATATAGCTATACTACTAAAGCTACACTAAAACCAGCTTCTTAGCATCGTTAGCATTCCAGCGCCAATGACCACACTCGCAGCTAGCTCTGCATACAGGTTTGCATGAGGAATGCCATCAGTGCTAGCATGCTGATTTTCAGTTAGTTGAAGAGTGGCTAAAGAAAATGCTCCTGTTGTCAGAAGTGTCTGTTGAGAATAATCTAAAATGTCATGATGTTAAATTATTTGTATTTGTACAGTGAACTAGGATATGACATCATGATTTGACTACCCTTTACCCGAAGCGACCAGGGACATTTAAACCCTTTAAATAGTAACGGTAATCCTTTAGTGTAATGTGGGATCAAGTGAGGCTATGTGTGACAGAGCAAGACTTTGGGTGGGATGAAAACTTTGGATATGATAATACTGCGATGCGTCGAGGGACCCTATAATATGGACACATTTTTAGATTTTAACAAGTGGTCTGGGGTTGGAAATGGTAATATTTAGGTATGGAGAGTTGATGAAAAGGTATACGATGGTGAGGGATAGTAAAGAATGTGAAATGGGTTTATGGTTCTTTTAGTATTTAGGGAATGGACAGATGAGGAAGTATGCAAGTAAGCTGTAGGAATGGGAAGGGCTCACTAGTTTTCATGTGAAGCTGAAGTCATTCACATACTGTGTAATGATATACAAAACCTCTTGGTACCTCTCAGCTTCCTGTATATATTGTTGTGCTAGTTATTTAGTCATGCAATTATTTGGGATTGTTGTGCCAAATTGTGTTACTGGCAAATATTTGTTGTATTATAACATTTCATGTCATACTGTATGTGTGACGTTACTTCAATATCTAGGGTGTAGTTCCAGTTCCTTATCATCGGGGGGTGGACATGATGTTAGACAAGTCAGACAGGAGCCCTGGATCTAAAACAGTTGAAGGTTTGCCCAAATTCAACACGGTAGGTGGTGAACGCACAAAGTCTCATTTTCCTTTCACATCTCACAAGCAAATAGTCTATAACATGAGTGAGTTGGGCAATGGCATGTTTGTCTAATCGCAAGGAAATGGGCTTAGTTTAAGAATAGCATGACCCTTCCTCCACACAGGTGAAGGACACGCTTGGATAGACGTCAACTGTAGGTGTGAAGGGGCCAGTTACAGGAAACAATGGGCATTGTGTGAAGTGAGAAAAGACTTGTGCATAGCAAACCACCTTTTTTTCGTAGTATGAATTTGCCCTATACCACGGGTTATTTACAACAACTCTTTTAGATTTAGGGCTGTAGGAAGGGTGGGGGAGGGAGGTACATCCAGAAACAATGGTAGTGATGAAGACTGTAATGGTTATTTAATGGGTTTTGGGGAGATATGCCTTGAAAAGCTTTACCTTGCAAGGCCTCAGACAGGTTAATTTGTAAGTCCTTAGCCTTGTCTGCATGCAAAACACAAAACACACATTGGAATTACAACAAAATCAACAACAATTAATTGATACATGAATTGGCTCATTCGCAGAACATATTGCTCCTGATTAATGACGAGGGGTGCTGTTGATTAGTGACTCTGATCCGAGTCAACACAAACATGCGTCCGACGACACAACCGCTCACTGAGGCAGGTCACACTGCTAAAGTAGTAGATGTAGTTGCAGTAGATGATGCTAAACTCAGCCCAAAATATTGAGACAGATTTCTGCAGTAGTTTGGGCACAACTTTTAGCAGAGTCAAACATAGCATTGTGTAATGAGCACACACACACACACAAAACACTAGGATGTAGATTTACTGATAAAGAATAAGAGCTTTAATGTGTGTTCAAGTGCAGCAGAAGACTGACTAGGTAGCCAGTTGGCATCATCTGCATCCATTTCTGGCGACCATTTTGCTACAAAGCGTTTGATTTAACTCAAGTGGGAACACAAAAGGGAAACTCTGGAGTGAAACTGGTACTGCATCAAGACAGGACTGTTGGATGTGTGATCAGTATTTTGAGCGCTGGTTCAGATTAGGGCTATCGTGGCCAAGTTCAAGTCCGGGACAGATGGCATCTATGTGCATGTACTGGTATATAGATGGTACACGAGTGTGTTCGTGAAGAAACAAGACTGACGCCGCCTCACCTCACAACCACGGCGAATGGTTGTGAAAAGAAAAGGAAGAACAAATTCAGCTCTTGGAGGCCGATGGGCGTTATGAAGACGTCTTTATTGGGACAGAAAAAAAGTTTTTCGTGTACCAGTAAAGATGTTTTTATAACACCCCTCAGTTTCCAAGGACTAGCTGAATTTCCTCACTTCCTTCCATGAGTGAGATTCATCCTGACAGCTGGATAACCTCTCAAGTCATAAAGGTGACCTCTCGGCTCAATCTAGACTTTGTGCCAGCATTAGCCACATGTGCACGCTTGCCTGACTGTACATCGTGGTGTATGCTTGTTGTGTTTGTTCACGCTTGTACGTGTGCAATGTATTCATGCGTGTAATCTTCCACAGTATGCCTTCTGTACTCACCGAGGACTCCCTGGTAGTCGACCAGGTCGAAGTAGACCACGGCCACGGATGTCCAGACGCCCAGCAGAGCCAGGACCATGAACCAGGTGAAGAAGCCGCTGCCGCCGGACCCAGAGTCCGCCTTCTTCCCATTCTTATTGGCTACCTGGGGCTTGGCACCATCTGACAGGGACAGAGAGAGGAGAGGATATCAAGGTTTTGTTCACTTGTGGTTTTCCGCACACTTCTGCCTGTACCCCTCTCGCGTGTTTGAAGGGATTCATTTTTTTAACATTCGTCAGTAATGCGGTACATTTCACTTATGATCTGAAAGCGAGGGAGTACTCTGTAGTTGCTCTCTGAAAGTTAACTGGCGCTTTCCCCCCCCTGCAGTTCCACACTGTGCAGTATAACACACTCTCAGCGCTAAGTGGTCTGAGATAGAGGGAGCTAGCAGATTTTATTCGCAACTTGCCACTCAGAGCTGGACAGGAAACCGAGGAGCAGGGCACGCCAAACTCATTGTACCAGCCTTTCCTGGCTTTAAAATATAACAATACCCACAACCAAACTCCTCACAACAACAACAACATCAGACAATATCACATGAGGCGAACCAACCTCCAAAGATTAAGACTTCCTCTATCAAGCATCAACCTGCAACTTCATTACAGTTACAAAGAAAAATCATCCCCTTCAAATTTCCATTATCATTTAAGGTTTTGACTGACTTTGACTTGGTGGAAATAATCAAAAGCAGTAGTTTGTCTCTGCTGTTTATTTCATAATAGTTTGTAAAATCTTGCTGCATTAAAATCTCTTGCAACACCAAACCTCATTTCAAGAACCTCTGACCCAACCAGGCTGTGCTTGTTTCGTTTCCCCAACTTTAGATCCGATTTGGCCGTGAGAAGTTGACTTTACAGATTGGGATGACTGCCTGGACAGACTTCCGGGAATTCGAAATCAACGTTCGCCAGACACTGATCTCTCTCTCCGGAACATAAAGATTATTTCAAACATGTTAGATCGTTGCTTCGTAATCTAGACAAATCTGCAAGGATTTGTGTACCACTGAGCCAGCCAAATGTGCTCCGGGGAATGGCAGCAGAAGGAAAAAATAAATAAACCCATGTAAGAAAGAGCGATGGGTGAAGAGTTATTCCCGGTGCCGATGACACCCCGCGGTGCATTGTGGGTAGAAATAGTGGCCGAGAGAAAGAACAGGTGCTGGAGAAGTCCGCTACATGTTGCTAGGTCAAACTGACACGTTTTCAAAAAGATCACAGTTCAAACTGCACACATGGCCTCTATAGTGTTTAGTGTGACTCTACGTTTCACATTCACACTAAAATACTCGTTTACGTTCTGAAACTATAATAAGCGGTACAGGAAAAAAGGCCACTGGAAAAGGAAGAGTTGAGGGACATGAACGGAGAGGAGCTGTGTTTATTAGAGCAGATGGAAAGACAAACTGCTGCTGGTCCTATTGACCCCCCAGACAATTCATACTTTACTTTCCAGCTCTGCTTTGACTACGTATCACTGAAGGTCAAGTATATGTCAATACCGCCACCCAATTTCATATATGCATCAAAATGTCATAGAAATAATTTAGTACTTCCAGACTTTGTGAGGCCCTGTGGAGACCCTGTTCATAGATCATTCACCCGGCGAACGTTGAGGTACAAATACAGCAGAACCAACATGACTTAGCAAAAAAAACAAAAAAACAGCCCTGCTTTTAGACGTCCTACATCAACTTAGTTAGATTGAAGACCTCCCAACCCCATCCACTTGCAACCACACAACCAGGCCTGACACAACTACTCTTTGTCCTTCTCTGCAACACCTCTCTCTCCTCACCTTCGCTTTCCGTGGTGACGACGGGAGGCTTGGTGGATTCCACCAGTGTCACCGGATCACCCATCCCAGCCGACTGACGGCCCAGCTCGCCCACGTAAAAGACTGGCCGACTGACCGCAAGGACACGGTTTGGTTCCAGCCAATGGAAAGACCGGCCCCGCCTCCCCCATTCTCCTGCTGGGTCCTCTGGCCCCGCCCTCTTTCTCTAATGCCTGTCTGGCTTTCTCTTGCTCTGGTGTGTTCATCTGTCAGTCATCCCTTCTTTCTCTGTCTCCCTCGTGGTTTCTCTGCCTGAGCCCGATATGGCTCTGGGGGTCCAAGTGGAGCTATTTATAGTGCCGTTAGACCAGCTGGTCCTGACACTGAGGGATCGGGAGGACTAGAGGTGTCAGCAACAATGCCGGGCCAGCAGGGTGCTGCCAGCTTCCTCCGCCTGACCTGGAACATTTTAAAGTAATAATCTGCCATTTTAATATAAATAAATGGTTGTTTTGCTACTTTCGCCTATTAATAGCACGATTGAATCCACAGCCATTACATCAAACCGTTTCTATTTGCCGTTTCAAAACACCTGGTATCAGGTAGGTCTTTTGTGGAAAACCCCCCTCAGGAAGTGCACAGGAAGTGATGCGTTTTACATTTCCTATATTTGTTTGGAATAAATAGAACTGGGCCGTTAGCATGAGCGGCGATAGCCACCATGGCAGAACAGACAACTTCATGAACAGAAAACCCAAGGAAAACACATTGCAGTTCTGTTTCCACTGTTTGTTTGAACGCTCTTCTAATAATAAACAGGGCCAACCACGGTGACAAAACCATGAACAGCAGGAGGACAACTTTACTTCAAGCCTTTCACCCAGCAAGGTGAATATTATGTAATTAGAATGTCAACATTGCCCTGAAGGTTGCCCAAAAAGTTGCAACATATGCACAACTCTTCACATGCTCCCTCTAGAGGACAGATAAACAGCCTGACAGCTCAGCAATGTCAGCCATTTTTAATCATCCTTTCTTTGGCCAGAGGCACAACTCCACCGAGAGAGCGAGTGATGCATAAGGGAGATAGGAGGTGGGAGGCAGAGAGAGACTGTGTGAAAGTTCCTCTCGCTCGCACATGCACACACCCAGTACTTGAATAAACATTTTCATGAGTTTCAGGTAAGCCGAGTCCACCGTTCTTAAACTTTGGTGGTGCAATAAATAAGGGTTTTCTGGCCCACGGCACAAAATGACCATCAACCTGTCCCACTGGAAAACCCTGACACACTGGAATGTCAACAGACTCCCTATCACCCTGCAGATCATACGTTACTTAGTGGCCCTTTATGGCCAAATCACAACAAAACGAGCGCATGCCTTTTCCTGCTGGGTACCCACTTGAAAAGAGCATGTTTTAGTGAAGGGCAGAGGGCTTGTTATTCCAGCAGATACATCGTCTAATAGCGTGAAAACCAGGGTTTGCTTTCACACAGCGAAACGCTTCCAGCAGAATAAAACAAACACGATTCAATCTCTAATGCAAATCGACACCAGCGCTTCACACTCGTCTCATAGACATTGAGTGTGGCTTGAAACAGCAAGGGGCCTTAACGGTGTAACGTTAAACCCAAGTGTGCAAGTTTCCAACCATAACCTAACAACAAAACAGTGGACGAACCCTCGGGTGGGTTTGACACAGTACCTGTATTGCAACATCTAGTGAAACGGCAAGGGGAACAGGTTTACAAGACAATCTAGTCATGGTTAGAATAGGAGGAGACGTGTTAAACTGTGTATTATGTAGAAGTACATAAACTGCATTACCAGTTCATTTTGTGAGACTAAACCAAGATAAACTACATGGAGATGTAATCCTGGTTATACACAATACAAGTATGCAGTAACGAGCCTCTACTGTTGAATCAGACCATCAGCTTTTTTTGTTGCTCAAAACACCCTGCAAACTGTACACATGCACAAGCAGGATAGTAGGAGTGTTTGTGACACACACACACACACAAACAAAAACCATGCAATGACGTACCGCTAGGGTCCATTGTATACTCCAAGCTTGTACTATCACGCCAGTTGATTCACACACACACACACTCTGCCCTGTCTAAACGAGTGGAAACTGTCTGGCTCTTCTCATGGCCTCTCAGCACATATTGTTCAGATCGTGTAGCTCCACTTAGTCTTATGTAAGGGCTGCCGTGGACCGCCTCCTACTCAGACACACTCAAACTCACTCTTCTCCCCTCTGGCGCGCACACACACACACACACAAAAACACACACACACACACACACACACACAAACACACGCATCTGTGAGGAGATTCCACTGTCTCACTTTTGTTCTCCAACCTTGCCCTGCCCACTAAATTCCAACCCCTGACCCCTGCCTAACCACAACTTTGAAATGGCCTTTGGCGCCGTACCAAAATGGTAGCAAGAGGTAAAGTCTGGGATTTTAAAGATTTCAAGACGACACAATTTCAGAAAGCATTTCCACCAATCAGTCCCAGTCAAAATGAGACTCAGGTGTACCAGGACGGGGCCAATCAGGTGCATCTTTTTTCGAGTGGCAGGGATCAGCTGCCACTCCCTAGTTTGCATTGTAAATCAATGATTTACTAAGACGGCCTGCTTGAAAATGTTGTCTGTCAGTGGAGGGGTGCACTGTAAGCTTTGCTGCGTCACTTAAGTCCCACCAGTGTCCATAACCATCTTTTGGGGTAACGGGGCAAACCAGCAGGTATGGGACACCTCACTGTGTGATTTAGGTTGATCAGATAGCTGGATTTTACATTAAAAACATTGCCTAGTGCAGCTTTAACACCTTTGAGTATAGAGCAGAGACTGCCACCAGTCTGTCTTGCTGGTATTAGCTAGAGCTAGTTGAGCTACTGTCATGGTAATCACATTCCAGTAACACAGGTCCACACCCATCCAAACAGCACACACGTTTCTAGAGGTGAGAAGAGTCACTTTAATAGATGTTTTTAATGCCTTTATTATTAATTTTTTTTTTTTTAAAACACCCACACCTGGAAGCAAGGTTTAATTTGCAAGAGGTCATGCTCTGCAAAAACAACACACACAAATGAGGCAGGCACCACACAGTCTCAGGAGAGACAAGGCTGTTACCCCTTCAGCTCTGCAGACTTCACCACTGAGCTCCTGGGAGAGAGGAGGAGGCCTGGAGCAGTGAAACAATACATATGCAGAACAGTGAGACTACTTGACAGGGTGAGAAAATGTAAAACAAAAACAAAAAAAGACACTTGTTGTAACTTAACAATCCAATCAACCACGATCAGTGTGTCTTTACATTCAACAAACAATTCAGTGTACAAGTCCAACCACTTCCCTGTTTGGCCTCGTGTGGCAAAATCAATATTTGATCACACAATCCAACTAAATATATACAGACGAAGCATGCAGGCCAACATTTCCCTGCTCGTGGTTTCATTAGTTGACCATTTTGGACCAAGTATGAGCCCCGAGTGCACTTCTGTCTTAACCATGCAGTATCAACAACAGCAGCTTAACACGCACTGGTCTCTTAAGGGGGCGGGGCTGGGAAACAACCCGAAAAAACTGAACATTTTGTTCCCTGGACGTTTCTTACAGTCGGATCGCCGTGTGATCCGCTACAACATACACAACATACATTAAATACCATCTGCATTATTCTACGATCACCAGAATGGAGGATAAAGCCTGGATCGTATCTCATAGCTATATAGTAGTGCTCTCTCTCTCTGCGGCTCATTCAAAAGTTTGGCGCGACGACGCTGTATTTTAAATCAGAAAACCCCGATAAATAAATTAACCAAGCACAGCATTTTTTGGCCGCTCGATCGAAAGAAAGCTGGGAGAAGTTGCTGTAGTGTGTCTCCTATAATGTTCCTGTTTGGACTCGCTGTGACATCCTACTATAGTATCCTTCTAAAAATGTACATATATGCGTGGTGTTTTTCCTCGGGGTGTGTGCGCTGTGCGGTGGTTGGGGGACAGAGAGTTCTCAACATTGTACTACACTCTGTTCTTATAGCCCTTTATTTAGCATCAACACACAACATGGCTCTCACTCGGCTACCCGCAGCCACGTGTCAGCGTCTGGGTGGAGTGGAGAGGGAACGTATGGAAAGGGGGAGGAGGGTGTACACCCTCCATCAACCCGCATGGATAAGAGAGTCTTGCAACGAAGCATACTCTTCTGATCATGAGCTGTAGGTACAACTGGGGATATAACAAGCCAACACAAATGACAGGACAGTGGGAATCTCCATTAAAAAGGATAATTGGGGTGTTTAAAGGTCCCCAAACAGATCTGCGGGTCGTATAAATGTATAGTCCTCCTCCTCCACCAGCCAAACTCCCACCGAGCCGGGCTCAAAATCCTCTTATTAGAAGCCAATGTGCACTGTCATCAATAGTGTCCTGTCCGGAAAGACCGTCACCTCAAACTCGAACTTGACCTTTCACCAATCGGGAAGTTATTTTCGTAAGTTGAGGCATATGCACGAGTCGTCCAGCAGAACTTCACTTAAATGGCAACTAAACTGCCACTGCTCGCTGCCATAAGGGCTCACGGTATGTAACTAATGGCGACCCCTCCAGGAGCCACGTGTAACCCCACCACGGCCTCTGTCTGTCTATGGACACGTGAGCATTTCCAGACGAACGTGGGGGGGGGTGCAGTGCGTCCCGGGGTCCGTGCTAGCAAGGTTGGTATAATGCGTGTAAAATGCTGACATAGGCCTACCCTGCATGCTAAGCTACAGGGCCGACAGCAGTCCGATAAAGCGATAAACCCGCTCGAGCGCTCTCTTGCGCGCCGGTGCCGAAGCGGGCGGGCGCGTGCGTGCGTGCGTGCTCCGGGTCTGGAGTCGCCAGGGGCAACCTACCTGTACACCGGAAGAACCACTGATGTACCCCGAACGACAGTTGCGCGTGAAAGAACGTCGGTTACACCGCCTTATGTTGCAAACAACGAAGCATACAGACGTAAACTGTGTTGAGTAATTACACTGGAGACCAAAGGCTAACGTTAAAGGCTATTAAATCATGGCGCCATTGAGGACACTGCGTAAAAGGCACACGGTACATCTATGTTGCCTTTGTGTGCATATGTACATGTTGTGGTTATTGCAATGGAAGCGACTCTATTCAAATAAATGGTGTTTATAGGCATTAAATGCTCGATAAAGCCAGCTTAAGTAAAAACCAACCCAGGCTCGGTGACTACCCATATGCACGGTGCCCACTACTGCTAGCCAACACGTCGACGACACCATTATCTAACGTTAAAGCTTAGCGGACTTGCTACCAACAGCCCTGAATGAAATAACGGACAGCTTGACGCCCGATTAACTTCGAAAGGCCTAGCTTGCTGCAAAGTGAAAGATGAAGGTTGCAACGAATCACCCCCACCACTGCAATCCAGGGCAGAATTTTTTTTAAAAAAAGCAACAACGCACCTTTGGACTTTGCTTTCGGGCTTTTCCTGGGAGCCATGGCGAGTCTCGGGCTGCTGGGCTTGTAGGCTGCTGCGAGGAGAGTAGAAAGGAGAATAAAGTGGTCTGGAGTCTGTATTTGTAGCTGTAAGAAATCAAAATCTCTCCTCTTGGCTCATAAAACTCAGGAGCATAGCGACCCCGTCCACTTTCTGACTGACAGCTCTTTCGACCAGTGGGAAGCTTACTACACGGAAGTGGGCAGGGAAGATGATAAATTCAGACCAATGGGATTCAAGAGGCGTTTAGCTTATTCAATCGTGTGGCCAAGCCTCGTCTTAGCCCCGCCCCTCCGCCCCCTCTCCCTCCCTTGTCTCTGGAACGTGGCAAGATGGTAGCTTCCCTGGCATCGCGTTGTTTCCCCTCTGGCAAATTTGCAAAGTCAGAACTCGCCTCCACTTTAACCTAAAGGCTAAGGATTTTTTTCAACATCACTATTTGACCTCATGCATGTCCCCAAACCTAAACAGAGAAGAGATATTTTTACGATTTTCGAAAGTATTAGTAATTTTAAACCCTGCAGCTCTGCCAGAGTGAACATCCTGGCATCGCGAGATTTGGGGAGTGTTTTTCACAGGGTACTGTAATAGCTCGGCTGTATTACATAACTTTGTAATCTCTCCGTGCCGTTTTAACTCGCTTTAAAGCTGTGCATTTGGTTGCGAAAGTGATTTTGACACCCAGCTCCTCCTTTCTGTGATCATAGTCTAAGCGCAAGTTTGCCTGCACATCACCTCACTGTTGTCACGCAGGCTGTTTTATGCTGCGTTCATGGCGTATGGGAATAAATAGTGGCTAAACTTGGGAAGGTTTACCTGTTTGAACCCATTTGAAGCTGACAGACGCACTGACTGAAGTTTTCTGCAGGGGTGGAAGTAACAAATTACATTAGCCTTTTTTGTGTACTTTTACTTTTATACTTTTTAATTGCTTCCATTACAGAGTAGAGATTTTGTAGGCTTTCCAGCAAGCATTGCACCAGAGAGTGGGCACCAAACCTGTGCAAGCATGTGGAGGAAATGTATGGAAATCAAATACCCAAATTTACATTTAAATGTTTTACAGCAAACTTTGCAATGGCAAGCACAAATGAAAAATCCAGGAAGAAGCTGTGTCCTGCCCTGGCATTTTAACACTTTTGATCACTAAGTGACTTATTGTTTGTTTGATTTGAAATGGCGATGAAAAATTCCGGGGTCCAACGACAAACCCCGGGTTCCCAAGTGGTATTTACCACGTTAAAGCTGAGCTGGATGGTATTTTCAAGTAGGAATCTCACATCTACTGTCTTTTCTGTGGCAAATGAACGCAGCACAATCCTTGCACACATAAACAACTTAACTTGCCTAAAAATAGATATTGTAAATAATGTGAAAGCAGGCTGCTTCCAAAAATAAGATCCATAGCAGTTTTTGAGCTGCACGCCACAGTAGCACACCAATATAAATAAAACACTGGCGTTCATTTAATAAGCGCAGGTTTCAGGGCTGTGGGTGTTTCCTACTGGGAAGAAACCTCCAGAGTGAGAGAAGCTGTGAAATGTATCACTGACCCTCCCCCACCTTGAGAAGCGCCTCTGCTTAGCGGGGTAGAAACTAGTGCTTCGGGCCACATCATCCTTACAGCGTGAGGTCCGGCCAGACCAGACTGGACCGTCACATCACCCTAGTAGTGTGTGGGGCGTTCCAAGTCATTTCCAACACAAATTCCCATTTTCCCAGCTTACCCTGTTCCCATATCCCACATAGCCTGCAAACAGCCTGCTGTGGAATGATGTATAAACCTGAATTGCTTCATGAAAGATCATTTTTGTATTATATAACAAAACAAATAGTCTAGACGTGTAGATAATTGGACCAATCTGGACCAAAGCTGTGGCTCATCCGGTGGGCGCTGAAGATTTTTTTTTTTTTAATTCTGGGTTTGTCAGAAAGCTGGCAAAGAGAGCATCACTGTGTACTTACTACATAGGTGGTGTAATGTTGACCAACATCTGTCACAACGCCGCCTCGTGCTAAGTCAGCGGTTGCAGAGCTCCGGCCCTGGACGGTAAGACGAGATAAGATAGTCACTAACACACGTATGGAACATTTTGATCCATTTCCAGGCCTTCAAATGTTTTGGGAGTCTGGCAACGTATGGAAACGTTTGCTTTTTCAGGCCCCGTGCACATATGACTACCCCTTTTATGTATTCATCACATTTCATGTGATTGGGTAATGGGGCAAGACAAACTTTCCCCCAGCTTCAGCTCTGGGGTGAAACTGAATTTTGTTGTGGTCCACCTAGAACCAAACCCCAGCCGGCTGAGTTGGGTGGTAAAATAATGAAGGTGTGAAGTCATTTGGTTACGTGGATAGTAGGGAACCTTCTGGCACCAGGATGCAGTGACCATCCCACACATAATTCACTATATGTTTAGAGACACGTTTCGAAACTACACGAAAATAAAGTATATTTGAAATCTTTTTTTGCACCAGACTAGTAAGGATGGAGCCAATCCATTATTTTGCCCAGTTGCATGAATGTCAAACTGGAGCCTCGGGGGGGGTCAACCGGTCGTTCAATCATTCTCTAAGATAACGCTGAGAGATGTGAGCAGTTACACAGTAACACAGAAAAGTACCAATATCACAGCAAAACTACAGTCAGTAACAAATAAACTCACAGTAACCCCGACCCACACCAAAAGACCTTATAGGAATATTATACGTTAACGTGTGAGAGATAACCTTAAGTACAATCAGGTCACTATAAACTCACTATTGTGTATCATAGACTCACTATAAGATCATAGGAAAATTATAGTGATACCATAGAAGATAGAAATACCATAAAGTACAGTAAGATCACTACAAATCACTGTTGAGTATCACAGACACCATAGGACCCTATAGGAATAGTATCATGGTTCAGTCTGTATCCACCCAGACTGGCAACCCTAACCCATGCCCCCCTCACACACACACACACACACACACACACACACACACACACACACACACGCACACACAACCTCAGAGCAGGGACCATTTGGTTATCTCCTTATGCAAACAACCCCCCAGCTCACAGACAACACAGCCCCCGGGTGTGAGTGAGTGTGTGTGTGTGTGTGTGTGTGAGTGAGTGAGTGTGTGTGTGTGTGAGTGCATGTGGTAAAAAGGACAATAGTTCTCACATACTGTATGTACGGTTGAGTGATTGAGTTGAC
Source organism: Hoplostethus mediterraneus (assembly GCA_034670385.1). Taxonomy (NCBI): domain Eukaryota; kingdom Metazoa; phylum Chordata; class Actinopteri; order Trachichthyiformes; family Trachichthyidae; genus Hoplostethus; species Hoplostethus mediterraneus. The sequence continues at coordinate 2,377,529 of JAXDDW010000039.1, forward strand.
AACAGGCTCCAACGCAAACAAAGGACTTTGAAGTGACCTAATCCCCCAAACTGTGTGTGTGTGTGTGTGATGTTGTGCCAGTGTGGAGATGTGATTATGGGTGTGAGCAGTGATGTAATCACCTGGATGAAAAGTAGTTTGCATGTGTGTGTGTGTGTCTTTATTCTTTGTGCCACACCCAGAGGTGAACTAACCCCCCCGACTCCCCGTACAGGTTGGAACAGGGAGGTTTGCCCTGTTGCTTCCTAAGAGAATGCTGTTACTTGCTGATAATTGATAATGTGATTTTTCCATCAGGCTTTCACTCTTTCCACCATCTGCTGTTGGTAGAAACAGCAGATGGTCTCCTTCTGGAAGAACAGCGCCCTCTACCTGTGTTGTGCCGTAAAGCAACCCCAGCAGATTTCCCTCCAAATCAAACCCGGTGGCACACGATGTGAAACGCAGAGTAGAGGAGGGTAGAGGCTGCCAGTCTTCTAGTGATGGTCTTGTTTGTTTACGGTAATGGTACTAATACCTCAAAATGAATGTGGTGATGATTTAGCGATGTTAAAAGGACACATGTAGCACCTTTAAATGAATAGAATAGGAACTTCCTGCAATATCAAGTTCACGTACCTAACTCACACCGGTTGTTTGTGAGTTAGGCCACGAGGGAGGCCATCTTTATTCCATTCATTTGAAATTAGGCAGGAATGTGTTTTGAAGGTTTTCAGTGAATCTTGTCGGTCAGATCTTAAATTTAACTTATGTTATTCAATCCCTTCACATTCATTTGAAATAGTGTCTTTTTGGGGGATTTTGTTTGCAGTATTTGAAATGATTCATGAGTCTAATATTGAGTGGATGGTAGTTTTCCACAACTTGGAAGAGTTAGCTCTATAGGCTAACACTAACATTGAATGGAAAGGTGAACATTTTTTATTTGATGTCTTCTAAATTGCAGAGGAGAATTTATTACGTCGCAGGAGCTGCTGTGCTCTCATTCAACCACCGAGGGGCGCTGAAGTGCCACGCGTGTGAAGCTACCACGGGCTGCTAACAGCAACTGCAGTAATAGTCCCATAGGTGAACGATAGCTTTGTCTACACACACTGCCTCCCTGCTCTTTTCTCATATGTAGTGGAAACTGATTTTACTATAGAAGTCAATGGGTAAAATCGGGCTACTCATGCTGCACTGTGAATGCACCGTGTGTGTTTTCATCCACAGTAGCGTTCTCTCCATAGGACTCCATTCTACACCCTAAAACCACCAACTGAGATGCATTAGAAGGACCTGCTATCAGGCCAAAATGCTACATATGAATAAGAACATGTTGTAAATGTGTTGCTTTGTAGCCACGCTATTTAATACACACCTCAAAGGGTTCGACTCATAATCGGCGAGGTGTGCGGGTGGAGCTAGGAAGCTGTCCAGCGACATTTTATGCCTAAAACAACAAAAAGGGGGTTGAAATATAATAATAATAGCAACTGGAGGTGAAGAATACATTGGGGATGACAAATTGTATTTTTTTGTATCTCCTTTTAAGAGGAACAAAGTGGAGAGGATGCAGGAAACTGTTGATCAACCTCTAGGTTTCATCACCTTTTGCATCACAACAAGCCCTCCACAAGCTCTACTGACAAACAGATCCAGCGTCAGACAGCAGCTGAGACCGTCAACCCCATAGATTAGACAATCAGATTACAAAATAAAAGTAAATGTAAGGGTCTGTGCACTGCTCACGATAATTGATAATAAGAGGCGTGATGATATCAAATCTAGGACAGTTAGGAGAAACGTACAGCACGTCCGCTAGAAGGAAAAGTCATTCCCACATGGTTGTTGTTTGCTAGCAGTGGAGCGGGACGCCTCTAATTCATTGCACACTATCCAAGAAACTGCAAAAATAAAACAAAAACAAAAATCAGCCTATTAGAAAAAGAAAACAACTATTGGACCAAATTTTTGACACTTTCATTGACTCACGGCCAAAATATCAGTTATTAAGTATTAGTATTAAACAAATACAAAACATGCATCTTTAATTCTTGTCAGTTGCATTTGATAACATTTGATACACATGCTCTAGTGTGCAAATAGTACAAAATCTAAACTGAAGTTGTGATTGTGGCCTACTAAAAAATGATGATGTATTATATGTATTTTAAAGCATCATCATTGTCAAGGTCATTGTGCTAACTTGGTGTAATTACCGTAAACAAATGAGACGCCTGCGGTGGTTAAGTGTTTCTCAAAATGATCACCGCATTTCCCATAAACCCTGTTGTTTCCTGCCCCGTCCCGCCACACTGTTGCGCAAAGGTGTTGCCCAAATCCGCCTGGGGCCGGTTTCACAAAGATAGTTTTTGACTATGGCTTAGATATATCAGATAGTCAGACTTGTGATAGATTTTTTTCTGTTTCACAAAGCAGTTTAGTCTATCTTGACTTTAGACTATCTTAAGTAGGACTATGACGCAAGGAATTCTAGGTAAATTAAGACACTTTTCAAAACCAAAAACATGGCCGACCGAGTGATCGCATGGCCTCGCTCCATTCCGTTTACGCCGGCAGAAACGTGTGTCTTTTGGAGTTTAACACTTATAAAGAGACTTTACTCGGAACATTTAGCGAAGAATGCAACACCAAGAAAAATATGATATGGAAAAAAACTCTTTGTCTTCTCATTGCTCTCTCCATAATGAGGTTAGCAGCCCACACATTATGTGCCATAATGTTTTTTGTAGGCGTGTAGGTCGGTTGGTTTGTTATTATTGGGAAAATAAATGAGTTACTCAAATTACACTGATTGTTGTCACCTGTCACCTAGGCCTACTGTACATGCCCCAACTAACTGACAACACTCAACATTCTAAACACCCAACATTCTAAAGTTGGCAGTTGGAAGTTTGAAAATAGGTCTTAACCCTGAGTTAGCCTGGGGGTGAGGTGTCTCACTTTTTTGGCTTTCAGTTAGTCAGTCTTTATTTTTGTGAAACAGTCTAACTTGCATTAGACTGATCTAAGAGCAAATTTTAGACTAGTCTAACCCTACAGACTAGTCTAACCCTACAGACTAGTCTAACCCTATAGACTAGTCTAAAATACAGTAGCTTTGTGAAACCGGCCCCTGGTGTGGTTTCTCACTGCGTCGTCGTAGAAACACACAACCTGCTACTAATGATTAACTGGTGATTCCTCTAGGCATGGCCTCGGCCATCAAAGGCAACATTTGCAGTTTGGCTCTTCCCACGTTCACTTCTGTCACCTTTTAATTATGAGTTTGTCAGAAAGCTGGCAAAGAGAGCATCGCTGTGTACTTACTACATAGGTGGTGTAATGTTGACCAACATCTGTCACAACGTCAGCGGTTGTAGAGCGTCAGCCCTGGACGACAAGACAAGATAAGATAGTCAATAACACACAGGTATGGAACATATTGATCCATTTCAAGGCCTTGAAATGTTTTGGGAGTCTGGCAACGTATGGAAACGTTTGCTTTTTCAGGCCCCGTGCACATATGACTACCCCTTTTATGTATTCATCACATTTCATGTGATTGGGTAACGGGGCAAGACAAACCTTTTTTGATTTTATTTAATCATCGGTTAAAAAAAGTTAAAAAAAACACTAAAACCTCTTGTTCAACAAAAGAACAAATTCATGTTCAAATTCAATCTTGAATCATGGCCACCGCCCCTCTCCTAGTCTACAGTGGACTGTTCCACTTGACCTTAAGATCAGAAAGAAATATAATGTACAGTTTGTTGTGAGAGAAGCAAAAACATGAAGCAAATCAACCCAAGTGATGCAGACAAACAGGAAAAAGATAAAATAAAAGCTTTTTCATCAAAGAATCAACTGCTAGTGTTTGTTGCTAGCTCAACGAGCTCTAGTGAGCACTAGCCTTACATGTAGACTTTGCTCAGCCGCAGCTTGAAGGTAATGCATAGAAATGGATTGGAAAGAGTGAAAATTGGGAATAAGGGGGCCCCATGTTTGGCTTTGCTTAGGGCCCCGAAATCAGTAAGTCCACCCTTGGCTAAAGGCGACATTGTCCTTGAATACCCACAAGATGTGACATCCACGTCTCACTACGGACAGCTTTCAGTTTGTGTTTTATGCTGTCATGAGGGGCTGCAGACTAGACTAGAGGCAGTTATTTGTTGACTGACCCAGTAACACTGAACAAAGGTCTGTCGGGGGGGTGGGGGGGAGAGGAGGGAGGAAAGAGTGAGAAATAGAAAGAAAACAGAGAGAGGGAAAGGGAGACGTCCAGGGTCACTACAGATTTCTGCATGTTCATTTTTAGACGTTACAAGATGTTTTGAATCCCAACTGAGATCGATTTCTAGCCCACAATAAACCTGAAGAGTAAAACCAAACCTGTTCCTCCACCGACACCGTAGCCATGAACAGAGCCTTCACCGAGCCGCTCAGATCAGTCACGTTCATATTGTCAACTCAAAATAAAACTGCTATCTCTAAAGTAGTTGGATTACAGTATTTGATCACAGCTACTTTTACTTTTGTAATCTGATTAGGTAATCTAGGCCATTGCTAGTCTATTTTATATGTGGAATATGGACACAAATACAAACATTTTGTGTATCATGACCTTTATTTAATTTTTTTATTAACGTCATCTAGTTCGATAACATTTAATAAAATGTGTGAATTTGCGTATCATAAAATGTATCTCAATCCAGCCTTTTCCACCTCGTCATTACATGACACAGAATTACTGGTGTGGTTTTGGGCACTTTTGGCGATTTGTGAACATGAATAAGTGAAAAGCAGCTGCTCGTTTCACCAGGCCGACATCACAGTTCAGTCTTGGTTCCTGGGGAGTTTCTTGCTTTTCTCGACACATGAAAATGAACCGTCTAAGGTTTAGAAGAAACACACAACAATGTTGTTCTAACGGTGGATGTTAGCCTGGAGTATCAATACCACATTTCCATTCAAAAGCACAAGAAATCCCGGTCAATACCACAATATACCCATAAACATTTCTATTTAAAATAAATCACTTCTTCAATTAAAATAGACATTGTTAAAAATCATCAGCATTTCATTAATAAAAAATGGAGGAACGGAGGAATGGTGGATACATGGATGCAGGAATGGATGGATGGATGATGGAAAGATAAATGGAGGACTGGCCGGCTTGCTGGTTGAACGGCTAGATGAACACCGCGATGGTGAGATGGAGATGAAGATGGGAGAGGTTGTTCCATAGGTGCTGTGGTTCATCGTCCTCCGAGGTTTGAAAAAACAGTGGATATTCTCAGTGATCTCTGTTGGGTCAAACTGTCACTGAGGCAGATCCCAGATGGCATGAGGTCCCTCAGTCAAGAGTTCTGATAATACTGGGATACCTTATTGATCCCTGTTGGTCGGCTACAGAACAGCAGCCCTGGAGCTGGTAGGGAATCAGTGTCTTGCTCAAGGACACGTCAGCAGGGCAGAGGGCGGTCTCACTATACTGGACTGTTGCCCTATAGAGGCTTTGCAGTTGTGTCACAAATCTCTTAGCAACCACACGTGGCGCCATCTTGGAGGTTCAGTGGAGAACCGGCTGTCCAAATATAAAACAACCAGGCTAGAAAAAGAGAGCTAGCTGAAAAAGCTTGTTGTGGTGTGTCTGTAGCTCCATTCAGTAACGTTCTCAGTAATAAATCAGGTAGATTTGTTTCAAATGTAGGTTACTGTGACTCAGTAAACTGTCTTGTCTTTAGCCCTAGTCTCTACTCCCTAGTCTCTAGTCCCTAGTCTCTACTCCAAAACACTCTGAGTTGGAGCTGGAGAAGAGTCAGCTAGTTAACCTGAACTAACTGCTAGCTAGCTAACTAGCCAGCAGGCTAATTTAGTTCATGTTAACATCTGAACTACTAGCCACTGCTAACGCTAGCTTTGGCTAGATACGTTAGCTAGTGTGCTAATCATATGTGTTAACAACAAGACAGTGATGGTTAGCTGACCAGATACTATGATTAGCTAGCTAACAAGCTACATGATCTAAATACTGAATCACAGAAATTAATGATCAGTTCTGTTGAGACGTTTAGAAACACAACCAGCTGTTTTTCTCCTTCTTCTCTCTTGTCTTAACCCTGTTTGATAACTGTTACACTTAATGATAGTGTCTTCCACTGCAAAAGAACCTACAGTGTCTTATCGTTATTCCTGAAATTATAATGTCCTCATTCCAGTTTCCCCCCGCCCGAGCGTTTGTAGCGCCCTCCAGTGGACAGAGAAGTCAGCGAGGCTAAATGGCTAATATGGTCTATTGTGTCGTATCACAGTTGTTAGCCTGGGAATCGTCTTCGGTGCACAAATGGCGAGATGCATGTCTTGTTTTTTTCCCTGAGAGTCCACGCTCGAACATGTCCGTGCTGCCACTGTGGCTGAAAGGGTTCACGAGTAACAAGTGGCTGGCTTTGTTTGACATGAAGTCAAAGTGTAAATCCTGGGTACAATCATCACAGTTTCATTATCACATAGCAAGGATTCTTTGACACTCAGCAAAACAACACTGGAAATCACATCGATGATTGACGTCATCACACGTATATGAATTGTTCATGAGGTAATGGACAAAAACTCCATTTTGATTAAAAAACAAAACATATGATCAAGCTTTCTAGAGGAAATAATACCTGTGTCGCATTATACTGCACGTGTCTGCATTCAATCTGCATTTGGAGGTTTCAATCATTCTCAAAGCACGATTTTATGCACATTCTCCATAGGGCCCCGTTCTATCCGGCCCCTCCGCGAGAGAGGATGCTACCATACCTGGCCACTAGGGGGGGGGGGGGGGGGCGCAACAGATCGTTTTTCAACTTGCATAATCTGCGTAGCCCGTAAAAAAGTTCTGCGACCATACATCAGCGGAAGTGTGTGTAAGTGCAAAATCCCATAACGTCACCCCTCTGTGGGGATGGCGTCGCCGGGGGCAACGCCGACGTCACCCGTCGGGTGGGCGGCGATCTGCTCCAGGAGCCTCTCGGACTGGAGCAGATGATCGGTCCAGTCTCCGCACGCCTGCTCGATGCCGGGCCCGTCGCCCCCGTACTCCGGAGGGAGGACGGACAGCGGGAAGAAGTCGCTCAGAGAGTCGCAGTAGTCGGCCCCGTGCATGTGGATCTGCGGAGGGAAGAGAGAGGTTCACACGGGGCACTTCTGCTTCGTTGGTGTTAGCATGCGGTGGAAGGGAAGATGGGACACAGAGAGAGGTGAGGAAGTGCCAGCCATGTTGTGAATGTGGCAACAACAACAGTGCCAGCAGTGCAGTTTCTTTATTATTACACTGCAAAAAATATCCACCTCAAGAAGTCAATTAGAGTCAATGGAGAAAATTCCACACTTGCAATACAGTTTTCCTCATCAGGAATTTTCCAAATAAGGCCCATAATTCCTCTGGTTTGGAGATAATAGCAGCTTTCTTAACTGGTTTTAAGAAAAATAAGATTTTAAGACTCAGTGCTTGTTAGGAAGAACATGTTTTTGCAGTGCAGCGATTAATCAGCGATTAATCAGTATAGACGTGGCGGGTGACTGTCACTGAACCCACCCTCTGTCTGATCTTCTCTGGCAGGAAGGGGCGGAGCATCGCGAAGACCGGTCGGAAGAACATTGGCTCGTTGACTAGATGGATCCCTCTTACCTTCAGTGGGAAGGAGTCCTGGAACACACACACACACGTTCATGTCAACTGTCTAGTGGTGTTAGGTATACTTAACAAACAACTCCTAGAAGACACTGAACATCACAGCCATGATAGAAAACGCCCTACCGAGAGGACAGAGGAGATCTTCTTGGCGAGGGAGGGGTTAATCTGCAGGGCGTGACTGAAGGTCCACCCCTGGAGGTCAAAGATGGCCTTCAGGCCCCGCCTCTGGGTGTCTATCTCCATGGAGATGATCTCTGATGTCATCAGGCTGACCCTGAACACCTGGAAGGCCGACCAGTCTCTAGGCTTCCACTGGCCTGGACACACGGACAAACACACACTTGTTATTACTGCACTTCCACTGCTAATCTTAATAATAATAATAATAATAATAAAATGTGGACAGTTAACAGTGGAGAGAGAGAAAGGAAAGACTGGGTGAGAGAGGAGGGATGACTTGTGACACGGGTCCCTCACCATTCACTCACCAATCCTGTACACCAGCACCCTGCTGCCGCTGTGGTCCCGCTGTGGCAGGACAGCATGGTAGGAGTTGTTGAGGAGGCCCAGGACTGAGTGGGGAGACAGGCAGCTGCTGATCTCAGGACTCTCCCTCCGCCAACGCTGGTAGTTCAACACAAGCTGGAGAGGAGAGGGAAGACTATATATATATATATAACATATACAGACAGGCTGACAGGCAGCTGGTGAGTCAGTTAGTAGGTCAGTAGGTCACTTGGTTAATGATATCCTCCTCAGCCAGTCAGTCAGACGTTGGTCATGGAATTCCTGGAATACTGTGGAATACTGAGAGCTGTATCCACACGGGGAAGATGGCCGAATTTGATGAATTTCACTAGAGAAGTCAGGGAATATCTGGGAATTTTACAAATCGGTTACTTTACAGGAGCACATTTCCATTTGCGGTGACATTTATTTTACACACCAACAGTTGTAACGGTTCTGCAACTCTTTGGGTGTGTGTTCTATTATTATTATTATTAAATCACTTTCACAGGAATATCCAGCTTGTTTTCTCACATTCATCGCATTCGATGGTTTGCAGCCCAACAGGAGAGGAAACCAGGAGGGGAGAACGTTTAGGTCATGGCAGCGCTCTGACCTCTCTATGGACCGTCATGGAACAGTCAGGTGTCGCGGTCTCAGCAGATAAACCTCCATTTATCTGCGAGGCCTTCAGAGGTTCACGCTATCCACGCCCAGCAGCTGGACAATGTCTGCGCTGGCATTTAATCCAAGTCCACCGTCAGAGTCCCCAGATGATGATGCAGGATATTTACCATGAGCTTCTGAGACTTGACACAGATCAGATAAATGCTCTTTTATCAACATCATTTACTGCAACAGGCCTTTGTGTAATAAAAGCCTGTTCTTCATTAACACACTCTTCCTGTTGCAGTGAAGATTAAACACACTGAAATAGAAATAAAAATAGTATGTTATTAGAAAAAACTTTGAAATGCAATTTAGTCGTAAGTGACTGGCTTTTATTTTGAAAAGGTTTGGGCTGATATTTAAAGTAAGTCTGTGACATTTTGATATAACTAAATGTATCTATACCCATTAATTTAATACATAATGATTCAACCTCTAGCCAGTTTATGGAAGCGTTTCCATCTGCTGTTCTACACCCCGGTGTCAGGTATGCTGTGTTCACGTCACATCAGCAGAAGTGGAACAACAGGATGGCATCTCATCGATACGCCTGGGACGTATTTGAGTTGGAGTGCCCACATCCAAAAACACATCCAGTATTTATGAAGGGCGTTTTCACACCTGAAGGTCCGGACCGCGGTTCCTGTTTTGTGACATTGTATACATTTGATCTGGTTGGTTTTGCTTTCACTTTGCAATTTTGGCGAGCGCGCTAAAGAACTTTGCATGACATACCTACGTCCTGTCGTCGTCACCTACGTGGGCTGCGTCTCCCTATACTTGACATTGATTGGTTTGTAGACGGGCGTGCGCCTGACGTCGGCGTGTTGTCAGTTCGGCGGGTATCCTTTTACGTTTGAATGAAATGAATGAACAGATTCCTTCACTGGTATCTGAGTCTGCTTCCACCACCACTCAGGTTACCAGCACAGACTGCAGCTTGGCCACCCAGTTTAGACCCAGTTGGCCCAGTCCCAACTCTCACAGTGAAAACAAGCAGCCCAGCCTTTCTGTATTCAGCACATGACATCCACTCAGTTACTTAACATTCTGATTAAGACTTGTTTACAGACTCCTGAACACAACACCCGAAACAACTATATTCACTCTATAATACATTTTAGAAGGATGTATTAGAAATATCACAGCAAAACTACAGTGACAGTCCCTCTAGTGATTGACACCATAATAGATGGTGGTTTTTAGCTATTGGTTATGGCATTTAAGCCCCTCCCCCTTTCCTGATTGGCTGCGTTGATGCCGATGTCGATGTCGATGAGGAGAGCAACCATGAAGTCCCATTGAGATGTGTGATGTCTTGTCCTATTAATTGTTGATGTCGTTTAAGCCCCTCCCCTTTACCTGATTGGCTGTTTGTTCAGTGCGTCGGCCCATCCCAGAAATTTGAAGAGAAAAAAAAAACAACCGTGCTAATATTGTTGTCTAACAGAATGACTGATTGACTAAGTGATTGTACTGTCCGTCTTTATGCTGTTCTGTATTGCCATGCAAATCCTGTGTGACTGGCTACTGAAAACATGCAGTCAACGTCTTGCAAAAAAAGTTTCAAACTTGTTTGGGGTAGGAGATGCACTTACGATTTCTGGTGACTAGTAGTTCTCTTGCCTACCTGTTGAATGCACTTATTGCAAGTGCCTTGGACAAAAGCGTTGTCAAAAGGTTGCTGATGAAGCCGAGCCACAAGGCCACAAGGCAACGTTGATACCAGCACTCTTTATAACTACATCACTGTACAGAAGACTGACTGGCCAGCTCTCTCTGCTAGGAGGGATCAGTACCGGTACTGACTCGTTTAACTCAGCCTCTCTCCATTAATTGCCACAATATCTAAAATCACTGATTGATTGGAGAGTAGGAGGTTAAAGTTGTCCAGGGTCCACTGCATCCACATCCTGGGCTCTCCAGAGCACTTGGAAACTTGGCAAACTGGTTAACTTAGGCCCATTTTATTATCCCATTATTATCATTATTATTATTATTATTCAATGTACCCTGAGATGAAATGAAGGTTCAAATTTGAAAAGTGTTGAAACAGACAACATAAAAAGATGACTAGCTAGGGTAGGGTGATGTCTGCTCAGTGCCTTGGATGATGTGGGCATGTAAAAAACCGCCGACGTCAATTATTGTCAATTATTCACACACTTGCACAATTTGGGGCTGAAGATCCGACAGCAAAGGCAAAACCAACCAAAAGTTGGCCAATGTATAGAAACTGACCTGAACCACAGTTGAGTTTTTTTGTGATTGGTAAACCGTCCTTTCCCTTTAAGAAGATGGTATTGACTCTCCTTTTAAAGGTTGAATTTAAAGGCATTTAAACATTGCATGTACAGCCAATGCCTGTTGCAGACAACACCATGAGAAAATCCATAATGAAGAAGGTAGTAATGAGTCAAGCTGCATAAACAGTCTTCACAGCTTTAGCCTTGCAGCTAGCTAGCAAACTACTTCCTCCTCAGATACCAGTTGAGCTGGAAGGAGTTTTAGTTATAGAAAACAAACAAAAAAATAACCTGTTTTTCTGGCTGAGTAACATTAGAAGCCCAGTGAGGAGGAAGAGAAAGTAAATTGGATCGGCCATTCAAGTCGGAATTAAAGAAGCAGGAAACGAGATACGATTTCTCAGTTTTCTGATGTAACATGTTGGTATGTAGACATGACACAGCATGACATCAAATCTATCCAAACACCTGCGTGGTACATGGTTAAACATAGTCATTCGAAATGCAACGTTGCAGTTACAGTTGCCAATATCCTATGTTACTTAGCTAGCTAACATAGCCAAACATCTGCATGCTTAGTCCATTTTATTGTCTCATGACTCATTTTGATGAGGAAGTTGTAATTACAATCTCCAATTTGGAAATGTCTGACTTCTGACTTCAAATCTCAACCCAATCTGTGTTGCCTCCTCTGTCTGGCAGGTCCGACCATAAACCTTTATTATTCTTTTATTTGTTATTCTCTCGTATTAGGCAGCTAAAAAAACTTGAACGCACAGACATGCAGAAGGTGTTTGGAATGAAATCCACGCCACATCTTGAAAGCCTGAGGCTGAATGCTGAAAGCTTGAAACTAGTTTTGAAAGCTTGAAACTAGTTTTGAAAGTCAGTTTGCTTGTAACTTAATGATTGTATTAGTCTAATTAATGGTTACACGCAATGAAATCACAAAGCTTTTCCATGTGAAGCTACAGGGCTCTTCACAAAGCTTCAGCGCTCAATTACAAATCCGGAGGTACAAATCCGGGGATTTCTGTCATTGTTCTCTCAAGGTACTTCAGGTTTTGTCAGCTTGTACTGGATGTCCAGTAAATTAGAGGGGCCAGGGGGCGGGGCCAGTTGCTCTTGGCCAATCACCCAGGCTGGAGCCAGCTAGAGCGCAGGTAGGTGTGGTAAGGAAGAGCAGAGGTGGAGGCAGAAAGAACATGTGGATTTAGGAAAGAAAGGAGGCGGAGGGAAAGGAAAGTGGAGACAGAGGGAGAGGAGGAAGAAAGACAACAGGTGGAAAACAGACACAGACAGTAGACTCTGGTGACAGCAGAATTGTATTACTTCCTTCAGTTAAAAAATACAACGGGTCCAACCTGAATTACAAAATGAAATTTCTGCCCATTTAAAGAGCACCGGTACGATGCAAATCCCTGGATATTCTCCAGATTCCAGAAGTTGATGAAGAGATGCCAAAAATGTAGACTAGCCTATTATTTCTTATTTATTTGCAATAATGCATCTTGTATTTTTATATCACCCGTTGTCTTCAACCCTATGACGTACTATGATGCGATGTGCCGGCAACTAATGAATCACGCGTCACTGATTTGATCTATGAAGGCTGTCGGTGGAGAAATTAGCATCTCTTCCTCTTCTAGATGGATTCGGTGCAAAACATTGAATCTAGAAAGAAGCTGATGTTTACTGTTGATGCCTTAGATAGTTGAAAACCCTTCTGCCATCAAACTCATGACCGATAGCTTTAATAATAGTTTTAACAATAACAGGGTTTTAACAATAATAGAGTTTTAACAGTGTTTTTTCGGGGTGGATTTTTCCTTGAAAGACAACTGATCTTTAATGATACCACCAATAGCGTAACAAAAACAACTAGCACTGTACATATATACACATACACATAACACATGTACTGTACTTTATGTAGACCCCCGCCTCCCCGACAGGCGCGCGCTACAGGTACCCCCTTTTGCCGTTTGAGCCCGTGAGGTTTATCTGCACGCCCCTGCAAGAAAGGCGGCTAAAACCTCCCCGCTTAAAAAAGTAAATAAAAACACCATAAAGTCCGATAACGGCTCGGTTAAATCCCCCAAAGACACACGGCGAGCCGCTACAGTAACGTTACAGTGGTTTTTTTTCCCCCCTGGCGCCGGGCTACCTTTAGCGCGAGGTCCACGTCGAAGTCTCGGGCTCGCAGGAACTTGATGAGGAAGGCGTCGGAGAAGTCCAGCACGCGCACCGGGAGCAGCTGGGCCCGGGCTCGCTGCCTCAGGCTGGTCAGGTAGGGCCGGACCACCTCCGACTCGTCCGGTAAATCATTCAGCTGGGCTCCGTTCATGTCGGACGGTAAAGGTCGGGTTGCATGTCGGTGGCACTCTGACGGCCTGGAGGGGAGGAGGAGGAGGCCGGAGATATAGACGGACCAGGGGGGGGGGGGGGGGGGCGGGAGCGGAGGGAGTGTGTGTGTGTGGGGGGGGGGGGGGGGGGGGGGGCAACAGTGTATTACTATGTATCTTTTTTATTTATTTATTTTTATTACACTTCACATACATACTTCAGATATGTTTATATAGTTATATTTAGACTGTATGTCCAACATATAAAAAAACCTGAATGAATGTCTGTACATGTAGATGACAATATATTTCAAAAGTGGCCAAAATCTCAGGCTCGGTTTATTACTAATTCTAAATAAATATAAATATTTTAAATAAAATGGGGCATATATGCGTGATACTTTTCCTCCAGCATCGGCTGCTGGTGGTTTGCTGGCCCGTGCTGAGACATTGCGCCGGTGTGCTGTAGTAAGACGGTATAACACCACCGGGCATGGAGCCAGTGGTGGTGATAATGGAAGGTTATGTCATGTCCTTTGACTGGTCAGTGTTTTGGATGTACTCACTGATCTGTGTTGTCTCTGTTCCTGAATGACTGCTGACAACAAGAGCAAATACAGTTTCCTCTCTCTGCGTGTTGAAACATAAGAAGTATGTATGTGAATTAAAACATGTTTGGCAGTATGGGCATTTTTATGATTAACCAGTAATTACAAGATATTCTATACTTTATAAACTGTTGTGTCTCTGTCACACCAGTAAAGTAATTCAAACTGAAAAGACAGAGAGAGACAGACAGGTTTGAATTGTATAGTAGTGTTATACCCTGTTGTTATACCCTGTTGTTATACCCTGTTGTTATACCCTGTTGTTATACCCTGTTGTTATACCCTGTTGTGTTGTTTCTTAACTTCCATGGCAATAAAGCTCATTGAATTGAATTGACAGACATACAAGGAATTTGACTCGGTGATGTTGGTGCATTAAAAAACAGACAGGCACAGCAATCAAATGAAGAAACTCAAACAATCAATATATGTATAATATATGCAATGAAATAAATAAATAATTAAGTGTGTGTGTCTGGGGGGGGATGTTGACTGCACCGTTTACAGATCTGTTGGCTCTGTAGGTGAACTGCAGCGGGTCCAGGAGGGTCTGTGCTGGATTTGAGGTGTGGCGCTCAAAGGTCTTCATGACCACAGAGGTCAGGGTGACGGGTCTGTGATCCTTGGCGTTTTTGGGGGCCAGGGAGATGCAGAGTCCGGCCCGGCTGCCTTGCGGGGGTTTAGGAGTGAAGTGGGATGTTGATGGATGTGGTGTGGGGGGCTGGTGCAGGGGGGCGGAGTCAGGACTGATCCATTGTCTTTCAAATCTGCAGGAGAACTCATTCAGGTTGTTTGCCAGACGAAGGTCATTCATATATGTGTGTGTGTGTGTGTGTGTGTGTGTGTGTGGGGGGGGGGGGTGTTGGGTTTGTAGTTGGTGATCTCCTGTAAGCTCTTCCAGACTGATGAGGAGTCGTTGGCAGAGTGATTTTCAGCCTCTCTGAGTACTGGCGTTTGGCCTCCTTTATCTCCTCGCCAAACGAGTGCCTGGCCAGCTCAAACCGGTCCCTGCCACCACTCTCAAGGCCTTCTGCTTTCTCCTGACCTAGCTGTCTGAGTCCAGCAGAGAACCATGTCATCGGTATAACTCACTAACTCACCCTGGTGTGTGTTGGTGTTCCACTGCATCACCAGAACATCGGTCTACAATCACCAACATGTGTCAATAGCATAGGTACCACAGACACACTAACACTATAACACACTATAGGTATAATATAATGATTTAATAGTAGGACAGCAGCTATAATAATAAAAGGAACACTTGAACTTTCGTTTTCACTGCTTTGTAAATCAATACCTGTGTTTTGAAAAGTGCTATTTGAAAAGACCTGCAACCGAGAGTGTTTAGAAATCAGGCTTTAAAGGATATTTGAACCCCACTTTGACACCATTCCTCTGTTGTTCACCTGGTTAACATTTCCCCAACAGTTGGGTAGCAGATATTACACAGTTCCAAGGCTGTGGTTCACTATTTTGCAATATTCATTTCATATACATCACTACTCTGCTGTCCACAGGAAGTCTGTCAACATCTGTAACCTTCAAAAGCTTTTTCAGTAGTTTGGGGAACTGGAGAATGAAATTAAATTAAATACCAAACTGAATATCTAGATAGCAGTGTAATAGTAATAGCACCACCTCTTGGTCATTCTATGTCATTACAGTACAGAGAAAATTATACTCTAAATAGGATAGAATAGAATTACACATAACAAAAAATGTAATTGACCATTTAAATGACATTCAGTCAAATCTATCTTCAGAGGCCAAAATATATTTGGGGTATCCTTGCTGATACAGTATATGTTGACATGAGCACATAGGAAGAAAACGCATTATTTCAAATGAACAAATACATTTGTGGCTATTTTTGGAAACACATCTGTAAACATATTCTAAAGCATATGCCAAATGTAGTTTTTTCAGTGCAGGATTTTTATGTTTCACTAACTAATTTACACATTTTTATCCGTTCCAACTTTAAAATGTTCAGATACTGAAGGGAATATGAGGATGTAGTGGAGTGTGTTTTTTTGGTATTTATACTTTTAAAGAAATGTTATTTTTAATCCTATCTTTCTGTTGGAGAAAATATGTTTAGTCTTGATTATGTATCGTGAACGTTTTGTTCAGTGCTGTTTCATTTCACTGCTATCTGTACTTGTCCGTTGTGTATGTGTCCTGGTGTTGGTGTTATCAAGTGCGTGAGAAGTTGTTTGTTACTGTATAAAAGCAGTGATCTCTCCCTGTATACTTAGACCTTACGAGAAGTCACAATGTGATGAACTGTCTTGTCTCTGTGCACGTTTTTAAACCATGGATTTTTGTTATCTGTCTGTACTCACCTTATCTGTCGTTATACAGACTTCAAACAGTGAACGTGAACACATCATTCTGTTGTTGGAGGGAGGCGGGGCTCCGCCACCTGGGCCCCGGGCTTCCCTGCACACCCGGTTGTATTGTGGAAAGAGAACACTACATCTTCAGTCAATATGATTTTGTTTGGCAAGTTTGAGTGATTTATCTTCATATTGACCCACACAGATGAATGAACAAGCCAAAGGTTACTATTCAAACGTCCTCGTGGTGACGCTGCAATAAACAAAGTGCAGCAGTTGGTAGTAGCTTGGTTCTGGGGGAAAACACTGAATACCACTCAAATTTAAAGCTAACATCACTGCAGAAACAGGTCTAAACATCACGGTATCCTTTAAGTTAAAGGGTAATTCCGGGATTTTTCAACCTGGCCTCTATATCCACAAAATCGCCTATCATCACCGCAGAGTAGAGCCCCAAAGGTTCGGAGTTGCTCCGGTAGATCGGCTCAGCCGGCAGTCGCGAAACGGACTCAATGGCTGCAACGTAATCCAGGGCATATCAATGCGGTCAAAGTACATCCACTAAAAGTGCTTGATTTTGCCACTGACAGGCTCAGATTGTTATTCGTGTGTCTGACAACATTACTGAAAGGATCGCTACAGAAATAGACCTTTTTAAACAACAACTCTCAACTCTGACAAAGGTGGTCTATGAAAGCAAGAGGATTCACTTGTTGCAGGAAGAGGAAGGTTGTTTACACGATCAACACTTACACTTGCAACAAGTCAACCCTGTATGTCCTGGATTACATTGCAGCCATTGAGCCGCCGTTTGGCGACTGCCGGCTGAGCCGATCTACCGGAGCAACTCCGAACCTTTGGGGCTCTACTTTGCGGTGATGATAGGCAATTTTGTGGATATAGAGGCCAGGTTGAAAAATCCCGGAATTACCCTTTAAGAAAGACCCAGCTCAGAAAACAAACGTTTTTGACCTTTAGTTGTTTTATTGAGAAACTGTAACAGGGAAGGGTTGGTGAGCCAGGCACCTCCGTAGCATCACGCTGCTACTGTACATACAAGACAACACCCACAGCACAGTCACCGATTATACAACGCTTATAATCAATATATTAATCCTTATATAATATATTGTATAATCAACAGCTCTGGGGTCGCGCCATAGTTGGGTCGGAACTTGGATCAAAACGCTCTCGGGGTTCGACCGTCCTTCGGGCCAGGTGTTCGCAGTCTTCATCCAAAGGCACCCGCTATCGTCCAAACCTCAATGTCAAGCGGAGAGTTTTGATTCAGGTCCGGGTAGTTTGTCTCTCAAAACCAACTCAGCAGTAGTCCTCAGTTGGGCGAGTAGGCAGAAAGCGTCTTGGCGCTTGCCGGCCCCCCGAGTGTCCGTGAGTACTGGAGGATGATTGGTGCATATACGATAAAACCGTCCACATTTGTGTTCGAAACAGAACCGAGGACTCACAACGTCCCCGCAGGGCCACGGACACCAGACGCAAAACCAACCGGGGTTTCATAGGCCACAGTTTGAAGTTCAAGATCCTTCAATCGAGAGAGAGAGAGAGAGAGAGAGCCTTCGAGAGGCGAGTGGGAAGTTGCCATGATGGAAGGCTGAGCTGGTGGGCGGACATGCTCAACGTGAGATTTCAACGCCCGAGCTCGGAGTTCGGCAACGACACTGTCTTATGTATCCTTATAGCTTTTGAGGTCAGAAACATCTCAGAAAAGTAGGAAAATACTCAACCAGGAACTTCTTCGCACGGCTCTCCAGCACAGTCCCGACGGGCCGATGGACACGCCAACGGACACCAAACGAGGAAGTGTTAGAACAATGGTAAAGGTAGCATCAAAACTGGACGAGAAAGGTACGACTTCAGGTCATTTTCATTTGCGTGTTTTTACCAACATGCCTTATTACAGTGCGGGCTATGCTTCGGGTGCTGTTGGCGTGGATGGTTTTTGTCCGTAGGCCCTCTAGGACTACTGGAGAACCGCATGCTGAGGCGAGCAAGAGATAAGAGCCTCCACAACGAAGCAATTGACGAGACGTTGGTCTGAATCGATCAGGATGGGGTCCAGGTTAAAAATGGCCGGTTATCATTTAACACTCCTCAGACTTGTGTTTGGTCCAGGCATCCTCAGCTCCTTTACTGGAGGGTTTATTTGATTGAGAGCTAGCAGGGAGGCAATGATCCAATAAGAAGCAAAAGGGGGAGGTTCCACCTGTCTGTCAGTCCTAGAGGCGTCTGTACGTCAGAGCAGTGTTAGTGGAATGGGAGTGTGTAGGTGTGTGTGTGAGCTCCATCCCACTCGGTGGCACGAGGCGTCATCTGGAATGCAGAAAATGAACAGAACTGGAAGGAACTGGTTTCCAACGCAGAACCATCACAAAGGTCCGGGGACAAAACGGCCCAAAGCAATGAGGTTGTGTTCAAGACAACAAAATGTTCAACAATATAGTCAGTGGAAAAAGTGACAGTGGATTTAAGTTGGTCTTCTTTCGCTGTCAAAAGCTATCAGTTTTTTTGTCTCATATTTATCTTTTGATCTTAAATATGTATTAATAAACAACAACACAATTTCAGCCAATAAGCAGCTGTTGTTATATGTGGCTCTGCAAGTATAAACCAAAACAACATGGGTTTCTGCTGATTCAACCCCCGCAAATTCACATCTTTCTCAAAGTGATGGACTTGCCGTACATCAAGACATAAATCATCCAACCAATGTGAACATTGTTTGTATACAGAACAATATGTGGGTTTTTTGGGGAGATTTGAATTGGACTCATCTGTTAAGTGGTGACACCAAAATAGATAAATAACATGGAACAGGTAAGTTGACCAGTTGACCCCAAAACTTGGTGTATTCCTTTAGATTACCAATGGCTCTGAAAGTCGAGCTGGAGAACTAAAACCCTTCAGGAGGATGGAGAGAGGAGAGAGAGAGGACCGGGATGGGAAGATGAGAGGAGAGAGAGAGAGAGAGAGGACCGGGATGGGAAGATGAGAGGAGAGAGAGAGAGAGAGAGGACCGGGATGGGAAGATGAGAGGAGAGAGAGAGAGAGAGGACCGGGATGGGAAGATGAGAGGAGAGAGAGAGAGAGAGGACCGGGATGGGAAGATGAGAGGAGAGAGAGAGAGAGAGAGGACCGGGATGGGAAGATGAGAGGAGAGAGAGAGAGAGAGGACCGGGATGGGAAGATGAGAGGAGAGAGAGAGAGAGAGGACTGGGATGGGAAGATGAGAGGAGAGAGAGAGAGGACCGGGATGGGAAGATGAGAGGAGAGAGAGAGAGAGAGAGGACCGGGATGGGAAGATGAGAGGAGAGAGAGAGAGAGAGGACCGGGATGGGAAGATGAGAGGAGAGAGAGAGAGAGAGAGGACCGGGATGGGAAGATGAGAGGAGAGAGAGAGAGGACCGGGATGGGAAGATGAGAGGAGAGAGAGAGAGGACCGGGATGGGAAGATGAGAGGAGAGAGAGAGAGAGAGAGAGGACCGGGATGGGAAGATGAGATGAGAGGAGAGAGAGAGAGGACCGGGATGGGAAGATGAGAGGCTGGACGATAGAGGGAGGGAAAGCGAGGGAGAGCTAAGTGAACGTTGAGTGTACGTGGACAGTATTTAAAGCTTTGACTTTCCTCCTGCTGCTGATCTACAAGTATTGGTACAGAGGTAATGTTGGTTGATTTTTGGTGGTTTCATTGTTTAACATTGAGACCCATCATAAAAAACACATTAAGTTCACTGTCCCAATACTTTTGTGATGGTATACTATTGTCATTTGGTGTATAGGATGTATTTGGATGCACAAATGACAACATTCATGTCTCCTTTGACAAGCGAAAGCAGATCTCCGGCTACATGCAATGTGAGAAAACGAAACAATCTTACATTCATGGACTGAGTTTTATACAATACATTCATGAAGCCAGGGGTGCGTTGTCTGAAAAACACCAAACGAAAGCAGGAAAAGGAAAAGGCGGCGACAGGAAAACAGGAATCTTCGTTCGTTCCTGTGAACCGGTAAGCTAAGGTGCAAATGTGCTCGCGGCGTCCTGAGTTTGAATCTGGCTCATAACGTTCGTCACGTCAGCCCCTATTTTCCTGTCACTATTGAATATATGCAGTCGTATAAAGGAATGAATTCAAGAGTTTTTGAAATCCTGAGGTAAAAGAAAAAGATTGCATCCCTGACCAAATGCCTGTTCAGACGTAGAAAACAGCTTCTTTGGATGGAATGATTGTGTTTCTGCTACATGGAAAAGGAATCATAGGAATCATCATAGTGTCAAGTAGTGAATGAAACATCTTTTTTTAAAGCTTAACGCTGATGTATAAATAAATATACACATCCAAGAAAAAGTGAACGCCATCGAGATGAAAGAACGGCACTCGTCTTCTCGTTGAGATGTGTGTGTGTGTGTGTGTGTGTGAGACCCTGAGCTGTAGTGGTGAAATAAGAAGCAGAGAACTGAGATGTGCTGCTCACTGTTCAGAACATGTCCACCTTAATGAGTCATTCAGTCTCTATTCAGTCTCAAAACCTTAAAACAAATGACATTCTGCCAGTGAGGTAGATACTTGAACTCGCACTGCTTTCAAGAAATCAATAGTAGAAACTTGTTGAAACAAGTTCAATTGGAAACGAGTGGAATTATCTCACCCACTGGCAGATTGTTTCCCTCGTTTTAAGAAATAAATGACTTCAAGACGACTAATGTATTAGATTAAATGACTTGTCAAGATGGGTATTTCTGCAGGTCATGGATTCGTGTTGTCCCGTGTGTTTGGTTCATGGCTTTTCATCCTGGACGGGTGCAGAGATTTCCCAGCACACAAACCGAGAACCTCCACGTTCACGCAAGAGAGACGCTGTTCCTGAAAGCTCACGCCCAACAACCGCTGGGAAAGGAGCTGCCATCTTAAAAAAACTAAACATTTCACATGGTCTAAAGCCACGGAAATATAAATGAACAGTATGCAGTTGAATAAATATAAATATGCCATACAACATGCATGTTCTGCAACTGATTCAACTTCATGACCCTGAACTGGCATGAATCTGACGCGCTATAGGCAGCATGAGCTTTCAGACCCATCACATATTGCTGTTTATCTCCCACACATTTTTTATTGCCTATGAAACATATTTGACTGTCTCTGCCGTCAGTACGCGGCACACTGCTCATTTGCTTGTTAACAGGCAGGAAGCGGTGGGAACACTTGTGGGTTCACCTGGAACGCCCGTTTTTAAAAATGGACAGAATCAATCATCAATTGAACGGGACATTAAACGAGCGACCCTCAGATCATTCAGCGTTCGTTCAACTCGGTCAGTCTGGGAAGTGAAGTTCCAAGTGAAGACAACGTTGGCACAAGGAGGTTGTCACAGTCAACCTGTTCAAAACAATGACGCGTCTTCAAACGCGAGCTAGCTCTGGTAACCCCGCATGGTCTATCTACGCGTGGCGTCGTGCATCACATCTCAGCCCTCAGAGGAATGTTGTAGATGTTGGCGAGCTCCAAACAGAGCGACTAAACTAAAACAATAAAAGAGTAAAAACCTAAAACGCCATCAGGACCGAAGCCAGAGACTGATGAAGAAAACAAAAACCCAAGAGAGGAGAATGAAGTTTGGCTTCAAGTGCACGTCATCCTTGAGTGACTCTTATTGCTCGCGGGTGATTGACTCTGACTCGTTTATACTGATGGATGGATGTGAAACATACTGGTCACTGCTGGTGGATCTGAGGGACGGGGCGGGAGGAGAGGAATGGAAAGGGGATCGTCCAATCAGAGCCTCCTGAAAGGTTTTAGCGGCAGGTCACTTTCATTGGCCAAACTGCATCCACAACTGACCGACTCGTGTTAGGATGGATGCAAAATGGTCACCGTTAAAGGAAAGCAGTGGACTGGAAAGAACATTGTATATTATGAACGGCATTATAACAGTCAAATTAAGAGCACAACACAAGTGGAGGATGGAAAAACACTCGACAAGTATATGAATCACTTTGGGAAATGTAAAAAACTAAACTGGAGACTCGGCACAGCTGGAGACTTAAGCTCTGTTACCACCTGGAGACGTCTCAATATGTATTCCTCCAATGGTTTCCTTTTCCTTTACCCAACCCAATATATATATATATATTAAAAAATGTGTTTTTGATGGTGAGCGTAACAGAACGGCGCTTGTGTCTGCAGTGATGCCAGCGTCTCCAAAACGCAGCCGAGGCGGCGGGTCCTTCAGGGTCACCCGTCGCGTCGGGGCGTTTAAAAACTCCACTCCATAAAAGAGATGTGTTGAATAACACGGATTGTGTATCAAATATACACAAATATATTAAAATTCTCTTAAGACTTTTTCTTTTTTTTAACACGTTGTCTTTTGGACCCGCAGTGTGTCCAAAGTGACGTGTTGAAGGAAAACAACCTGAGTTATACCAGCACATATCTCGTATGAGTGTTGTCGCCGGGGTCACCGGGGGTCACCGGGGGTCACCGGGGTCGCTCCCGTGTGGCTTCCGCTACGGAACCAGCTGGGAGGAACCCTTCACACCTTCAAGTTAAACCAATCAGTGTCCGTTTCTGACACAGGTCACCTTCCCCCTTTTCTTCATAACGACCAATCACACGTTGTCCGAGACGAACAGCATTTTTAAATGTGAGTGGAAAAAAATAAAAATAGTGTGTGGAGTCATTGAACATTTGGGAGGGATATTGGGTGACGGGGGGGGGTGAGCATCTCTCCCGCTCATACGGACATAAATAACAAGTCGACATACATTCAACAAAATCATTTCAACTTCACCCGCGAGGGGTTTTGTTTTCACATATGGCGGCAGGGAGCTACGGCAGGGACGAAGATCATCGTCGTCTGGAAACAGGAAGTGAAATTTCCTTTTCAGCTCCGTGTCGGATCAGTCGTTCTCTGACCGCTGTTCCTCAGAGGGTTGGTTTGTTTTTTTAACGTAATATTTTAGTATATTTTCTGAATAATTATTTTCCATCTGAAGTCACTTTGGTCCGTCACGTATTTACAACCATGTTATCATATAGTCTGTGTGTGTGTGTGTGTGTGTGTGTGTGTTGTTGTTGGGTGGTGTCTCCTCGGTGTTGCATGTCACTGAACAATAAAGTTAATTCAATCTCTTTCTACTAAGAGTTCAAGTCTTTCTCGTGTGTGTGTGTGTGTGTGTGTGTGTGTGTGTGTGTGTGTGTGTGTGTGTGTGTGTTAATGTCGTGTGTGTCTCTAAAGCATGTGAGGTGCAGGTAGGCAGCTTTGTGATGATCTGATTGGGCAAGCTGAAGAGCGGGGGGGAGGGGCTAGAGCGTCGATCAGTTCCTAAATCGGACCTGCGGGGTTCAACACCCGGTCGACGGGTCTAGGTGAAGGTCACGGGGTCAAACCAAGACCTACAGGGGTGCTGGGAGTGTGTTTCTTAAGTTCTCCACCGTTGAGGGCAGGCTGTCAGTTCTTGGCCTGAATTACCCGGGTAGGTAAGAGACAAGCGATGGGCGGGGGGGGGCGGGGCTGGGAGTCGGTGGAGGCGGGTCTAAGCCCAACCCTGGGGGGTTCTGGGTGAAGAGGGGGTGGGTTGGAAGGTGTTCACCCGTTGCTTCTGTAGGTATGTAACTTGGAAAGCCGGCCCCTAGTTGTTCGTGAAAGACGGGGTAGGTTAAGAGTTCGATGTCCAGGCAGGAGGGAGGGGGAAGGGGGAAAAGGGGGGTGGGGCTTAGGGGGACTTCCTCCTTTGAATGAGTCCTGGACCCAGGCGGGGGGGGTTGGGGCCCGGGGGGGGGAGTTGGGGTCGGCGTATCCTCGGGGGTTTGTCTCTGAGAGAGTCCGGCGCCCGACTCGCTGCTGGGTCGCTCCTGTGTTAGGAGGCGGAGTTTCCTCCTTTGAAGAGATTCTGAACCCAGGCGAGGGGCGTGGCCTGATGTCATAAGTCCTCGTCGGTGTCCTCGATCAGGACCTTGGTGTCGCGGGTCTTGGACCTGCAGGGGGAGGGAGGGAGAAAGTTCTTAGGAGGAGTTTGTGGTTTTTGGGGGGTTTTCTGCTCCATCTCCTACTGGGTTGGTGAACCTGCTGAGTAACACCTTTAATAATGGACCCCGCCGTTACATTTTAAAGGTCCCATATTATTCAGGTTCATGATTTTGTTTTTAAATGTGCTCCGGATCAGAATCGTGTTTTTCAAATAAATGTAGTTTAGTCGAATGAATTTGAAGTCCTCACAGGCAGAACAGCCACAATACTGGATGCTGATTGGCTGACTCCACTAATTCATCATTGTCATCATCAATCGGTTCATGGGAGACATTGATTACCTACCGAGGGAACAGTGGGGTTTAGGCGGGTGAACGGGACAGAGAGAGAATAGCTTTAGAAAAGACAAAACGGGTCTTGTTGCTTTGTTTTGCTTCTTGGAGAAAATCATGAATCAGTTTAGTGGTCTGGCTGGAGTTTACCAGCGGGACTGGATTGAACTGAGGAAAAACACTAACGCTATTGGGTCTTGGTCTTAAGACGCATCTTTAGATTGTAGTCAGCGTCTTCTTTTATCAAATAAATCAGAAAAAGGTTCAGCACTTGTACTAGAAATGGATTTGAATGTATCATATTAACTGAAACAGTCTGTTTTCAAAAGTCTATTTACTGTAATTGGCTAACACACTCAACATCTGCAGGAAAACACATCAACATGAAAGCAGACAGGTTGAGGTGGACTGCGCTGGCTGCTGGACTCACTGGGAGGCGAGCCGCGGCCTGCGTAGACTCATGCTGTAGCTCCTCTTCCAGCTCTTCTTGCCCTGCCGGTTCCTGACCCCGTCCTCCTGGTCCATCATCTGCTCCAGCAGGGTCTGGTCGTCGGCGTTGAGCGGAGCCACGCTGATGTCTCTGACGGCCCTGAACTCACCGCAGTTGTTCAGGTGCTCGTTCTCCAGGCGGAAGAAGTTCCACACGAAGCGCCTGGCGGGAGAGAGACGGGGAGATCACCACATCACTACCGACCCACCATCACCACAGACACCTCACATCAGACCTTCTCTTACATCCACGTTGTGCGAA
This sequence comes from Hoplostethus mediterraneus, assembly GCA_034670385.1. Classification (NCBI taxonomy): domain Eukaryota; kingdom Metazoa; phylum Chordata; class Actinopteri; order Trachichthyiformes; family Trachichthyidae; genus Hoplostethus; species Hoplostethus mediterraneus. Next base: position 2,402,990 of record JAXDDW010000039.1, read on the forward strand.
TGACTTGAATTGAAATGTAGCTAAAAGCACAAGGAAGGGACCTTTTTTTTTAGCATCCTTTTCATCCCTGCATCTCCTTCAACATTTGAGTGTCTTGCATTAGGCTGCATTTTAAATGACCAGGGGAATTTCCACCCCGATTCATTTGCTGGCCAAGCCTATGTCATACTTTTCATTCATATATTTACACACGATATGTCCCAGTGTTGTTATATTTAAGCCCCCATTTGCTCTGTTCGTTCTTTTGGGGGTTTGGGCAGCGGGGTGGCCTCGAACCAGAGGAGACCTCCCTGTGGAGGAGGCAAGAGAGGAGAGGATCTCCCTGTGTGGCTCAAAGATCTATCACTTCATCATCACTGTGGAACCACGGCACACGAGGAGAAAAGACACAAGAGTGAGAACAGAACGAATGCGAGTAGCTATCAAGATGCTCGTGTTCTCATAGGAAGAAGTTGGTGAGAGAAATTGAAAAAAAACAAAAGGAGAAGAAAGAAGAAAAGATGGTGGGGATGATGTAAAGAACAGGAAGAGGAGAGAGGAGTGGTAAGGAAAGAGGAGAGAAAAAGAAGCAAGGGGAGAGAGTAAAACCATATGTGTGTGTGTGTGTGTGTGTGTGTGTGTGTGTGTACCTGAACACCTCCAGCGGGGCCAGTATAGTCGCCAGTATGTCCGAGATGCCCGGGAAGCTGCAGACGGTGCTGAGGGAGACGGTGAGAGTCCAGGAGAAGCGCAACAGCACGTCCTCCACTATGGCGCTGTAGTAATACGCCTGGAGGGACAGAGGACAGACAACACAGCACCGTCAGCCGAGCGCTAGGTGGCGCTAGGTGGCGCTAGGTGGCGCTAGGTGGCGCTAGGTGGCACTAGCGGCTCGGACGCGTGTGTGGAAGTACCTTCTGCGGGTAGACGATCTCCTCCCTCAGGAAGGTGTTCTCCCCGGCGTTGCGGTCGAACAGGCCCCAGTCCATCTTCAGATCCCAGATCAGCGTGTAGCAGGAGCTGATCACCGAGCAGCCGATGTACAAGTAGAAGAAGATCTGGGCGTCGGCGTGGTTTTCAGCTGGGGAGAGAGGTTTTTACAGTCAACGCCACGCCAAAAATCCACGCCACGACACCGCTGACTGTCAAAAAAAAAAAAAGGTGGCGTGTCAGCCCTCTTCCCGCCGTCCTACCTTTGTGCGTGCTGTAGAGGGCGGCGAACGTGACCACGAAGAAGGAGGTGGAGTATTTCCCGGCGTTCACCAGGTGGGGGAAGGCTCGCTTGGTGTCGCGGTAACGCCGCAGACACTGGACGAACCGGAACCAAGCGGGAAGACACTGGATCACCGCGCGCACGCCGTACGAGTACGAGTGGCAGAAGTCTTTACCTGGGGAAAAAAAAAAAAAAAAGTGACACATTTATTTTTTATATTTTCTTTTTTTTTTTTAATTTCATTTTCATTTTTTTACATTTACATTTTCTGTAAAAAAAAATCCATGCTTTCAACATTCTGTTCAGCCCGATCTGCTCACCTTCACTGTTGATGAGGCCGTCGTGTTTGTGCCAGTCCAGCTCGAAGCTGTAGAAGCAGATCATGTACTCCAGGTCCATCAGCACCACCACCAGGGAGTTCAGCTGGTCGGCCAGCCAGAAGTCGGCAAACTCCACGCGGTGAAACGGAGCCGTCACCACGCGGAACTACGGGAGGAAGACGGAGACAAATGGAGGGTGGCGGCTTTATATCGACGATACATCTTATTTTCCTTGTTTCCTCAATACATAAAACACATTTTCTTTTGTTTATTTTCTCTTTACTTAGATGGAAAATAAGGTATTATCTGTTCAGAACAAAATGCTACGTAGTGGATCTTCAATGCCGCCAAGCACCGGAAACGTCTCGGTGAGTGAACGGGCGGACGTTACCAGCAGCTTGAGGAGCCAGAAGCGCGACTTGTAGTAGCAGGTCTTGAAGGGGTTGATGAGGAAGAGGAGGAAGAAGCCGTACAGAGCCAGGGGGTTGGCCTGCATCGGCACCAGGATGTTGTCGCTGAACAGGCAGGACAGCAGGCTGACGCACCACAGCACCCCCAGCAGACCTGCGATCTGCACCCACACAGAGACGGGTCACTTCCTTCAGCAGCTTAACGCCTCTTATTACATGAATGGAATACTGGGGGTTTTAGAATCGCAGTTAAAGGGGAATTCTGGGATTCTTCAACCTGGCCTCTATGTCCACAAAGTCTCCTATCATACCGCAAAGTAGATCCTAAAAGTTTGGGAGTTGCTCCGGTAAACGGGGGCTCAATGGCTGCAACGTCATCTTGTACGGGCATAGAGGCGCGTCAAAGTACGTCCAATAAAAGTGCTTGATTTTGCAGATTGTTATTCGTGTGTCTGACAACATGACTGAAAGGATCGCTACAGAAATAGACCTTTTTTAACCAGACGGTGGACAAAGGTAGTCTATATAGCGAGAGGGTTCACTTGTTGCAGGAAGAGGACGGTTGTTTACACCATCCTCTTCTCGCAACAAGTCAACCCTCTTGCTTTCATAGACCACCTTTGTCAGAGTTGAGAGTTGTTGGAAATTTGCGATTTTGTGGATATAGAGACCAGGTTGAAAAATCCCGGAATCACCCTTTAATGCCGAAGGAACACGACTGAGACATCCACCCCTCCGTGTGCTCGTACCTCAAACAGATGCTGGTGCGACAGGTTGTTCCTGGGGTTGAGTTCGAATATGAGCACGTGGTTGACTCCCGCCTGCCTCCAGCCGTAGGTGTTGATGCCTGCGGGGGAGACGACACCAGGACGGGTGTCAACAAGGTGATGGGGGGGGGGGGGCAGGGGGGGGGGTAGACGTGTGTGTTTGTGTGCTATTACCCAATAGGAAGAGGAACTCTATTAACAGGAAGCCTCCTCTATAGATCCTGACCATAGGCCAAACATCAGCGCTACGAATCAACACAGCTCCTACAGACAGAGAGAGAGAGAGAGAGAGAGAGAGAGACAGAGAGAGAGAGAGAGACAGAGAGAGAGACAGAGAGAGAGAGAGAGACAGAGAGAGAGAGAGACAGAGAGAGAGACAGAGAGAGACAGAGAGACAGAGAGAGAGACAGAGAGAGAGACAGAGAGACAGAGAGAGAGACAGAGAGAGAGAGAGAGAGAGACAGAGAGAGAGAGAGAGACAGAGAGAGAGAGAGACAGAGAGAGAGAGAGAGACAGAGAGAGAGAGAGAGAGAGACAGAGAGAGAGAGAGAGAGACAGAGAGAGAGAGAGAGAGACAGAGAGACAGAGAGAGAGACAGAGAGAGAGAGAGAGAGAGACAGAGAGACAGAGAGAGAGAGAGAGAGACAGAGAGACAGAGAGAGAGAGAGAGACAGAGAGACAGAGAGAGAGACAGAGAGAGAGAGAGACAGAGAGAGAGAGAGAGACAGAGAGAGACAGAGAGAGAGAGAGAGAGAGAGACAGAGAGAGAGAGAGAGAGAGAGAGAGAGAGAGACAGACAGAGAGAGAGAGAGACAGAGAGAGAGAGAGAGAGAGAGAGAGACAGACAGAGAGAGAGAGAGAGACAGAGAGAGAGAGAGAGACAGAGAGAGAGAGAGAGACAGAGAGAGAGAGAGAGACAGAGAGAGACAGAGAGAGAGAGAGACAGAGAGAGAGAGAGAGAGACAGAGAGAGAGAGAGAGAGAGAGAGAGAGAGACAGACAGAGAGAGAGAGAGAGACAGAGAGAGAGAGAGAGACAGACAGAGAGAGAGAGACAGAGAGAGAGAGAGAGACAGAGACAGAGAGAGAGAGAGAGAGAGACAGAGAGAGAGAGACAGAGAGAGAGAGAGAGACAGACAGAGAGAGAGAGAGAGACAGAGAGAGAGAGACAGAGAGACAGAGAGAGAGAGAGAGACAGAGACAGAGAGAGAGAGAGAATCATAATCTGTGACATTTTCCTACAATACAGTAAATCATCAGTGATGAATATAAACACGAGTGATCAAGCTCGAGACAGTTTTTACATTTACTCTTCTAAACACCAGGGGCCTCATTTATAAAACTTTGCGTAGAACATTGCGTAGAACATTGCGTCCGCCCAAACCTCAGAATCCACTAACGCAAGAAAAAATTCAGATTTATAAAACCGTGCGGTACACACCTGTACGCAGTTTTCTCTTTATAAATACCCACCTGCGGTGAATTGTGCGGCCGTGTACTCCTCCCAGTGTCCGCCCACTACTCCTCATAGTGTCGTCCCACAATCATCCATAAATGGTCAATGCTAAATAGGTCATGAATATGCCGACATTGTTAAGGAGCCTTTGTTGACTATCAATGAGGGAAAGACTGAGAGACGCCAGCTGCAAGAAAGCCGAAATTTGCGGAGTGCGAGATCGAGGCTCATCAGTGAGGTTGAGCACCGTAAAGGTGTAGCTACTGTTTGAGGGCTCAGTAGAGGATATGTGCCACATTGTGGAGAACCGCACAAGCTCTAATAATCCGGCACACCTTAATAATAATAGAAATAAACTTTTGTTATAT